>CP106731.1:3442654-4037308 GCA_025506655.1 Gossypium rotundifolium | reverse complement strand
GTTTTATTTAAAATTTAAATTGCGATTTTAAAAGGGACATTTCGTTGTTTAGCTTAATCGATAAAAACTCGAACCCAAGAAGTTAGGGCTTGATTCTCTCGAATCGCTAATACGGAATATTGGCCGTTATAAAAATTGAGATGTCGGAAGGATTAGTGAGACGAACGATGAGAATATTGATAACAAAAAATAATGAATAATAATAATATAAGTAATGGTAAAAGGAAAGTATTATGACAATAGTATATATATTGACGGTGATAGAAAATAATGATAATGATGGAAATAATAAAATGATAATAAATAAGGTAGTAATACATTAGTGATAATAGTAATAGTAGAAGAACAAAATAACAACATGCAAATGTAATAATAAAATAATAGTAAACATAATAATAATAATAAAACAATGGAAATAGCAAATGGTGATAAAAATAATGATAATAATAACATAGTAATTATAATAATAGATATATGTATGAAAATAATAATTGTAAAAGATATATAAATTATTAAATAATAAGTAAATAAGGGTTATGATGTTAATAAAATAACAAAGATAGTAATATTAATAAAAATAACAATGGTGCATAATAGTATAGTAATAATAATGCAAATAAAATAAATGAATAATATAATAATATAAGCAAATAAAATGCATACATATATAAAATATAATAATATAATAATAGTAATACTAATAAAATAAATAAATAACATAATATAAGCACACAAAATATACAACTACGTAGAATATAATAATATAATAATGGTGATATTGATAATAATATAACAGGTAATAATAAAATAATAATAAATAATTAATAATAAGAAAAGTTAAATAAAGCAAAAATAGTAAAATTGCAAAATAATTAAAAATGGATTAAATTGCATTAAAAATGAAATTTTTGGGTCAATTTGTAAATGAAGTAAAGGTTTAGGGGCTAGAAAAACACGCGCGTAAAAGGTGGGGATCAAAGGGCAATTTTCCCAAAGAAATTAAACGCAGCGCTTTGAGGAGGACCAAATCAAACCGTGCAAAATTTCAGGGCCAATGTGCGAATACTGAAAACTTAATTTGAAAAACTAAAAATGCGGAAGGGCTGATTGCGCAATTCCCCCCTCTGGTTTAAAAACACGCGGATCCTCTTGGGGTACAGTTCGGATTCGTGTCGGACCAGGTGAAACGACGTCGTTTTGGGCATTAAAGGCCAGCCCCAAAACGACATCGTTTTAAGGGGCTATATAAGGTCCAAAACCCCGAAAAAAATCAGATGTGCTGTGTGCTTAGAAAAAAAAGGAGTTTCGTTCTCTGGTTTTCTCTCTGCTCCCGGAGAGGAAGGGTCATCGGGAAGCTCCGGTCCGACACTCCGGACGTCGCTTGTCGCTCCGCCATCACAAGACGGTGGTCGAAAAAGGTAAAGTTCTTTCCTTTTTTTTTCTCTTTTTTTTAATAAAGGTAAAATATGTATGTGTATATCTATGTGCTAGAGAAAAAAGCTTCGAAAATGATAAAAGAAGAAACAGAAAAGAATTAAAACAAATCACCTTGTCGATCTGTTTATTTCGATTTTTAGTGATTCTGTTTTCGACGCTTTCTTATTTGATCCCTCTTGTTATGCTTTGATTTGTTTTTTTCTATTTTAAAACTCTAGTATTGTATTGATTTTTTTTTTTAAAAATGAAAAGGAACCCTTTTTACAAGGAAATAAATCGGCTTTTATAGCTTTGCCTTCTTTACAACTTGCTAGTTTTTGTCCTTTCCCGTTTATTGTTTGCAGGTCAGAGGCGGTGCTGGGGCGATGGACAAGACTGCGGTGGCAGAGGGCGGTGGATGGGACAGGGGTCAGAGGCAAGTGGCTATCAGAGGGCTGAAGACAGAAGACCCTAGGTGCGGCGCACCTAGGGTTTGAAAATTCTGAAAAATTTGTTGGGTTAGGGTTTGTTTAATTTTGGGTCTGGTTTTGGGCTAGTTGTAGTCTAATTGGGCTGTTTTTCTTTTTTAATTGGGTTTATATGTGCTTTGATGTAAAATTGGGTTTATGGGTTGTTGGTTAAGTCTGTATGGGTTATGTGCTAATGGTGGGGTTATTTTGGGGTTTAATTTTAGTTTGGGTTTGGGGCATTTGGGTTTTGAAGGGCAAAATTGGGCTACAATAATGCCCCTCTTTGCTCATTATCGTACGAGAATAGAGCAAAGACAATAGAAGAACCAATTTTGCCTGGTCTTGGCCAAGCCTTGACTTCTTGGTTCTCGTCTTCTTCAAATAGTTTCAACTCCACCGTAATTTGTTACTTTGATCCACTCCATCGCTACTTCAATGAGATAGGTCTTGTAGCTTCAATTCGCTCCTATTGTAACTTTGAGGAAATAAATCGAACTTTCAAACCGCTTCCTTACTATCTTCAAGAAGACTAAAATACCTCACCTCCTCTCGCATTATGAGTTGATTTTTGAAAGATAGGAATTGAAATATCCCTCTGTAACGCCCATCACCTCTCGATGAGTTGATTTTTGAAACAAATGAATTTGAAAAACAAAATTGAAAATACCTTGGCTTGTGACCCGAGGCTCAACTCACCTCTCGATTTTGAGTTAATTTTGAATTGAAATTGAAAGACAGAAATTGAAAATACCTCGGCCTGTGACCCGAGGCTCGACTCACCTCTCGTATTATGAGTTGATTTTTTAACAGAAATTGAAAGAAAGAAATTGAAAATACTTCGGCGTGCAACCCGAGGCTCAACTCACCTCTCATACTATGAGTTGATTTTTGAACAGAAATTGAAAGATAGAAATTAAAAATACCTCGGCGTGCGACCCGAGGCTCAACTCACCTCTCGTACTATGAGTTGATTTTTGAACAGAAATTGAAAGATAGAAATTAAAAATACCTCGATGTGTGACCCAAGGCTCAACTCGCCTCTCGTATTATGAGTTGATTTTTTGAACAGAAATTGAAAGACAGAAATTAAAAATACCTCGGCGTGCGACCCGAGACTCAACTCACCTCTCGTATTATGAGTTGATTTTTGAATAGAAATTGAAAGACAAAAATTAAAAATACCTCGGCGTGCAACCCGAGGATCAACTCACCTCTCGTATTATGAGTTGATTTTTTGAATAGAAATTGAAACACAGAAATTAAAAATACCTCGGCATGCGACCCGAGACTCAACTCACCTCTCGTATTATGAGTTGATTTTTGAACAGAAATTGAAAGACAAAATTAAAAATACCTCGGCGTGCGACCCGAGGCTCAACTCACCTCTCGTGTTATGAGTTGATTTTTGAACAGAAATTGAAAACACCTCAGCGTGTGACCCAAGGCTCAACTCACCTCTTGTATTATGAGTTGATATTTTGAAAAATAAATATTGAAAAACACCTCAGCATATGACCTGAGGCTCAACTCACTTCTCGTATTATGAGTTGATATTTTGCAATCAGAATTTCAAAACATATCATATGGTGGAACTTAGATGTCTTCTTTTCCTTGGTTTGGTACAACTATCATCAAAACTTCTTACTTTATTAGGCGTGCTCAGATATAGCCATACGTGATGTTATCATGATATGCACATGTTTGTCTTAAATGCTTTTATGCCTACATGATTATGCCATGTGCCCTGGGCTTGTTTGTCATGTATCTCTTTTCATCACGACTTTCATGATGACCTGTATTCATTGCTTTGACTCTTGACTTTTCTTTTAGGTTTTGTACCCTTCCTCAAGTTTTACTTAGTACTCTGCGTTTCTCGATATCACCCTTTGCCCTCTCGTTGAACTTTGTCCTTGCTTTGAGGCTCTTGCACTTACCAAATTCTCATCCGTAATACTCAACGTTCCTTTTGTTTAGAGTATGTAATTTCACTATTTATCATTTAAATAAACCAAACATGAGATGCATGAAAATGGCAAAGTAGGTATGAAAGGGATACCTTACACTCATATTTATTTCAAAAGCAACAAGCAAAGAAAATTGACAAGGAATATTTCAATAAAGAAAACATTATAAAAAAGGAAAGCAAGTTCAATTGTCGCAAATGCTCTAGATATCCAACGCATGAACTTCTCCACGTTTCTTCATCCTGGATCTTTTCGAGTAAAGCTTCTTATGTAGAAGATTTTGAGCTTCCGAGTCTGCTTCAAATATTATAATCTCGGCGTTTGACTCTTTGTTCAAATCATCTTGCTCTTTATGTCTGAATCCCCTTCATTAGGATGCTCTTTCAGGTTTTCATCCTAATCTTTTTGTTTATCAAAATGCCCTTTCGGGTTTTCATCTTGATCTTTTTTTTTCACCAAGACGCCCTTTTCGAGTTTTCATCTTGATCTCTTTTTTTTTCTTTTTTCTTTTTTTTAGGCATAGTACTTTTTCACGGCATCTGAGTTCACTGGATTAGGTAATTCCTTCCCGTCCATCTCAGTGAGAATCAAAGTTCCACCTGAGAAAGCCTTCATTATGACGTATGGCCCTTCCCAATTTGGTGCCCATTTTCCTCGAAAATCTTTTTGTATTGGGAGAATCTTTCTCAGTACAAGTTCTCCCTCGTGAAATTCTCTTGGCCGCACCTTCTTATCATGGGTCGTGATCATTCTCTTCTGGTACATCTGTCCATGGCAGATCACCTTCAAGCTTTTTTCTTTCATAAGATTTAGCTGGTCATATCGAGCTCGAACCCATTCTAATTCTTCTAGCTTCAACTCCATTAAGACTCGTAGAGAGGGGATCTCAACTTCGATGGGCAGCACAGCTTCCATTCCATAGACCAGAGAGAAAAAAGTTGCTCCCGTTGATGTACGCACAGATGTGCGATATGCGTACAAAGCGAATGGTAGTTTCTCGTGCCAGTCTTTATACGTCTTGGTCATTTTCCCAATAATCTTCTTAATATTTTTGTTAGCCGCTTCTACTGCTCCGTTCATCTTTGGGCGATAGGGTGAGGAGTTATGATACTTTATTTGAAATTGCTCACACACTTCTTTCATCATCTTGTTGTTCAGATTCAAAGCATTATCCGAAATAATTCTCTCAGGCAAACCATATTTACATATGATCTCCTTTTTTAAGAACCTGCAAACTGCAGTCTTCGTCAGATTAGCAAATGAAGTGGCTTCTATCCATTTTCTGAAGTAATCTATGACCACAAAAATGAATCGGTGTCCATTAGAAGCTTTTAGGGAAATTGGCCCTATAATATCCATGCCCCACATAGAAAAAGGCCACGGAGAAGTCATGACATGAAGGGGCAAAGGGGCTGCATGAATTTTATCGCCGTAAATTTGACATTTGTGGCACTTTCGTGCGTAACTAATGCAGTCACTTTCCATTGTCAGCCAGTAATAACCGAGTCTCATAATCTATCTGGCCATAGTGAAACCATTGGCATGCATTCCACAAACTCCTTCATGGACATCTTCAAGTATTTTTCTGGCTTCAACAGCATCCACGCATCTCAAGAGCATTTGGTCTTTTCCTCTTTTATATAGGATGTCCCCATCAAGAACAAATCCCACTGCTATTCTTCTGATTGTTCTTTCGTCGTTCTCATTTGCTTGCTTGGGATATCTTTGATTCTTGACATATTCTAAGATATCGTGGAACCATGGCTATCCATCTGCCTCTTTTTCAATGCTAAAACAATGTGCAGGGACCTCGTATATGCTCATTTGGAGAGGCATTATTTCCGTTTCTCTATTTACTTTGAACATTAAGGCCAAAGTGGCCAGAGCATCAGCCAATTGGTTTTCTTCTAGTGGGAAGTAATTAAAAGTCACTTATTTGAACTCTTTGATGAACTCTGCAACAAGATCACGATATTTGACCAACTTTGAATCTCTCACTTCCCAATCTCCACGAATTTGGTAAATCACCAACGTTGAGTCCCCGTACACCTTCAAGATTTTGATATTTCATTCAATGGCTGCACGAAGTCCCATGATGCAAGCCTCATATTTCACAACATTATTGGTACAGAAGAAATTTAATCTAGCAGTGAGCGGATAAGGGTTCCCCTCTGGTGACACTAAGACTGCTCCAATCCTATGCCCCAATGTATTTGATGCACCGTCAAAGCTCATCTTTCATGATTTCTCTTTTGACGACTCACACTTTTTTTCTGTAATGCACATCAAGTCTTCATCTAGGAAATCAAATCTCAATGGCTTGTATTCCTCTGTTGTTCGAGTTGCTAAGAAGTCAGCTATCGCGCTTCCCTTTATCGACTTTTAACTCACATATATGATGTCGTACTCTGATAGTAGGATCTGTCATCGTGCCATTCTTCCTAAGAGTGCAGGTGATTCCATCATGTATTTTATTGGGTCTAGTTTTGAAATTAACCACGTCGTATGATACAACATATATTGTCTGAGCCTTCGAACTACCTAGACCAAAGCACAACAGAATTTTTTAATTGACGGGTACTTTGCTTCATACTCCGTGAACTTCTTGCTGAGGTAGTAAATTGCCCTTTCTCTTTTCCCTGACTCATCATGTTGCCCCAATACGTAACCCATTGAGTTTTTGAACACAGTCAGATATAATATTAACGGTCTCCCGGGGGTTGGTGGCACTAGCACCAGGGGACTAGACAAATATTGTTTTATCTTGTCGAAGGCCACTTGGCACTCCTCGTTCCATTCTCCAGGATTGTGTTTTCGAAGGAGTCAAAAAATTGGGTCACACTGGTTGGTAAGTTGAGCAATGGATCGAGCGATGTAGTTCAACCTCCCTAAAAATCCTCTAACTTCTTTTTGTGTGCACGGAGGTGGTAGTTCTTGTATGGCTTTTATCTTATTTGGATCAACCTCAATACCTCTCTCACTGACGATGAAGCCTAGTAATCTTCCCGAGGTAGCCCCAAACGTACACTTGGCTGGATTAAGGTTCAACTGGAACTTTCTTAGTCTTTCGAACAACTTCCTGATGTTCTCAACATGCTCTCTTTCCCCCCGAGATTTCACAATCATATCATCGACATAGACTTCTATCTCTTTGTGCATCATGTCATGGAATAGCATCATCATTGCCATCCGATACATTGCCTTAGCATTCTTCAATTCGAACGGCATCACCTTGTAGCAGAATGTCCCCCACATTATTACAAAGGTAGTTTTCTCCATATCTTCGAGAGCCATCTTTATCTAATTATAACCCGAGAATCCATCCATGAAAGAAAATAATGAATGTTTTGATGTGTTATCCACCAACGTATCGATGTGTGGCAAGAGAAAATTATCTTTAGGACTTGTTCGATTCAAATCATGATAATCTACGCACATGCGTACCTTGCCGTCTTTTTTCAGTACTGAGACTATGTTAGCTACCCATTTTGGGTATTTGGAGATTTGTAGGAAGCCAACATCAAATTGTTTCTTGACTTCTTCTTTTATCTTTAACAGTATTTTAGGTCTCATTCGTCTTAGCTTCTATTGAATGGGTTTGCATTTTGGTTTCAGTGAGAGTCTATGGACCACTACGTCCTCGTTCAACCCTAGCATAACTTGATACGACCATGTAAATACATCTTTGTACTCATGAAGCAAGGCGATCAAATCATGTTGGGTCTTCTCTAAAATGGAGGTCCCAATCTTCACTTCCTGCCTCTTTTCTTCATTTCCCAAGTTCACTGTCTCAACAGATTCTTGATGGGGTAGAATCTGTTTATCTTCTTGTTCTATCATTCTTAGTAAGTCAGGAGACGAGACATAATCTTCAGCATTTTCCTCATCTTTGAATTCTCCTAAACAATAGCTTTCTCTAAATCAATTTTAGGACTTGTAACGGGATTGTTCATGTCATTAGTATCTGAGCACCTGAAAGGTGAATGGAAAAAAAACTATAGAGGAGCATCAAAGTATTGGAACCAAACAAACATAATGTTATGGCATGATATGAGGTATATGTAAGAACGGGCTATGAAAAGAGGGAATAATTATGAAGTTATCAAGAATGAAAAGATTATGACAAAATGCATCTCCATTAATGTTCATTTAAATGATAAAGAGCAAACATAAGCTCTTACAAAAGAATCCCACTATTAGTTAGGGGCAAAAAGAGAGTTAACATTGAGCATTACTCTGGAGAGGACTTAGAAACTACAAGAAGATCCACAGCAGTCCAATTGTTCAAAATGAATCCAGGAGGACAAGGGCGTATCATTGAAACATCTTTAGTTGCATCATCACTTTTGTCAATAACATTTATACTGACGTTCTGAGGACCCCTTTCAATTGATAACAATGTGTTTTGTGGATTATCTTTTCTTGGGTACATCATTCCTAGAGATATAAATGTTTTTGACAAAGGAGGATACGCTATGGGCTCCCATTCCAATCCCCGACTTGAGGCTCTTGCAATCCTCCTTTCTTAATCTTTCTGCAACTATTTTCTTCTTTGTCGCACATCTGTCTCTATTTCAGAAACACAACTTTTGGCTTGCCACCTATCTTCCTTTGTCACTACACTCACGTTCCCTTCAGGATGGTTAGGGAGCGGGTTTCTAGCCACATTACTAGTACCATCAAATTGTAAAATCCCCACATCGATAAGGCCTTAAACCCTTCTTTTAAAGGCTAGGCAATTTTCTGTAGAATGCCCCTGGTTTCCAGCATGGTACATGCAACTAGCCATTTTGGGTACGGAGGTTTCAGGGGTGCCATATATTGTGGGGATATTAATTGTTTTTCTAGTAATTTTGGGCACAGCTCTCCATACGACATAGGAATAGAGGTGAATTGAGGTTTTTCAGGATTGGGTTTTGTCAGTCTTTGTTCCTTTTTGGGCTGAATTTGAGCAGGCATAGTATATGGTGGAAGTATAGTGAATGGTCTTTGGTTATTCGTGGCGTAGACGGGGTAAGGAAGAGGTGCTTGATGACAGGGGCGTTGAAGGGAAAAATAGAAGTTTGGAGGTGGGCAATATTGAGGTCGTGATTGGGTTGGGTATGGATTAGAAGATTAGTGGCTTTCAGTCCCCACCATGTGGGTCTCTACCTCTCTTTTCTTTATAGCCACTGCCATTTTCGAACTCTCGGGGCCTTCCATCCTTCTGCTATTGATGGCATTTTTTATAAGTTCCCCAGATATTACGATATCGACAAAGCCTTTTGTGGCATTTCCTACTAACTTATCATAAAATGGCACTTTCAAAGTCCGCTCTCTCCTTTTTACCTTCGCTTGAACAATCGGTTTGGCCCGATCATACTCAGGGTTAAAACGTGAATTCAACGAGAAGTTCAATAGCGCCGATGTATTAGTCTAACATTGGGGTCCAGTAATGACAGGTCCCTTGTATGACTGGGTGTTTGGTTGAGTTGGGATATTCGTCGGGGAATAAATAATTTCTTCGTCATCATCCGCACTATTGTCCACTGGGCCACTTCTTTTTTCAAATCCTCCGGCTAGTAACTGGGTTAGCTGGCCTATCATGTTCCTTTGGAATTGCGTTTGCTCATACATCTCTTGTTGAATTTTGGCCAATTGCTCTTGCATCTATATTTGCATTTTCTCTATTCTTTTCAACCTTTGCTCCATGTTTTCTAGGTTAACTGAAATGACTTCACCTAATTAGGGTCTTTCCACAACTTTTAATGCGTGTGATATGATGTAATGAAAATGCATAAAATGCAATGCAGGTGCATGGCATGAATGTAAAAAGAAAGAGAGGTGTTGATCATGAATTTAATTCCATTAGAAGAACTTTTCTAGAAGATACATTTCTTTACATAAAACGGATACATTTCTTTACATAAAACGGATCGCATATATGGCCATGTCCTTATGTTCGAACGACCGTATTACAATCCACTTTATCAAGTAACACATTTCCTTATGACCAACTCTTCCACTTAGCAACCGAATATGAATCAACACTTCCTTTCTAAGATGATGCAATGAAATGCAGTCAAGACAGAAGAAAACACGTTAGCACATGAGAGATAAACAATCACAAAAGAAAACAAGTTAGTGCAAGAGAAATAAACAAGCACAGAACACCTATCCAGGTGATCGCTAGGGTTTGGTACAATTCTACCTAGGGTAGGCTCCTAGGTCTCTAATATGTGGTTTGGTTCTAGAGTAAAGGTACCTGAATCAGCGGATTCCTCGATCCTCACCCATTATAGGCTCATATGGACTGAGTTCAGTTCAGGGGAATACATTTCCCTATGGCCATGCGGAGGTGAAAACCTCATGAAACCATAGCTACGAATGTATTCCGGAAGCAGTCCCCTAGCCCATGCGGAGGTGAAAACCTCACGAAGGCATAGTTTCTCGCTCCCACTTAAAGGGTGTGACCACAATGGTCATGCAAATATGAATGTAGAAATATCCTATGAGACTCAACATTATTGCGATCATAGCACCACAAATGCATCAAAAGAAACATGATTTTTCAAAATAATTTTCCAAATTTTTAACAAAAGGATAATGAATAATCAATTTTATGGCCTAACTCTCTTATCGTCCCCAGCGGAGTCGCCAAGCTGTCGTAACCATTTTTTGGAAAAAATGGGAATCAACTTTGGAGATTTGAAAATAAATAAAATGTGGGAGTCGCCATCGATCTTTTATTAGGTGTGATCAGATCACCATTGTTTTAATCAAACATTTTGATTTACTAAAATGGTGCTTTTGGTCTACGGATATTCAAAAAATAGGTTCGGGAGTCGGTTACGTGCGAGGAAGGATTAACACCCTCGTCACGCCCAAAATTGGTACCAAATTGATTGATCAATGTCCTAATGTCGAAAAGTTTGAAATGATTTGAAAATAGATACTTTTTATTTCCAAAACTTGAAGAAATTGGAAGGGATGTTAAGACTCTCTTATTTTCGAAGAGATAAAGCATCATGTCCAGTAAGTTAGGGCGCAATACTTTAGACTTTCGAAACTAAGCTCGCCTTTTAAGACTTAGTTTTATAATTGAAGAGGATCCCCCATCATTTGTCAAGCAAGAAACTAGAACCCAGTAAGTTAGGGCTCGTTTTCCCGAAAATCCAAATTAGGAATATTGCCTCTATTTTAGAAGAAAAAGAAACATATCTCGAAGTATCTAGGCGTCGAGTCCAGTAAGTTAGGGCGCGACATTTCGAATTTCCGAGATTAAGTGTTTTGTTTAAAATTTGAATTGCGATTTTAAAAGGGACATTCTGTTGTTTAGCTTAAACGAGAAAATCGGAACCCAGTAAGTTAGGGCTTGATTCTCTCGAATCGCTAATACGGAATATTGGTCGTTATAAAAATTGAGATGTCGGGAAGGATTAGTGAGACGAACGATGAGAATATTGATAATAACAAATAATGAATAATAATAATATAAGTAATGGTAAAAGGAAAGTATTATGGCAATAGTATATATATTGACGGTGATAGAAAATAATGATAATGATGGAAATAATAAAATGATAATAAATAAGGTAGTAATACATTAGTGATAATATTAATAGTAGAAGAACAAAATAACAACATGCAAATGGAATAATAAAATAATAGTAAACATAATAATAAAAAAAATAATGGAAATAGCAAATGGTAATAAAAATAATGATAATAATAACATAGTAATTATAATAATAGATATATGTATGAAAATAATAATTGTAAAAGATAAATAAATTATTAAATAATAAGTAAAGAAAGGTTATGATGTTAATAAAATAACAAAGATAGTAATATTAATAAAAATAACAATGGTGCATAATAGTATAGTAATAATAATGCAAATAAAATAAATGAATAAAATAATAATATAAGCAAATAAAATGCATACATATATAAAATATAAAAATATAATAATAGTAATACTAATAAAAATAAATAAATAACATAATATAAGCAAACAAAATATACAAATACGTAGAATATAATAATATAATTGTACAACCCTAATTTTGCCCGAGCTTACAAGCCCATTTTAACCCAAGCCTAATACAACCTACTCGGACCCAAAATTAAAACCCAACCGGCCCATTTTTTAACCCAAATTACCCCAACCCACCAAACCCATAAGCAAGCTTAACCCTAGCCCACATACAAGCCCAAAAACTTAAAAATATTTTTCAGAAAAAACCTAGCCCCTAGGTGTGCCGCCCCTGTCCGTTCGTGTCCCATCCACCGCCATTGTCAGAACAACACCTCCACCGCCAGCCACTTGTGCCACTCGCTTGCAAACATTAAACAAGAAAGGACATAACCGAGTCCAAGTTGTAAAAATAAGGCTATAAAAAGCCGATTACTTTCTTTGTAACGGGGTTCCTCTTTTAATTAATAAAAAAATAGAAAAAAAAGCATAGAGATTCAAACAAAAAGAAAATAGATCTGAAAATATCAAAAGAACAGAGTTTCTGCAGTAGACTTACAAACACAATAGAGACATCGAAAACATTAAGAAACCACCAAAAATCGAAAAGACAGAGGCAAATAGGTGATTTTTTATTCGAAGTATATTTTGTTTCTATTTTTATTTTTCTATTTTTTCTTTCCTTCTGTGCATATATATACCACTATTATAAAATATTAAAAAATACAAATTTTACCCTTTTTTGAACTTCCGGCCACCGAGTGCGGTGGCCGACGACGGCAGAGCCGCCGCGGACGACGACCGGAGCGGTGCCAGAGAAGGAGACCCCTGCAGAGAAAAAAAAGAAGAATCAAGAATTTTTTTTTTAAACACACAGCTCAAATGATTTTTTTTCTAAGTTTTAGGCCTTATATTGCCCCTTAAAACAACGTCGTTTTGGGGCTGGCTTTTAACCCCCAAAACGACGCCGTTTCACTCGACCCGACCCGAATCTGACCTGTACCCTAAGAGGATCCGCGTGTTTTTAAGCCAGAGGGGAAATTACGCTATGGTCCTTCCGCATTTTCATGTTTTTAAAATCAAATTTTTAATTATTACAATATTGGCCTAGAAATTTCATGCGGTTTGCGATTCGATCCTTCTCTCAAACTCCGCGTTTAACTTACTGGGGAATATTACCTCTTTGGTCCCCCACCTTTTATGCGCGTTTCTAATTTAGCCCCCAAACCTCTATTTTATTTACAATTTGACCCAAAACTTCCATTTTTAATGCAATTTAACCCAATTTTCAATTATTTTGCAATTTTTACTACTTTTACTATTATTTAATATTTTTATTATTATTGGTTATTTATTATTTAATATTATTATTATTTGTTATTTTCATTATATTTTACTACTATTTGTTTGTTATTATTTATTGTGTGTGTTATTATTTTATTTTTTCTACTAATATCATTATTTTATTTAGTATTATTATTAATTTGTTGTCATTATTATTATTATCTATTTTTACTATTATATCATCATTATCATCACTAATATTATTATTATATTTTTACCACTATTAATGTATCTTTATATGTATATTGTTATTACTACCATTTTATTTTTCTTTTCTTTAAAATTATTGCTCTTATTTTACTTCCATTATTATTATTTATTAGTATTATTATTATCGTTATGTTACTATTATTATTTCATCGTTATTTCTACTACGGTTAATATCGTAATACTTTTAATATATTATCCTTACTTATACGTATATACATGTATGTGTCTTTCATTATCCTTTTCACATGTAACATCTCATCATTTGTCGCACTAATCTTACCCGATTAATCAAATTTTCAAATAACCAATATTTCGTATTAAAGGTTCGAGAGAATCAAGCCCTAACTTACTGGGTTCCAGTTTCTCTCCTTTAATCTGAATAACGGAATATCCTTTTTGAAATCGCAATACAAGTTTTAAATAAAATTCTTGTTCTTGGAAATTCGAAATGTTGCATCCTAACTTACTGGACACGACATCTAGATACCACGAGATGAGTTTTTTAAAAGTAAAGGAAATATTCTGTATTTGGAATTTTGAGAAAATCGAGCCCTAACTTACTGGGTTCCGATTTCTCATTTGACAAGTAACGGAATATCGCCTTGAAATTTTTAGACAAGTTTTAAAATCAAAGACAAGCTCGCCTGGTGGGGTTTCCTCGGCCAATACATCGACTTAGTTAGGAGCTAAAGGAGAATAGTGAAAACTAGAAGCTAGAAGACTAAGGCCTAGAGACTAGAGAAAGGGTGTTATAGTTATAGAAGAAGATGGCGCTTGTCTTTCTTTCAATAGTCAGATTACGCCTTTCCTCCACCACCAGCGACAACTAAGGCATCACCCGCAATCGAGTTCTCGATTTTACCTAGAAAAAAGAGAATAGAATCCCTTGAGTTAACCATTGGAGAGGAATTAGACCCTAACTTACTAGATACGATGCTTTATCTCTTTGAAATAAGAAAGTCTTAGCATCCCTTCCAATCCCTTCAAGTTTTGAAAATAAAAGTATCTATTTTCGAATCATTTCAAAGTTTTCAACATTAGGACATCGATCAATCAATTTGGTACCAATTTTGGGCGTATCGAGGGTGCTAACCCTTCCTCGTGCGTAATCGACTCTCGAACTCATTTTCTGGATTTCGTAGACCAAAATCGTTGTTTTGATAAATCAAACTGTTTATTAAAAACAACTGTTTTACGAGGTGACCCTATCACACCTCATCAAAAATAAAAAGATTGGTGGCAACTCCCTTCTTTTTCATTTTCAAAACTCGAGTCGACCGCGTCGTTTCCTATTTTATCAAAAAATGGTTAAGAAAATAATAATGGTGATACTGATAATAATATAATAGGGTAATAATAAAATAATAATAAATAATTAATAATAAGAAAAGTTAAATAAAGCAAAAATAGTAAAATTGTAAAATAATTGAAAACGGATTAAATTGCATTAAAAATAGAATTTTTGGGTCAATTTGTAAATGAAGTAGAGGTTTAGGGCTAGAAAAATACGCGCGTAAAAGGTGGGGATCAAAAGGGCAATTTTCCCAGTAAATTAAACGCAGCGCTTTGAGGGATGACCAAATCAGCAAAATTTTAGGGCCAATGTACGAATACTGAAAACTTGATTTGAAAAACTAAAAATGCGGAAGGGCTGAGTGTACAATTCCCCCTCTGGTTTAAAAACACACGGATCCTCTTGGGGTACGGTTTGGATTCGGGTCGGACTAGGTGAAATGACGTCGTTTTGGGCATTAAAGGCCAGCCCCAAAACGACATCGTTTTAAGGGCTATATAAGGTCCAAAACCCCGAAAAAATCAGATGTGCTGTGTGTTTAGAAAAAAAAAAAGGAGTTTCATTCTCTGGTTTTCTCTCTGCTCCCGGAGAGGAAGGGTCATCGGGGAGCTCGGTCCAAGCACTCCAATGACGCATTCGCTCCCCGCCATCACAAGACGATGGCCAAAAAAGGTAAAGTTCTTTCCTTTTTTTTGCTTTTTTTAATAAAGATAAAATATGTATGTGTATATCTATGTGCTAGAGAAAAAAGCTTCGAAAATGATAAAAGAAGAAAAAGAAAAGAATTAAAACAAATCACCTTGTCGATCTGTTTATTTCGATTTTTAGTGATTCTGTTTTCGACGCTTTCTTATTTGATCCCTCTTGTTATGCTTTGATTTTCTGTTTTCTATTTTAAAACTCTAGTATTGTATTGATTTTTTTTAAAAAAAAAAAGAAAAGGAACCCTTTTTACAAGGAAATAAATCGGCTTTTATAGCCTTTGCCTTTTTTACAACTTGCTACTTTCTGTCCTTTCCCGTTCATTGTTTGCAGCTCAGAGGCAGTGCTGAGGCGATGGACAAGACTACGGTGGCAGAGGGCGGTAGATGGGACAGGGGTCAGAGGCAAGTGGCTGTCAGAGGGCTGAAGACAGAAGACCCTAGGTGCGGCGCACCTAGGGTTTAAAAATTCTGAAAAATTTGTTGGGTTAGGGTTTGTTTAATTTTGGGTCTGGTTTTGGGCTAGTTGTAGTCTAATTGGGCTGTTTTTCTATTTTAATTGGGTTTTTATGTGCTTTGATGTAAAATTGGGTTTATGGGTTGTTGGTTAAGTCTGTATAGGTTATGGGCTAATGGTGGGGTTATTTTGGGGTTTAATTTTAGTTTGGGTTTGGGGCATTTGGGTTCTGAAAGGCAAAATTGGGCTACAACAGCTGCCCCTCTTTGCTCATTATCGTGAAACGAGAATAGAGCAAAGACGATAGAAGAACCAATTTTGCCTGGTCTTGGCCAAGCCTTGACTTCTTGGTTCTCGTCTTCTTCAAATAGTTTCGAACTCCACTGTAATTTGTTACTTTGATCCACTCCACTGCTACTTCAGCGAGATAGGTCTTGTAGCTTCAATTCGCTCCTATTGTAACTTTGAGGAAATAAATCTGAACTTTCAAACTGCTTCCTTACTATCTTCAAGAAGACTGAAAATACCTCAACGTGTGACCTCTCGCATTATGAGTTGATTTTTGAAACAAACAGAATTTGAAAAACAAAAATTGAAAATACCTCGGCTTGTGACCCGAGGCTTAACTTACCTCTCGTATTTTGAGTTGATGTTGAACAGAAATTGAAAATACCTCGGCCTGTGACCCGAGGCTCGACTCACCTCTCGTATTATGAGTTGATTTTTGAACAGAAATTGAAAGAAAGAAATTGAAAATACTTCGGCGTGCAACCCGAGGCTCAACTCTTGTTATGCTTTGATTTACTGTTTTCTGTTTTAAAACTCTAGTATTGTATTGATTTTTAAAAAAAAAAAAACCAGAAAAGGAACCCTTTTTACAAGAAAATAAATCGGCTTTTATAGCCTTTGCCTTTTTTACAACTTGTCGCTTCATCCTTTCCGTTTATTATTTGCGGTCGTCAGAGGTCTTTGGGGTGGTGGACAAGACTGTGGTGGCAGAGGGCGGTGGATGGGATAGGGGTCAAACGCAAGTGGCCATCAGAGGGCTGAAGACAGAAGACCCTAGGTGCGGCGCACCTAGGGTTTGAAAATTCTAAAAAATTTGTTGGGTTAGGGTTTGTTTAATTTTGGGTCTGGTTTTGGGCTAGTTGTAGTCTAATTGGGCTGTTTTTCTTTTTTAATTGGGTTTGTATGTGCTTTGATGTAAAATTGGGTTTATGGGTTGTTGGTTAAGTCTGTATGGGTTATTGGCTAATGGTGGGGTTATTTTGGGGTTTAATTTTAGTTTAGGTTTGGGGCATTTGGGTTTTGAAGGGCAAAATTGGGCTACAACATGAAGGAAGAAAGAAAGAATATTAGAATTTTTTTTGTTGGTATATTTCCAAATAAAATCTGATTCCTATTTATAGGAATTTTCATATCTCTTCATAGAGACATCTTTCATCAATAGGTGTCTTTTGAATAATAATGGTTTTAAAATAAAAACATAATTATTCATTTAATTATAACTATTCAAATAATATTATTTAAATAGTTATAATTCTTTTCAAAAATCAAAAATATAATCTTTTGATGAATTACACCCATTCATTTATAGTTATTGGAACACTATAAATATTTGAAAATGTTCCAACAATCTCCCCCCATTTTCAAAATATTTTAGATTTTGATATTCTTGGAAATCAATTTGCATAAATGAAGGTATCTTACGATTGAACCTTCTCTTAGTGAAAATATGTTAAAGTTAATCGAAATTGCATGGTAGACTTAGCTTTGAACCAACTATTTCATTTGATTAATTGAACACATCTCACACAATGATTTCAACATCAGTTAATGCATAGTATCTAGGGACACTATTATGGCCATGTGTCTGTGTCCTCTTTTCATGAGTGCTGTCTGAGCCAAGCCCTTGAGCTCCTAGAAGCGGCCATACTTCCACTCATATAGGTAGATCCCATTAAGAGTGTTCCCGTAATTATAACACTCTAACGTATTTATGTTATGGGTCCATTAAGAGTACATTACTCATCCTTCCCTTATCATCACGGGTACCTAGCACTTTAATCTTAGGATGGATTTATTTATAGTGCTAACAGTCACATACTAATGATGTACTTTGTCTCATTGAACTCAAGACTTGACGTTATACCAAGCGTTGAGTCGAGTTTCCATCATGGATGACTCTAATTAATGGGCTTGAGTTCCATCCCTTTTGAGGTCATTTTGACTGCATCTCTATCAATACTTTTTGTCAAAGGATCCGCCAAATTTTCAGTTGACCTCATATAATTAACAGTGACCACTCCATCAGAGATTAATTGTCTGACATAACTATGTCTTAATCCAATGTGTCTAGACTTTCATTATATACTTGGCTATATGCTTTTGGTAGAGTAGCCTCACTATCACAACTGATGGATGTCGATTCCACCAATATAAACCTACACCTAATTTACAAATTTAAGCAGTATAGGGAGCAGGGTCGATCCCACAGAGACTGGTTATACTAAAAAATTATCTATCTTGTAACCAGATTAATGTCTGGACAATTGTCGTGCTCGCGACGTTCGGGGGGGAGTAAAATATTAAACCTGAAATAAACACAAAAAATAAAAATGTAAAAAGTAACAGACTAAATAGGTAAATAAAATTGAAATAATTTGAAAATAAATCGATAAAACTTAGCTCAGCCTTAAGCGCGGGTTTTTCCGTCTTTGACCCGATCCTCGAAATTATATGAACTCGTCTTTTCCAATAAGCTAGTTATAGCTACCAAGGACGCCTCGGACACCAACTCTTCCTTGTGTAAATTAGTTATGGAACGTCCTATAACTAACCCTTACCGATCGAACAACCTACGAAACGTTCGCGATTTAGAATTCCGGCAGCTTTGCGTTCTAGAAGAGCCTAGCTCGAACCAATGCCCTCAAACGTTGGGATATTTAAATCCGGTTTCTACTTCCCTTGACGGAACCAAATAGCAATCTCCACTTGGCATGCCAATGTGTTCACGGAAGACCAATTAGACAATCGATCCTTTCGGAATTCCAACGGTATGTCTAGCCGTACTAACTCAAATGACGTCTTTTTTGACTTAGCATGACTTGACTTTGTGAGCTGACGAAGTCATACTCTTAATCCGGATAAATAATAAGTATCGAAAATCGGGAGTTGAATAGCTCAGGTTCGTAACTCACGGGTTTTTGACGGGGTTGATACCGCTTAAAGCTGAAAGGGGTTTAGTGTGGCATGATTTTACTCATACTTAAAGGTGGTGGAAAATGTTTGGGCTTTTGTAGAGGATGATGGAAATTGGAAAGGAAAGGGGTTTGAAAGGAAATTAAACCAATTTTGGGAAAAGAAACAAAATGAATTGAATTGGACAGAATGTTTGGACGTCTGGCTTGAAGAATAGAATAAAAGGAATCCTATTCAAAATTGAAATAGGAAAAGAAAGAAAAACAACTCCAAATAGGAATAGGAAAAGAGAGAATTGATTGATTGATTATCCAATTACAAATAATCCCTATTTATACTAATAGATTTACTAAAAATAGGCTTAATTAAATTAATATAAAATCTTAAATAAAAATAAATAAATAAAAATAAAATAATCTAAAAATAGAATTTCCTTTTCTTGGCTTTTTACAAAGTCAATTGCTTGATGAGCCCTTAGCTTCCTCCATCTTTTTGATTTGGCCCCATTTCTATGATTTTCTTTCAATTTGGCCCTTTTTAGCTTGCTTTTGATCAATTGCATCCCTGACAAGAATTAAATCATAAAATTACAAATTTAGCAGGGTTTAATTCAGAAATAAACCGAATTAAATACAAGAAATCATGCAAAATAATCATGTTATCAAATCCCCCCTACTTAGCTCATGCTTGCCCTCAAGCATGTTGTTCTTTCAGACATTAAAATTAATTCCACAATTTATTTAGAACCGAGCCTCTTTTCTGCATCCTTTCTCAATGTAAACAACATAGGCAAAAAATAATTAAATAAATGCTCAGAACATATAGTTTAATCAACAAGACAAGTGTCATAAAATTCGACATATGCGAACTAGATAATTTCATAAAATAGAGTTTGAATCCAATAGATTGCAAGGTATTATTAATATACTTTTAGAAAAATAAACTAGACATGGTCAAACCTTTTTACGCGAATTAGGATGACAACCCAAGCACCCTATCCCAGTTACTCAGTTCAAACAGTCTTTACTATTGGGCTCTGTTAGCGGAACGTTATTAAGCCTTCGACTCGTCACTCGAACCTTTTTACGTGAGATGAGATGACAACCCAAGCACCTCACCCCGGTTACTCAATCCGGTCACATTCTCGAGATTTTCATTCATAACTTGAGCCTTTATTTATTTATTTTTCTTTTCTTTTTTTTTCTCTCTTTTTTCACTTTTTTTTCGTGCATAAGAAAATATTTTTCAAACAATCAATTCATGAAAATCTAGTTACATACATCAACCTTAAAACACAAGTGTCGGTTAATCTATATACTTGAGCATTTAAATTCAAAAAATTTTACCCAATTGTCCAAGTTGACTAAGTATGAGATTAAAGGCACATCGTCAAAATAAACTGTTGAATGAATTCAATGCAAGATTGAACATATGCACAAGAGAAACATGCAGCAAGAACTAATCAACAATCCATGCATACTTCATATATATTCATCCCCCCTACTTATTCTAAGTTTGTCTTCAAGCATGCATGTGTCATATTATAGATAAATAAAGAATAAATCAGTAGCTCAAATAAACAGAATGAAAAGTTCAGAGTACTCCCTATGTGTGTCTTCGATGATTTTGTCGATGTTGGGGGTAACGGCTTTGCAGAATATCAAGGATTGTGAAGACTTGATTAAAGTGAACAGATACTATGCACCAGGTAGGATTCCAGAGAAGAGGAGGTGAGTCATTAAGATCGCTTAAGTACCAAGCTCTCCCTAGATCCAATCCTAGACATGCATATACCCATTGTCACACCTTAACCTTATAGCAAAGAGGGGGGAAGACGGCGACGGAGATGGTGACAGCAGCGTGGGTTGGTTGTGGGGGAGAGAGTTTTTTTTGAGGGTGTAAGTGTGGATGGGTTGAATGGATGGGTATTGGGTTTGGTTTTTGGTGTTTTATGAAGGTTAAGTAGTTGGGTTTTTTTTAAGTAAATATTTGTCACCAAATTAGCATGTCGTGCCCGCGCTACCACTGTTATCTGACTGTCGGGAAAAATTCATGCTCTCCATTGTTTCCCTGAAAACATCAAATTAATTGAACTAAGTAAAAATTTATTTATCCACACCCTAGATTTACTAAAAATTTAAAATTAAATAAATGAGAAGAAATTTGGGTTGCCTCCCAAAAAGCGCTTTTGTTTAACGTCGTTAGCTCGACGACCTTAAATGTTATCCGTTTGGCTTATTGAGAATTAAGTTCTCCATCTTGTGCACTTGGATGTCCTTATAGAAAGATTTCGACCTTTTTCCACTATCCTTGAAGCCCTTCCCAGGTTCCCCTATCATTAGTGGATTGAGGAGTCTTTGAGCTTCTTCGTTCAAGTTTGCATTTTTCTCTGTCGGAATACTTGTATGTTTTAGAAATGATTGCAGCTCTAACTTCGAGGCTTTCATCACAACTTCACGTACTGGTTTTTGGATTATCGATAATTCCTCTTGCTTAACATCAAGATCAGTATTCCTGCAAGGCACGGTTTGTAACTTATTATTGGGATGTCCCATATCCTCATAAACATTAAACCTAGCCATTTCACCATCAAATTCCATGGTGAGTGTTCCACTCCAAACGTCAATTTTCGTTCGCGCGGTACTCAAGAATGGCCTTCCAAGCAACATGTCAGACGAATTAGTTGAGTTATCATTTTCCATATTGATAATGTAGAAATCTGCAGGGAAAACTAATTCGTTAACTTTAACAAAGACGTCTTCAAGCAGCCCTTCGGGATAGACGACTGACCTATCCGCTAACTGGATTATTACTCCTGTCTCTTTTAAAGGACCCGCGTTAATCAACTTATAAGTAGAATAAGGCATAACATTAATTGAAGCCCCTAAATCACACATGGCTTTCTTAATGCCTACATTACCTATCTCACAAGAAATAGCAAACATACTTTGGCCCTTGTATTTGGGAGGAACTTTCTTTTGCAGTACTGCGGAGATATTTTCTCCTACCTTTACTCTTTCTGTAACATCCTGAATAGGGCCTATGCATTTCCAGTTTAATTGTATGAAATGATAAGTTTCAAGTACTATGAATAAATTTTTGATACTTTTGGAAACCTAGAAATGCATGGAAATGGAAATAAAAATGAAAATGGAAATGGAAATGGACATTTTTGGAAACTTAGACATTTTTGGAAACTTAGACATTTGTGGAAACTTAGACATTTCTGGAAACCTAAACATTTTGGAAACCTAAACATTTTGGAAACCTGAACATTTTGGAAACCTAAACATTTTGGAAACCTGAACATTTTGGAAACCTAAAACATTTTGGAAACCTAAACATTTTGGAAACCTGAAGATGTAAGGAAAATGGCAAGTTACAGAGCCACGCGAAAATTTTAGGAAACTTAGAAATAAGGCCGGAATGACAAATTTTAAAGCCCAAAATAGGAGATAAGGGCAAGAGGGCCTTAAAAGAAAAAGTTGGTGAATTTTGTCATACAATCGAGCTTGGAAAAGTGGCACGAGGTGTCACTTAGGGTTTATGGGAATGGCATGAGTTCGAGTCACTTGAAAGCAATTTTGAAGGTTTAATTTTGCTTCCCAAGGCTAGGGATGGACGGCACTTGGTAGCTAAAAGGAGAGAGTTTTATTTTTAATAAAACATTAAATTAAGTGATAAATAAAGGATTTATTCTTCTAAGATAAATGAGGAATTAAAGGATGGATTAAAGACTTTTAATTTAATTAAGTGATAATTAATAGAGATTAAATTATCACTTGGGAGAGTAGTGGCCAAGTTTTGGACTCTTGGTCTAGCGATTTCAGTTAAAAGAGGAAAATAGAGACTTTTCTCCCATTCACTCTCTTTGTTGAAATTTTGCTCTCTCTTCTCCCTCTCATTGTCGAAATTCCCCAAGCAAGGACTCCATCTTTTCTTTCCCTCCCTTTGCCATTGCCTAGTCAAAACTTTTCTCTTCCAAATCTCGGTTAGATCTCCATAGCGGATCTCAAGAACTCCAAGACAAGGAAACAAGTGATTAAAGGTTTCAAGGTAAGTTAAGCCATTCAATTTCCTTTCTTTCTAGTTGCCGAAAGTAAAAGACCTAATTCTATTCTCTTTGATCATGGCCGAACATACAAGGGATCTCGGGTTTCCACAATCGTTGAACATAAAGATCAAGGATCCAAGGTAAGAACAATTGATTCTTGTTCTTTTAAATCGTTTAAATCAAAGCTTAAGAAAATAACCTCTCTTTGACTATGGCGAATGTCGAGGAGGAGTTTTGGATTTGATTCGAGGGAAATTAAGGTAAGACACATTCGCTAAAGGCCAACTACCACTTATTAAAGTTAGATCAAATCTAACCTATGATCTTTAGGGATTTCGACGGATATTCAAGACAAAAGGAACTTTCGGGATTTGGAATCTCTAAGGTAGGCCTCTAAAATACCCGCTAAGGGTTGTGTGAGTATCTAAATCCATCCTTAATTTTGAAAAGCCAAAAACTAACCATATTGAACTACAAGGTTGGTAGAATATCAAGTAGAGGAAAAACCAAACTTTGGATTTATATAATCACCAAATCGGCAAAGGTAAGTTTTTCCTTACAAATCCTACTAGGATTTGGTTTCGTTTAAGCCAAAATAGGTTTATTAATGTATTTATTTGGTGGGCGAATATAGAATTAATAGATCTAAAAATTAGATCGGGCTTCTCGAGATCTCAAGGAATCTATTAAGCTTAAACAGTGTGTACCCTTACTATCCTTCGATATTGTATGGCTAAATTTTTTTAATATATGATATGAATAATAATGTGAATGTGGCTATGTACCACAAATGTGGCAAAAAGTACCTGTGCACGCTTTCCTACTTCCGATAGGATTGTGAAAATGTTATTTAATAACATGCGAATATATGATTATGAACATGAATTTAAGTTATGAAATTTATATATTTTTGGGGCATTCGGGATTTATGTGAAAGGGGAGAATAGGTGTTGACTTGGTCTCACCAACTGAAGGTGTTGACTTGGTCTCACTGAAAAATGTTGACTACGGTCACATTGCGAAATTTTGGTAACCGGTTACAACGGTGTCTAATGACACAATGTTTAAATTTGATTATAGTGTCAAAAGACACAACGTGGAGAGTAGCGGATGGAGGTTGACTTAGTAGTCCCCACGGTGTGAATGGCGAATGCGGTGGAGAGTAGCGGATGGACCATTAGGATTGGGTTTGGGTTGCATCATAATTTCATTATTATATGGACTTGATGATTTAAACATGAATGCCCGATTTATTGATTGATAATATTGTGTGCACATTGAGTCTGCTTTGACTCACCCCATTGTGGGAATTATTTTTCAGGTGATGAACAATGACGGACCGGGCCGGTGGACCAAGAGGAGGCCATGCTACATGCGAAAATTTCATTTATTTTGGACTTAAATTTTATTTTAGTTACGTTTGTTCTATTTTGGGTTTTATTTGATGTAATAAGGCCTTAAGGCCCAGTGGATTATACTTTATGCTTGCTTATTGTTACGTTTCATGCTAAGAACTTTATTGAATATATTTAATTAAAAGGGCTTACAAAATCAAATAAATGGGTTTCCAATCTAAGCCCAACTCAAAATAATAGTTTTCCAAAAATTTTACAATTTTCTCTAAGTATCGAAATGATTTTTGAAATCGGTTTACTTTAGGAACATACCAGATCCGGTTCAGGCTCGTGGGCCGGGTGTGGGGTGTTTCACTTTCGTTACCTATCAACCTTCTCTTGCTAGAACACAATTCTTTGAGAAATTTCGCATAACGAGGGATTTGTTTGATAGCGTCGAGTAAAGGGATATTTACCTCCACCTTTCTGAATGTCTCGAGGATTTCTTTTTCCTCCTTCTCTTTCTTATCTTTTGCAAGCCTCCCTGGAAAAGGAGGTGGCATCACAACTGGTCTCTGAATTTTTAATTCCGGCCTAGCTGTTGGATTCGAGATTTGCTTTTCCCATTCCTTGTCTTGCCCATGACTTTTGGCTGGCGCTGTTTCCAGAACCTTACCACTACGAAGAGTTATTGCACTTACATTATGTCGAAGACTCAGCTCGGTCTGGGAACGTAATTTACCTTGAGACTCCAAATGATTAACTGCCATCGAGAGTTTACTAACTTGATTAGTTAGTTCTTGTATTGATGCATCTGTCCTCTGTTGATATTTTGCAGCATCGGCAGCAAGTCTTTCCACAATAGCTTCTAGAGATGTGTTCGGCTTAGGTTGCTGTTGTGGTGGTTGCAGAGGTCTCGGTTGGTACGATGGATTATATTGGGGATTAGCTCCGTAACTCAAGTTGGGATGATCCTTCCACCCGGGAATGTAGGTGTTGGAGAAAGGATCATAGTGCCTTTGTAGCGGTCCCAAAAAATCTTCGATAGCATGAACATGTGCCGTTGAATTGTCATTAAGGATTGGGCACGACTCCGTCGGATGTTCAGACGTAGTACAAATTCCACACAGATGGGTCAGATTTTTCTTTTCTGTAAGCAAAGATTGAACAACATTGGTAAGCTTATCCAATTTATCTTCTAAGGATGAAACGTTTACCCCATAAACCCGTCTTATGGGTTCCGAATTCGGCCGATATTGTTGAGAATTTACCGCCATGGTGGATATCAGTTCTCTTGCCCTTTGAGGAGTCATATTGACAAGCGCCCTCCACTAGAAGCATTGATCATCTTCATTTCCATAGGGAGCAAACCCTAGTAGAAATATTGAAGAAGTGATTGTTCGGTCAACCCGTGTTGAGGACAACTTGCACATAGTTTTTTGTATCGCTCCCAATAGTCGTAGAGCGATTCACTCTCCATTTGGCGAATTCCCACTATGTCCTTCTGAAGTTCAGCTGCTCGTGATGCTGGGAAGAACCTGTCAAGAAAAATATGAGATAAGTCATCTCACGTTGTGATAGAACCGGGGGGTAAGTAAAATAGCCATTCTTTTGCTGTATCAACTAAAGAAAAAGGAAAAGCCCAAAGTTTGATTTCATCTTCGGGTACTCCCTGCGGTTTTATGCTTAAGCAACCATGTGGAATTCTCTTAAGCGGGTGTGTGGATTTTCATTCTTCAAGCCTCGAAAGGTGGGCAAAAGGTGAATCAAGCCTGATTTCAGCTCGAACGGGGTTCCTCCAGTTGGATAGTTGATGCATAATAGTGTTTACTCATTGGGAGCAGTGGCTAGTTGACGAATGGTTCGGTTCGCCATCCTTTCTAGTTCACCAAGGTTACCTTCGCTTCTTTTGGTTCAAGAAGTGCTTCGGTCTCAGGTCCAACCACTTCGACTTGTTTCCCACGTCGAAGTGCCTCTGCACGAATTGCTTCACTCAACTTTTCAACGTCGGATTCTAGGATCCCTTACCCTAGTTCAACTTCTGCTTTACTTGCGCATTTGAGAGCTTCTGTCTCTTTTCGTCGCGTTCGCACTGATTTCTCGATCTCTGGGTTGTATTTGAGATCTCCTGATGAAGATCTGGTCATGAAGACGAATTAAACAATTGTAAGTATTGCCAGTCCCGGGCAACGGCGCCAAAATGATGGCTGTCGATTCCACCAATATAAACCTACACCTAATTTGCAAATTTAAGCAGTATAGGGAGTAGGTTCGATCCCACGAGATGGTTATACTAAAAATTGTCTATCTCATGACCGATTAATGTCCGGCAATTGTCGTGCCCATGACGTTCGGGGAGTAAAATATTAAACCTGAAATAAACACAGAAAATAAAAAAGTAAAAAGTAATAGACTAAATAGGTAAATAAAATTGAAATAATCTGAAAATAAATCGATAAAACTTAGCTCAGCCTTAAGCGCGGGTTTTTTTGTCTTTGACCCGACCCTCGAAATTAGATGAACTCGTCTTTTCTGATAAGCTAGTTATAGCTACCAAGGACGCCTCGGACACCAACTCTTCCTTGTGTAAATTAGTTATGGAACATCCTATAACCAGCCCTTACAGATCGAACAACCTACGAAACATTCGCGGTTTAGAACTCCGACAGCTTTGCGTTTTAGAAAAGCCTAACTCGAACCAATGCCCTCAAACGTTGGGACATTTAAATCCAGTTACTACTTCCCTTGACAGAACCAAACAGCAATCCCCACTTGGCACGTGTAACACCCTGGTTTAGGGGCTAGGCAATTTGAGTATAATTTAGGTGTTGGAAGGTTTTTGGGTGCACTTGGATGTGTTTAGAGGACTTAAGAATGCTCGGATGAAAGGGGAAGGCTTTGGAAAATTTTGGATTTTTAGGGCAAAAAGGGGAATAGGGCAGGAAGGCCTTAAAATAATTTTATGGAGTTTATGACGCAAGAAAGGAGTTGGCAAAGTGGCATGGAGGCGCTGTTTGGGGCTTAGGAAGGTGACGCCTAAGAGGTCAAAGGTTCGAGCTGCTGGGGCAGCAATTTTGTGTTATTTTTGAGCGTCAAGGGGCTGGGCTAAGTATGCCTTAAAATTAATGGTGTGGCTTGGTGGACATGGAAGTCCAGTTGGCAAAGCGGCACTCATGCGCTACTTAGGCGCTGGAGGAGAGTAAGGGCGCTGGTTCGAGTGGGAGCAGCAGCATTTGGCGTTTTTATTTTTGTTATTTGGTGATGGGCTGAAGTAAAAAGGAGTTAAAAATAAATGTTGGGGCTTTATGGACATGAAAGGCAGGTGGGCGAAGTGGCTGAGGCGCTACTTGAAAGGCGCTAGGTGCAGGTCGCGAGTTCGAGGCGCAAGGGAGGCAGAATTTTGATATTTATTTTGCAAGCTGGCGTTGGAGATGGAAAGGGCTTAAAAGAATATATTAGCGTTTAAGTCACAAAACAACGCCTAGGCCGAATGGCCTGGGCGCCATCTTGGTCGTTGGTTCCCCAGTCCTGCGTTCGAATCATGGAGGCCGCAGGGGTTTTCTTTCTTCACGACATGAAGAGGTGGCGTGAAGGTGGAGGGCACCAGGGAGCTGCATTGGATTAAGCTGCTGTTGTTTTATTTTTTTTTAAATTCGGTTGGTAAGTAAGTGATAATTTATTTTATTTATTTTAGATAATTGTAGGATTATTTTATTTAGTTTAAATTAGTAAATAAGAGTTGTGATTGGTTTATTTGAATTTGATAAGGAGATAGAATATGGGATAAATTGGAGAAGAGGACTAATTCAAATTAGATTGAATTAGTATGTGGTGGCCAGATTTTGGAGTCTTCAAGGGGGAGGGGGGTGCCGAATTCTATAAATAGGGGTGTGCTCATCCCTTAACCGAATTTTAGCCCCATTTCTTTGTTGCCAAATTATTTCTAATTTTTCCCTTAGCCTCTTGTCAAACCAAGTCAAGGAAAACACTTCCTCTTTTGCTTTTATTTTGTGGAAGCCAAAGCGAAAGTGGTGCATCTATTTTCTCTCTTCCTTTATACTTTTCTTGGAAACTCGCTAGGCCGAATTCCCTTTTCTTCATAAAACAATTCTTTTGTTGCAACTCTTCAAGGCTAGCCAAACTCCCTATTAGTCATTTTGGTGTAGTTAAGACGAATCAAGGCGGAGCATCTCCAATCGATTTTAGAGAAAGGGCTCTAGATTTGGAAGCAAGCAAGCAAAGACTTTACCCTTGAGTATTCGGTTGGTAAGTGATCCATTGGAATTCGGCCTTAGGCCATTGTTTATGTTTTTGTGTTGACCGAGTGGTGGCTATGATCTTTTAGGGCCAAATCGATAGAAGCAAAGGGGAGCCTTCGGGATCTCAGTATTTCGGTAAGGATGTTATTAGGTGATCTAAATTCAATAATAGTAGATTATGACTTTGTTGATTAATCGTGTGGTTCTGATTAAGTATCATCGATGGATGCGAGTGCCAGTCAAGAGGAGAAAGGGAAAGCTCCCATCCCGAAGTTCAAAAAGAGATCGGTTTACTGTGACGAGATTGGCCACCGGGTGTGGGCGTAAATGTAAAACGATAGGCGATAACTGATAGTCTCGCTAAACGATAGCGTCGGGTCGAGGTTTAGAGCTTCGGTTATAAGGTGTGTAGTTAGACCATTGTTTCGGATTTGTATGATCTCTGTTGTGCTATATGTTACTAATGAATGCGATTGCCATATGTGTAATGGATACCCAAAAAGGGTATGATGACGACCAAAGTTAGTAGCAAATTGGCTAATATGTGATAATTGATTTTAACTATGTGCGCATGCCTATATTTGTGAATATCATGTACATGCATCATCTCAAAGATCATATTATGTTACATGTGCATGGGTGGGTTTTTGAAAGAAGGTACGGTGTACTTGAGTGCGTGGTTGATGTCGACTTTGCGCTACATCGTGGATTGGCGCGATCGAGGTCGCGTTGTGGATCTTTTGATTTAGTTCGCGTGGTTACCTAGATTGATATCGGCTTTATGCCATATTGTGGCTTGATGGATTGCTGTGTGCTACATCGTGGATTGATGTTAGCTATACGCTACATCGTGGATGGCATTGGTTGCCTTTTTGGAGATAAAAGGAGAGGGTGACTCGATGGTCCCCTGGTGTGTGGTAGGCTGGTTAAGGGGGTGTGTAGCGGATGGACCTTAGGATTGGGTTGGGTTTCATGATTGCATGGTTTCGTTATGAATTGATATGGAAATGGGCCAAGCCCAATATGAAATATGAATAGGTATGTTTTGAGAACATACGTGGAAATGGGCTGCCCCAGGATCGATGGATCGATGAGAAAAGGGCTAGCCCGTGCTTGAATATGATTTGATTGTGGGCCAAGCCAGTATTATGGTAATGTCTAAATGATTATATTTACATGTTGCATTTGATAATTGGGATGTTATGTGGCTAGCATGTGGGTGGATTTCGATGGTTTTAATTACACACCGAGTCCGTGTGACTCACCCAATTATTTATCCAACATCGCAGTGACATGTTGATCGGACCGGGTCGGAGAGGATGCAAGGTGGCCCATGCGAGTAGGAGATTAATTTAATTATTTTAAGCAATTTTAATACTAAGTGTTTTGTTTAATATTGGTTGTAATAAGGCCACTTTTGTTTAAAGTACTCTTTTTATGGATGATGAATTTATATCGTACTTAGAAATATTCTTACAAATGATTTATCTTTTAATAAAATATAATAAAGTTTTAATTCAAACCAAGCTTATTATTTAATAATTTTTAATGGAATTACTTCCTAAAATAAACAAAATTTTTATGTTTTATTCTAAAGACAAAGATTTTCAACATTTTCCTTGATGACATAACCAGATCCGGCCAAGACTCGTGGGCCTGGTTTGGGGATGTTCTGATTGGTATCGAGCAGGTTCAAAACTCACTTTGAGGGTTTTAGGCCCAAAACATTTTTTCAAAATGGGCTTTTCAAAATATGGGTTTTTATGAAATATTTTTCAGGATTTTCCGGCATGGCACTGCACCTCCTACCGAGTCCACCGTGTAAGTACTTGAGACTTGTCAAGTAATTTGTTATATGGATTGTTATGGGCTTTGTTGGGCTCAGAGAATAGTGAATTAGGATCTGCTTGAACCCTAAGGCTAGTCTACTCAAACATGTGCATAAGACTTAAGGTTACTAAACAAACTCGTGAAGTAAGTCGCCGTGTTAAGGTGTGGTAACTGTGTGTGCATGTCTAGGAGTGGTATTCAAGGGAGCTTGGTATTTAAGCAATCGCGTGACTCACCTCCTCTCCACTTGAATCCTACCCGTGCGTAGCTACGGTTCACCTTAACCAAGAGGACTTGTTCATAGGCTAAACCAATTATTAAAACCCGAAAGGGACTAGCTTTACTGTTTTAAAAACCCTTAGTTTTAAAATCTTTAAATTTACCCTTTTTGGTTTGTAAACCCTAAATCTGGTTTTGAAAAAAAAAACGTTTTTTTCGATTTACCAAAATTACCAAAATGCCCTAGTTGCAAGATTACAAAATGCCCTCAGATTATAAAATTACCACACTACACTCAACTTTTGTTAAAATGATTTTCACTTTGCAAAATATTAAAATCTCTAGTGTTCAAAATATCAATATACCCCGATTTAGGAAAATTTACAAAAATACCCCTGTGTTGAAAATTACTAAAATGCCCCTGACTTTCAAAATTTCGAGTTAACCCCAACTTTAATAAAATTCTCTCACTTTGCAAAAGTATCCAAATTTTGTATTTCAAAATAATACCCGACTCTTGAAATTTACAAAATTACCTTGGTTGACAAAATTACTAAAATACCCCTGGTTTTAAAAATTCTGCTGTATCTCTAATTTGACAAATTCTCAGAAATACCCTCCCGATGTGGAAATTTAAAAATGTTCTGGTTTATTAAGTTTTAAAATTTCTCTGGTTTATTACGAAAATGTTCTTGTAGAAAAATGACGAAAATACCCTTGGGGTAGAAACGGGCAAGAATGTCCGCATAGTGAATGTGTGTGGTAGATACCACTGCATGTGCCTCTGTTGAGAAAGGAATGTGGCTTCATTGTGAAATGAAGGTGGCTCTATTGATGTGAAAGTGATTCTCTGAATTAGAGTAGTAAACTCGAACCGAACCTTTGTGTGATCGAAAGAACCACTTCAAGAATCTCTTTTCATAAAGTTGTTTGCGGATAAATAGTGGAACAATTACTAATGCATAAAACTTCTTAATCAGATAAATCAAGACGATAGAGATGAGTTCTAGGGGATGCGGTAGAGGTAGAATGGCAGCATCGGAACCGATAGGGTCTGGCCATGGGTCAGAAAGTGAAGTGCCGCCAGCAGTGGACGTGGAGGAGCAAGATCAGACAGGAGAAGATGACGCAGTATTGCGGGCCATGTTGCGAGTGCTAGAGCGAGTAGCGGGAGTTAGTAGAGGAAATGGAACTCGAAAGTCGGTATCGGAAAGGCTTAGATCGAACGGAGCCGAGATCTTTAGAGGAGTGTCGGGAGTAGCTCCTAACGTAGCGGAGTATTGGCTAGAAGCAGTCAAAAGAATCATGGACGATTTGGATTGCACCAATGAAGAAAAGCTGAAGGGCGCTATTTCATTGCTTCGCGACGAAGCTTATCGTTGGTGGCTCACTGTCAAACAAGGTGTACCGGCAGATCGACTGGATTGGGATTTCTTTAAGGCCAAGTTCGAAGGGAAGTATGTAGGAGCCAGTTATTTGGACTCGCAAAGGAAAGCGTTTCTAAATCTAGTGCAAGGGAATAAGTCGGTAGCGGAATATGAAGCTGAGTTTGTGCGACTAAGTCAGTACACCAAAGGAATCGTGGCTACTGATTACGAAAGGAGTGTTCGATTCAAAGATGGGCTACGAGATGAGTTGCGGGAGTTGATCGCTCCGTACAGAGAAAGAGACTTTGCCATTTTAGTGGAGAAAGCTCGGATCGCTGAAGAGGTTAAGAAGACTATAAGAGAAAATCGAGAAAAGAATAGAAACGAGAAGAAGAGAAATGTTGGGCCATCAAGATCGTTGGGTAATGCCCGAAAAGACCAAGGACCGAGAACCTCAGTAAGTGCACTTGTACCAAGGATCGAATCGTCCTTGTGCTCGGTGTGGAAGACCTCACACGTGAGAGTGTTGGGGAAATAGTAAAGAATGCTTTCGTGCGGATCTAAGGCACATTTGGTTAAGAATTGTCCTCGAGCGACGAGGGGTCGTGGTCCAAGCCATGGAAGGAATGGTTCTAGTCAGAGTCAACCAAGGATGTGATAGCGGGTAAGCTCCTTTGCTTTGGTACATGCTTTGATTGCTTTGCTTGCTTGTGAATTAGTCTTTTCTGTGTTGCTAAGAGAGGTGTTTTAAATTTTGAATGCGAACTTAGAAACCTGTGTTGGGAAGGTATGATAGTCTTAGTAAGATCAGAGTGCGCAGCATAAGCGTAAGGTGGTAAGATAGGTTGTACGGACGTTCGTTAGTAAAGTAATTTCGAGGACGAAATTATTTTAAGGAGGGTAGAATTGTAACACCCTGGTTTAGGGGCTAGGCAATTTGAGTATAATTTAGGTGTTGGAAGGTTTTTGGGTGCGCTTGGATGTGTTTAGAGGATTTAAGAATGCTCGGATGAAAGGGGAAGGCTTTGGAAAATTTTGGATTTTTAGGGCAAAAAGGGGAATAGGGCAGGAAGGCCTTAAAATAATTTTATGGAGTTTATGACGCAAGAAAGGAGTTGGCAAAGTGGCATGGAGGCGCTGCTTGGGGCTTGGGAAGGTGACGCCTAAGGGGTCAAGGTTTGAGTCTTGGGCAGCAATTTTGTGTTATTTTTGAGCCAAGGGCTGGGCTAAGTATGCCTTAAAATTAATGGTGTGGCTTGGTGGACATGGAAGTCCAATGGCAAAGTGGCACTCATGCGCTACTTAGGCTACGGAGGAGAGCAAGGCTACTGGTTCGTGGGAGCAAGACATTTGGCGTTTTATTTTGTTATTTGGTGATGGGCTGAAGTAAAAAGGAGTTAAAAATAAATGTTGGGGCTTTATGGACATGAAAGGCAGGTGGGCGAAGTGGCTGAGGCGCTACTTGAAAGGCGCTAGGTGCAGGTCGCGAGTTCGAGGCGCAAGGGAGGCAGAATTTTGATATTTATTTTGCAAGCTGGCGTTGGAGATGGAAAGGGCTTAAAAGAATATATTGCGCGTTTAAGTCACAAAAACAACGCCTAGGCCGAATGGCCTGGGGCGCTACTGGGTCGTTGGTTCCCCCAGGTCCTGCGTTCGAATCATGGAGGCTGCAGGTGGGGTTTTCTTTTGCTGCTGACATGAAGAGGTGGCGTGAAGGTGGAGGGCACCAGGGAGCTGCATTGGATTAAGCTGCTGTTGTTTTATTTTTTTTAAATTCGGTTGGTAAGTAAGTGATAATTTATTTTATTTATTTTAGATAATTGTAGGATTATTTTATTTAGTTTAAATTAGTAAATAAGAGTTGTGATTGGTTTATTTGAATTTGATAAGGAGATAGAATATGGGATAAATTGGAGAAGAGGATTAATTCAAATTAGATTGAATTAGTATGTGGTGGCCAGATTTTGGAGTCTTCAAGGGGGAGGGGGGTGCCGAATTCTATAAATAGGGGTGTGCTCATCCCTTAACCGAATTTTAGCCCCATTTCTTTGTTGCCAAATTATTTCTAATTTTTCCTTAGCCTCTTGTCAAACCAAGTCAAGGAAAACACTTCCTCTTTTGCTTTTATTTTGTGGAAGCCAAAGCCGAAAGTGGTGCATCTATTTTCTCTCTTCCTTTATACTTTTTCTTGGAAACTCTGCTTAGGCCGAATTCCCCTTTTCTTCATAAAACAATTCTTTTGTTGCAACTCTTCAAGGCCTAGCCGAAACTCCCTATTAGTCATTTTGGTGTAGTTAAGACGAATCAAGGCAGGAGCATCTCCAATCGGTTTTAGAGAAAGGGCTCCGAGATTTGGAAGCAAGCAAGCAAAGACTTTACCCTTGAGTATTCGGTTGGTAAGTGATCCATTGGAATTCGGCCTTAGGCCATTGTTTATGTTTTTGTGTTGACCGAGTGGTGGCTATGATCTTTTAGGGCCAAATCGACAGAAGCAAAGGGGAGCCTTCGGGATCTCAGTATTTCGGTAAGGATGTTATTAGGTGATCTAAATTCAATAATAGTAGATTATGACTTTGTTGATTAATCGTGTGGTTCTGATTAAGTATCGTCGATGGATGCGAGTGCCAGTCAAGAGGAGAAAGGGAAAGCTCCCATCCGAAGTTCAAAAGAGATCGTCATGCTGACAAAGATTGGCCACTGGGGTGTGGGCGGCAATGTAAAAACGATAGGCGATAACGGTAGTCTCGCTAAACGATAGCGTCGGGTCGAGGGTTTAGAGCTTCAGGTTATAAGGTGTGTAGTTAGACCATTGTTTCCGGGATTTGTATGATCTCTGTTGTGCTATATGTTACTAATGAATGCAGTGCCATATGTGTAATGGATACCCAAAAAGGGGTATGATGACGACCAGGTTAGTAGCAAATTGGCTAATATGTGATAATTGATTTTAACTATGCGCATGCCTATATTTGTGAATATCATGTACATGCATCATCTCAACATCATATTATGTTACATGTGCATGGGTGGGTTTTGAAAGAAGGTGCAGGTGTACTTGAAAGTGCGTGGTTGATGTCGACTTTGTGCTACATCGTGGATTGGCGCCGACCGAGGTCACGTTGTGGATCTTCGCGATTTAGTTCGCGTGGTTACCTAGATTGATATCGGCTTTATGCCATATCGTGGCTTGATGGATTGTTGTGTGCTCCATCGTGGATTGATGTTAGCTATACGCTACATCATGGATGGCATTGGTTGCCTTTTTGGAGATAAAAGGAGAGGGTGACTCGATGGTCCCCTGGTGTGTGGTAGGCTGGTTAAGGGGGTGTGTAGCGGATGGACCTTAGGATTGGGTTGGGTTTCATGATTGCATGGTTTCGTTATGAATTGATATGGAAATGGGCCAAGCCCAATATGAAATATGAATAGGTATGTTTTGAGAACATACGTGGAAATGGGCCAAGCCCAGTGATCAGTGGACTGATGAGAAAAGGGCCTAGCCCAGTGCTTGAATATGATTTGATTGTGGGCCAAGCCCAGATTATGGTAATGTCTAAATGATTATATTTACATGTTGCATTTGATAATTGGGATGTTATGTGGCTAGCATGTGGGTGGATTTCGATGGTTTTAATTACACACGAGTCCGTGTGACTCACCCAATTATTTATCCAACATCGCAGTGACATGTTGATCGGACCGGTTTGGAGAGGATGCAAGGTGGCCCATGCGTATGAGATTAATTTAATTATTTTTAAGCAATTTTAATACCAAGTGTTTTGTTTAATATTGGTTGTAATAAGGGCCACTTTTGTTTAAAGTACTCTTTTTATGGATGATGTAATTTATATCGTACTTAGAAATATTCTTACAAATGATTTATCTTTTAATAAAATATAATAAAGTTTTAATTCAAACCAAGCTTATTATTTAATAATTTTAATGGAATTACTTCGAAAATAAACAAAATTTTCATGTTTTATTCTAAAGACAAAGATTTTCAACATTTTTCCGCAGTGACATAACCAGATCCGGTCAAGACTCGTGGGCCGGGTTTGGGGATGTTACAGATCGCCATTGTGTTCACGGAAGACCAATTAGACAATCGATCATTTCGAAATTCCAACGGTATGTCTAGCCGCACTAACTCAAATGACGTCTTTTTTGACTTAGCATGACTTACTTTGTGAGCTGACGAAGTCATACTCTTAATTCAGAGAAATAATAAGTATCAGAAATAGGGAGTTGAATAGCTCGGGTTCGTAACTCACAGGTTTTTGACGGGGTTGATACCAGCTTAAAGCTGTAAGGGGTTTAGTGTGACATGATTTTACTCATGCTTAAAGGTGGTGGAAAATGTTTGGGCTTTTGCAAAGGATGATGGAAATTGGAAAGCAAGGGGTTTGAAAGGAAATTAAACCAATTTTGGGAAAAGAAACAAAATGAATTGAATTGGACAGAATGTTTGGACGTTTGGCTTGAAGAATAGAATAAAAGGAATCCTATTCAAAATTGAAATAGGAAAAGAAAAAAAATAGCTCCAAATAGGAATAGGAAAAGAGAGAATTGATTGATTGGTTATTCAATTACAAATAACCCTTATTTATACTAATAGATTTACTAAAAATAGGCTTAATTAAATTAATATAAAGTATTAAATAAAAATAAATAAAAATAAAATAATCTAAAAATAGAATTTCCTATTCTTGGCTTTTTACAAAGTCAATTGCTTGATGAGCCCTTGGCTTCCTCCATCTTTTTAATTTGGCCCCATTTCTATGATTTTCTTTCAATTTGGCCCTTTTTAGCTTGCTTTTGATCAATTGCATCCCTGACAAGAATTAAATCATAAAATTACAAATTTAGCAGGGTTTAATTCAGAAATAAACCGAATTAAATACAAGAAATCATGCAAAGTAATCATGTTATCAACAACGGATAGAAATAGGTGAAATTGGTTTAGGCCAGAAAGGTACATCATAAAGCAAATTTCTTAACCATTCTGCTTCTTTAGATGCAGCGGCTAATGCAATAAATTCTCACGCACTACGGTGGAATCAAGAATACATGTTTGTTTCTTTGAACCCCAAGAAATGGCTCCTCCACCCAGAATAAAGATCCATCCACTAGTAGATGTATGATCTTCTAAACTTGTAATCCAACTAGCATCCGAATACCCTTCTAAAACTGGAGGATATCCATTATAACACAATCCATAGTTAATAGTTTTCTTTAAATACCTAAGTACTCTATTCAATGCTTGCCAATGTAAACTACTTGGATTACTTGTGTACCTACTCAATTTCCCAGTAGCATATGCAATATCTGGTCTTGTACAAGTCATTATGTACATAGGACAGCCAATTAGAATTGCATATTTTAATTGATCAATTTTACTATCAGCATTAGATACTAATTTTATTTGAGGATCCATGGGTGTAGATGTTGGTATACAGTTGAAAAGATCAAACTTTTTAAGCACATTTTCAATGTAATGTGATTGTGATAAAGCTATAGTGCTTTCATATTGGGTTATTTTAATCCCAAGAATAACATCTGCTACACCCATATCCTTCATAGCAAAGTTGTTTGACAAGAATTTCTTTGTGTTTTCTATTTGTTCCAAATCCGTGCCAAAAATGAGCATGTCATATACATATAAGCAAATTATGACACCTTTTCCATTTCCAAATTTGCTATATATGCACTTATCGGATTCATTTATTTTGTAGCCATTAGCTAAAACAACATTGTCAAACTTTTGGTGCCATTGTTTTGGTGCTTGTTTAAGTCCATATAAAGATTTAACAAGCTTACATACCTTATGCTCTTGTCCTGGAACAACAAATCCTTCCGGTTGTTCCATATACACTTCCTCTTCCAATTCACCATTTAAAAATGCAATTTTAACATCCATTTGGTGAACAACCAAATTATATATAGGTAATGATATTAAGAGTCTAATTGTAGCAATTCTTGCTACTGGAGCATAGGTATCAAGTAATCAATACCTTGTTTTTGTGTAAAACCTTTGGCTACCAACCTTGCTTTAAACTTATCAATGGTTCCATCGACCGTCATTTTCTTTTTTAAGATCCATTTACAACCTATTGGTTTGGAACCCGGTGGAAGATCAACTAAGATCAAAGTTTTATTTCCCATTATTGAATCCATCTCATCATTTATTACTTCTTTCCAGAAAGCAAAGTCTTGAGATTTCATTGCCTCTTCAAATGTAATAAGATCAGATTCTGTATTATAACAATAAGGTATCTTATTGCATATACTTTCACCTTTTCCTTCTACAAGAAACATCATGAAATCTGGTCCAAAATGTTTGACCTATTTAATCCTCTTACTTCTTCTTAATTCTTGACAAGATTCATCATTATTATCTGTAAGCACCCAAAGTTGCCCGGCCCACTACAGACAAACAAAAATGAAAAAGGCCCAACTTACAGATGGCCCAAAAGGCCCAAAATTAAAAAATTTCAGATGGCTAGGGTTTATGGAAACCCTAGCTACAGTAACTCTCATCTGCACCAACCACCCCTCGACCAACCACCAATCGCTCCACACCGCCCACCGCCACCGCAAGGGCACCACCAACTCCTCCACTGCCTCACTCGCCCATATCCTGCAAAGAGACAGCAAACACGCAACCAAAGAAGAAAATGTATAAACAATAGAAAATATTATTGTCTTTTGGCTATTTAAGCCCAAAAATAACTTTGTAAAGGGGTTTTTTTTTCTCTTTGGAAATAAATACAAGAAATAGATTCAAGCAAAAATAAGGAGCTTTTCTTTGGAATCAAAAGAGATTTCAAGAGTAAAAGAAAAGAGATTCAAAAACAAAGAAAAACGCAATAGATCTAAAGCGGAAGCAGATCAAGAGGTGATTTTCTTTCAAAACTTTATTTTATTTTTTTCTTTTTTATTCACGCAAATATATTTAAAATAAATATATAAACTAGTAAAAAATCAAAACAAATATATAAAAAAGGAAAAGAAAATGTACCTTTTCAAATTTTCTACCACCATATACGGTGGTTTATGACAACAACAAGGTGCATGGCCTCCACGGAAAACCCATCGGATTTCTCCCCTGAGAGAGAAAAATAAGGGGAAGGAAATTTTTTGGTTTAACAGAGAAATGATTTTTTTTGCAAAATTTGACCCTTATATAGGCCTCCAAACGACGTGCTTTGGTCAGTTCTCAGCGCCAAAACGACTTCGTTTTGACATGACCCGATCCGACCGACCAATTCGCCTAGGATCCGCGTGTTTTTGAAGGAAGGGCTAATTGCGCTTTAGCCCTTCCGCTTTTTTATTGTTCTCGCAATCAAATTTTAACATTTTAAAATCTTGCCCAATAATTTATTCCGATTTTCATTTTAGTCCCGTCGAGCAGCTGCGTTTAGGGAAAGGACTAATTGCCATTTTGGTCCCCCATCTTTTTCGCGTGTTATCTAGAGACCCCCGAAGTCCGTTTTATTTGCAAATTGACCCCGAACTTCGTTTTATTTATCATTTAGCCCCCCAAATCACTGTTTTATGTACAATTAGGCCCCAAAACTTCTATTTTTATGCAATTTACCCCCTTTTTTCAACTATTTTGTATTTTTTATCGTTTAATATTTTATTCTATCATTATTACTATATTTACTATTGTTATTATTATCATTTATTATTATTTCTATTATTGTTCTCACTATTATCATTACTATATCATTATTCATATATTATTTATTATCGTTATCATTTTATTATTAATACTATTATTATTATTATTATTATTATTATTATTTTACTATATAACTATTATCATTTTTTATCATTCGTTATTATTTCTATCCATTATTATTATGTCCACTACTTTTATTTTGTCATATCATTATTATTATTGTTATTGTTATTCGTTATTTTCATTATATCTTGCAATTGTTTGTTTGCTATTACCATTATTTGTGATTGCATGTGTTATTTTTCTACTATTATTATCATTATTACTATTACTAATATTATTATCTTTTAAAATTATTATTTGTTATTCCTATATTATCATTATTATCTATTTTATTTTTTTTTACCATCACTATTACTATTACTATATTATTTTATATATATATATATATATGTATAGATGTATTTATTTATTTTATTATTTCATTCATAAATTGCCATTATTATTTTTTATCATCATCATTGTCGTTATTTACTGTCACTGTGACTATTCGCAATACTTCCGATGCATTATACATCGTTTTTACTCCTACGTATATGTGTCTTTTCATCATTCCTTCACGCATAACATCGTGTTTTCACACTTTTACGTAAATATCTTTCAAAACCTTAACTTTTATAATGACCAACGTTCCGCGTTAGCAACTCGAGAAAATCGAACCCTAACTCACTGGGTTCCGGTTTCTTCTCGCTAAGGCTAAACAACGTGATATCTTTTTCCGAAATCACAATTTAAATTCTAAACAAAACACTTAATCTCGGAGATTCAAATGTCGTGCCCTAACTTACTGGACTCGACATTTAGATACTTCAAGATAAGTTTCTTTTTCTAAAAATAGGGTAATCTTCCATATTTGAAATCTCGTGGAATCGAGCCCTAACTTACTGGGTTCCGGTTTCTCGTTTGACAAATGACGGAGATCCTCTTCAAATAAAATCGAGTTTTAAAAGACGAGCTTAGTTTCGGAGTCTAAAGTATTGCGCCTAACTCATCGGACACGATGCTTTATCTCTTCGATAAAAGAGAGTCTAAACGTCCCTTTCAATTCCATCAAATTTTGAAAATAAAAAGCATTATATTTTCAACCCTTTTAAAGTTTTCAACAAAAGGACATCAATCAATCGATTTGGTACCAATTTTGGGCGTGTCGAGGTGCTAATCCTTCCTCGACGTAATCGACTTCCAACCCGCTTTTCTCAAAGTTCGAGACCAAAAAGCACTGCTTTAGTAAATTAAATGTTTTATTAAAACAAAGGTGATCCGATCACACCAAATAAAGATCGGTGGTGACTCCTTTCCTTTTCTTTTCTTTTTAAAAATCGAGTCGACCACGTCGCTGCTTTCATTTCTCAAAAAATGGTTACTGACGACTTGGCGACTCCTTCGGGACTTCGAGGGTCAAGCCATAGATTGATTGATTTTGTCCTTTTAATTAAAATGGTTTCAAAAATCATGCTTCTTTTAATGCACTTTCAATATTAGTCTCAGTAAATACTTTGGCATTGCATTGCATGACCGCTATGGTCACACCTTTAAGTGGGAGCGAGAGCTATGCCTTCGTGAGGTTTTCACCTCATGGGCTAGTGGATCGCCGGGATACATCCGTACCTATGTCTTCGTGAAGTTTTCACTGCATGGCCATAGGGAAATGTATTCCCCGAACCGAACTCGGTCTGTATGAGCCTATAATGGGTGAGGATCGAGGAATCTGCTGGTTTGGGTACCTCAAACTTTAGAACCAAATCGATATAGTAAACCCTAGGAGCCCACCTTAGGTAGAGCTATGTCAAACCTTAGTGGTCACCCAGGTAGGTGTTTGCTTATTTTACTTGCTTTATATTCCACGATACTAACTTGTTGTGTTTCATTCTTTTGTGCATATCATTTCATATTTTAAGAGGCATCGATTCACGGTCAGTTTCTGAGTTAGAAAGCTGGTTATGGAAAGCGAATTCCTTGATAAAGTAGAAGACAATGCGGCCGCCCGCACATGGTTAGAGCCAAGCCAATTAGAAAACAAGGGACTAAAAGCTAGAATAGCTGAGCTTGGGCGATCTCTACACCACATCGAAGTCAAGACTCAGAAAGCCAACTGAAGTCAAGCTTGAACAGAATCGAGAAAATGAAAGGTAATGTTGAAGAGCTAGAATCAGATTCACGTGAGTGAGCTCCAGATTGAGCTTCTAGAAACGAGAGAAAGGCACTGGGAGAAGAAGCTTCGCCATTCTTGCGAGCAAGTTAGAAGTCGGAACTACCTCATGGGTGAAGCGACAATCCAGATCCGAGGGTTAGCTGATCACCTATGACTTTGGTCATGGAAGTGACATATTGAGCATGAGATACAAGCTACCGCCGGGTCATGATCAAGAGCTAACCTCCCTGCTTGGAAAAATCAAAACCTTAAGCCTTAGGGCGAAAGCATATTTGTAATCTGCTTTATGTAAAGGGTTTTGCCTTTTAATAAAGTTTTCTAAAATGAAGTTGATCAGAATCGATGTCCTCTTCCTGCATTCATGCATTTGCATCGCATTACATCATATGCATTTAAGTTCATAGAGATCCTAATTAGTTAAAATTAATACAGAGAGAAAAGGAAAATCTGAAACCGAGAACCATTACAAGACACGTGCAAGACAAAGAAAATGGATCAAAGATTTGAACAATTTGAGAAGGAAATGCAAGAACAGATGCGAATAAATGATGAAACTCCAGCAAGATATGATGGAACGGATGCAAGAGTCCCAAAACAACATGATAAGTCAGCTGGCGCAACTATTGGCCAATGAACGAGGAAAGGGCGCCGCTGCTAGCTCAGGGAATAATGACGACCCTGCTAACCCCCCGGGATTTACCCCGCCAAATACCTAAGCACCACCAAAAATATGTCCCCAAAGGACGCTTGTTGTTATCGAGCCACAAAGGCGAGTTGAGACCGCAATGCTGGCAAGACTTCCCCGGGTTCAGCACTAATCCGGAAAAGGTCCGCTAACCCTATAGTCCCCGATTTTGATGAAATGGCTGAAATGGATAAGGCAAAATGAACCTTCCTGCATAACTCGAGGATCGTTGCAAATGGTTAGAAGAAAAGTTTAAGGAAATAGAAATCACGACCATCGCTATGGGTGGACGCTAAAGACTTGAGCCTAGTCCTGCACCTCGTATTACGCCAAAATTCAAGACCCAAGATTTTGAAAAATACAATGGGACCAGTTGCCCCGAAGCGCACATCACAATGTTCTGTCGACAGATGGCAGGATATGTTAACAACGATCAACTGTTGATTCACTATTTTCAAGACAGTCTGGCTGGGTCTGCCGTCAAATGGTATAATCAGCTTAGTCGTGCCCAGATCAAGACATGGAAGGATCTGGCACAAGCCTTCATGAAACATTACGGTCATGTGGTTGATATTGCTCCCGATAGAATCACACTCCAAAATATGGAGAAAAAGTCGGGTGAAAGTTTTAGACAATATGCCCAGCGATGGAGAGAGGTAGCGGTACAAGTCCAACCACCCCTTTTAGAAAAAGAAACTACCATGCTCTTCATCAACACCCTGAAGGCTCCTTTCATAACCCATATGATAGGGAGTACCACTAAGAGCTTTGCCGACATGGTAATGGCAGGGGAAATGATCGAACATGCAATCAGATGCGGCAAGATTGAAGCAGGGGAAACCAGTAGAAGGCCTGCTCCTAGAAGAAAGGATGACAAGGTGAATAATACAAACATGAGGGACCCAAATCAGCCTACTGAGTATCAAGGTTCATCAAAGAAAGAATCTCGCACAAGGAAAATGTTGAAAACTCCAATTTACGCCAATCCCTATGACATATAAGGAGTTGTATCAAAGTTTATTTGATGCACACGTTGTGTCTCCCCAATATCCAAAACCGATGCAACCTCCATACCCAAAATGGTATGACCCAAACGCTCGAGCAGAATACCACGGGGATCACAGTGCCATTCGATAGAAAATTGCCTCACTTTCAAGAAATTAGTGGAAAATCTCATCAACATGGGCATTGTGAAGTTCGATGGCGGAGCAATGGTATACCCAAGAGAACCGAGGAATAAAGGTTTTCCTAACATCCGCCTTTATGTACTTGAGAGTGTTTTGAACAATGAGACTGTGGAAGAAACATGTATTTTAAAGCTAATCTAGAGTAATGTGTAAACGCAGCTTGTTGCTTCAAGCCCAGAAGCGATAAGATTTCTTTTGAGAAGTAGGCTTGTGTCCGAATTTTATTTCAATAAAATGCATCTTTCTAAGTAAATATTTTCATTCTTTACATTTCATACTAAATATTCTTTCACTCATGACCATATCCTACTTAATAATCATCCTTAGGGTCATTTATTCTTTGGATTTTCCGCTTTTCACCCACAATGGGTCCCCAGATATCAATGACATGAGCGACGTCATTCATCGACTCTCTCTTAGTGAGATATGTATCTAGAGGGATCTAAGGACTTTGAAGATGACAAAGATCGCAACTTACTTATGAAATGTCAGCAGACGCTATGAACCAACAAGGAAGATGAAGACGGAAGCTTAGCTCACCGCAAGAATAAGGCAAGACATTATCGCATGATCACAGCCAGACACGTTGAGGCCACTGAAACGCGGATTCCTATATGTGAAGCATGACTGTTAACAAGCCAGTCTCCTCAAAAGCTTTTAGCCAACACCGATTCATATTCATGGTCGTTGGTTACCTCACTGAGAGGGTGAGGATCGCTTCATATGCCAAAATTACAAAGTTTGTCAAAAAAAAAACCATTCAAGATTTTTTTTGGAAAATGGCTGAGACTTGTAAAGGTTGGTATAGAGAAGTTGTCATTTACCCTTTTGGTTCTTTGAACGTGGGCCAGGACCTTTGCTGGGGCATCTTTCTCATTGATTTATAAAAGGGAAACAATTGTTGGGAGATAAGATTCCTCTTCCCAAACTTGGATTGAATTAGATAAAGCAGAATGCCTCCCAGAAGCTCGATTGAAAGTATTCAAGAGGTCAAATGTAATTAAAATGGATACGGGCTTGACGAAAAGGTTCGCTCAAGAGAATTTCAGGAAGATGACCTAGCATTAAGAGAGATTCTTCTTATCCAAAAGAACTCCAAAGAAAAGTAAATGCCTTATATAGCAAAGAAGGCCTGTTCTAGGGAAAATGGGTGTTAACCTGCCTAATTCGGTGAGCTCAGATTCAATAAAAAAGGTTTTAAAAAAAAACACAAAAACGAAAAAACACGAAAAAGGAAAAAGAAAAAGGAGAGGCCAAGGTGAAAACCCGCAAAGGGCGCTTTGAGACCAAAGGGTATTTGAGTTGAAAACCCGAGAAGGGCAGCTCAAAATTTTGATCGAGAATAGGGCATAAAGTAGTCTTGCTACGCTCGAAGAAGTATGTTACGTCTTGAGACATCGACAAAGTACTCTGGATCCCCTAAACACATATTAAGCTCAAAATGGTCCTCAAGAAGTTGGAATGAGAAGCTCAAGTCGCGATATCTGGGGCACTTAGCTTCCATTTTATCCATTTTGTTACTTATGGTTATTTTATTCCTTTCAAAATACCACCGATAAATTTTCTTCTTAATTGCATTTGCTAACTTTGATTAACCTATTTGTTTCGAGCTATGCTCCCAATCGATTTCCTTTTTGTCCATTGTTACAATCTTTTTCAGGCATTTTGCATTGAAATAACGATTAGTGGACTAATAATACTTTCATAAAAGGAGTTTTGCATATTACTCTAGAAGCTTCTGAATAATACAAGGACCTGAAACAGGACTATTGTTTAGAACTCACTCAGCTCAAGGTTTGGAAAGATTGGAGAAAGATGATTATCTCTTTGGACCTTTTATTGGTTGAACGAAATGACAATACATTTCACCGGTGATATGACCTTGACAGATAACGAGCAATGTCAACCCAACAGTACAAAGGGATCATTCTCGAGAAAAGAAAATGATGCTCTGCATTCATGCACATATCAGGCCTACACATCTGGTCATTACACCAGTAAATGGTGTAACAGATCAAATTGATCCTATACCTCGAAGTTACAGCAGATGGATGGAAGAAACCAAACGTTATTCTCCTAGAGTTGCGAAAGAGAGATGCAAACTTTATGTCTCGAAGGTGCAGTGGAAGGGACCACGAAATTACAATGGGCAAACTTGTTGAGCGAGAATATGATCATTATTTTGGGCTTTCTATCAAAGATACTAGCTGAACGAGAAAGCATGATAACGCATCAGTGATAGAACCTTGATGAATTACGAGCAATGACGACCCCAAGCATTTAAAAAGGGATCACTTCATTTTGCATTCATACATCATTTCAAAGCACGTTTAGTTAGGAGCACTCACTCATTGCATCGTAATCATTGTAAAAGACCATTCTCATGACATTTTGCATTCATGAAAGTGTCATTCATAACACATGTAGTTAAGGGCTTTGAGTCATTACGATCGAGCATCCTCACCATTTGCATAAGCATAAGAACATAAAATTAATTCTACAGATGGGTTCCTCAAAGAACGATGTAGCAATATCAAAGTTCAGATTTCGTTCCCTCAAGATGGTAGTGGGGCAGACTGAAGATTGAAGTCTTCCTGAAGATAGTAAGGAAGCACATTGAAAAGTTCAGATTTCGTTCCCTCAAGATGGTAGTGGGGCAGACTGAAGATTGAAGTCTTCCTGAAAATAGTAAGGAAGCAAATTGAAAAGTCCTGAATTCTTATTTCCTCGACGTTCCAGTGGAGTAGGTTGAGATTACAAATCTCGTCTCCCTGAGTTAACGATGAGGATAAGTTCTTATTTCTTTGAAGTTTCGGTAGAGAAGATGGAGACTACGAATCTCTTCTCCCTGAAATCTTATTTCCTCTAAGTTCCCGTGGAGTAAGTTGAGATTACAAATCCCGTCTCCCTGAGTTAACAATGAGGATAAGTCCTTATTTCTTTGAAGTTTCGGTAGAGAAGATAGAGACTACGAATCTCTTCTCCCTGAATTCTTATTTCCTCGAAGTTCCGTGGAGTAAGAAGTAAATCAAAGATTCGGTCTGGTGATCCCGAGTTTGCTTTGGGATCAGTTGAAGAAAGATTTGACCTTCCCGAAGTTGCAGGAAGCAGATCGAAGATATCAGTCTGGTGGTCCTTGAGTTTGCAAGGATCAGATTGAAGATAGCAGATTTGACCTTCTTGAAGTTGCAAGAAGTAGATCAAGATATGATTTGACCTTCCCGGTTGCGGAAGCGGATCGAAGATATCGGTCTGGTGATCCTTGAGTTTGTAAGGATCAGTTGAAGATAGCAGATTTGAATTTCCGAAGTTGCGAGGCGGATCAAAAGCACTTTCATTTTATATCTCTCGGAAGTCGCAATAGAGCGGATCACTACTGAATCTCATTTTTCAAGGCTACGGTGAAGTGGATCAAAGCAACAAGATGTGGAGGATCGGGATGAGACTACTTGAAGAAAAGCACCGAGAGGCCAAGACTCATGAGGCCGGGCAACATTGGCTTTTTTAGTCTTTGCTCTATTCTCGTTACGAAAATGAGCAAAGAGGGCAACCAGAAGCACCCAAAGCTGCCCTACCCACTCTGAGACAAACAAAAATGAAAAAGGCCCAACTTACAGATGGCCCAAAAGGCCCAAAAATTAAAAAAATTTCAGATGGCTAGGGTTTATGGAAACTCTAGCGCCGCAACTCTCATCTGCGCCGAACCACCCCCTCTGACCAACCACCAACTGCTCCACCTGCCCACCGCCACTGCAAGGGCACCACCAACTCCTCCACCTGCTTCACTCGCCACCCATATCCTGCAAAGAGACAGCAAACACGCAACACAGCAAGAAAACAGAAGCAACAATAGAAAATATTATTGTCTTTTGGCTATTTAAGCCCAAAAATAACTTTGTAAAGGGGGTTTTTTTTTTCTCTTTTGGAAATAAATACAAGAAATAGATTCAAGCAAAAAATAAGGGAGCTTTTCTTTGGAATCAAAAAGAGATTTCCAGTAAAAAAAAGAAACAGAGATTCAAAAACAAAGAAAAAACGCAATAGATCGGCAAACGGAAACAGATCGAAGAGGTGATTTTCTTTCAAAACTTTATTTTTATTTTTTTTCTCTTTTTTATTCACGCAAATATATTTAAAATAAATATATAAACTAGTAAAAAAAATCAAAACAAATATATAAAAAAAGGAAAAGAAAAATGTACCTTTTCAAATTTTCTACCACCATGCGGTGGCGGCATGACTACTACTACAATGGCAAGCCTCATAAAAACCCATCGGATTTCTCCCCCTGCAAAGAGAAAAATAAGGGGAAGGAAATTTTTTGGTTTAACAGAGAAATGTTTTTTTTTGCAAAATTTGACCCTATATAGGCCTCCAAACGACGTCGTTTTGGTCAGTTTCAGCGCCAAAACGACGTCGTTTGACATGACCCGATCCGACCGACCAATTCGCCTAGGATCCACGTGTTTTTGAAGGAAGGGCTAATTGCGGTTTTAGCCCTTCCGCTTTTTATTGTTCGCAATCAAATTTTAACATTTTAAAATCTTGCCCAATAATTTATTCGATTTTCATTTTAGTCCCCGCCGAACGCGTTTAGGGAAAGGACTAATTGCCATTTTGGTCCCCATCTTTTCCGCGTGTTCTCTAGAGACCCCAAGTCCGCTTTTATTTGCAAATTGACCCCGAACTTCGCTTTTATTTATCATTTAGCCCCCAAATCAACTGCTTTTATGTACAATTAGGCCCCAAAACTTCTATTTTATGCAATTTACCCCTTTTTCAACTATTTTGTATTTTTATCGCTTAATATTTTATTCTATCATTATTACTATATTTACTATTGTTATTATTATCATTTATTATTATTTCTATTATTGTTCTCACTATTATCATTACTATATCATTATTCATATATTATTTATTATCGTTATCATTTTATTATTAATACTATTATTATTATTATTATTATTATTATTATTATTATTATTATTATTTTACTATATAACTATTATCATTTTTATCATTCGTTATTATTGCTATCCATTATTATTATGTCCACTACTTTTATTTTGTCATATCATTATTATTATTATTATTGTTATTGTTATTCGTTATTTTCATTATATCTTGCTATTGTTTGTTTGCTATTACCATTATTTGTGATTGCATGTGTTATTTTCTACTATTATTATCATTATTACTATTACTAATATTATTATCTTTTTAAAATTATTATTTGTTATTCCGATATTATCATTATTATCTATTTTATTTTTTTACCATCACTATTACTATTACTATATTATTTTATATATATATATATATATATATGTATAGATGTATTTATTTATTTTTATTATTTCATTCATAGATTGCCATTATTATTTTTTATCATCATCATTGTCGTTATTTATTGTCACTGTGACTATTGGCAATACTTCCGATGCACTATACATCGTTTTTACTCCTACGTATATGTGTCTTTTCATCATTCCTTCACGCATAACATCGTGTTTTCACACTTTTACGTAAATATCTTTCAAAACCTTAACTTTTATAATGACCAACGTTCCGCGTTAGCAACTCGAGAAAATCGAACCCTAACTCACTGGGTTCCGATTTCTTCTCGCTAAGGCTAAACAACGGGATATCTTTTTCCGAAATCACAATTTAAATTCTAAACAAAACACTTAATCTCGGAGATTCGAAATGTCGTGCCCTAACTTCTGGACTCGACATTTAGATACTTCAAGATAAGTTTTTTTTCTAAAAATAGGGTAATCTTCCATATTTGAAATCTCGTGAATCGAGCCTAACCTCATCGGGTTCGGTTTCTCGTTTGACAAATGACGGAGATCCTCTTCAAATAAAATCGAGTTTTAAAAGACGAGCTTAGTTTCGGAGTCTAAAGTATTGCGCCTAACTCATCGGACACGATGCTTTATCTCTTCGGTAAAGAGAGTCTAAACGTCCTTTCAATTCCATCAAATTTTGAAAATAAAAAGCATTATATTTTCGAACCCTTTAAAGTTTTCAATGAAAAGGACATCAATCAATCGTTTGGTACCAATTTTGGGCGTGTCGAGGTGCTAATCCTTCCTCGCACGTAATCGACTTCGAACCCGCTTTTCTCAAAGTTCGTAGACCAAAAAGCACTGTTTTAGTAAATTAAATGTTTTATTAAAACAAAGGTGATCCGATCACACCAAATAAAGATCGGTGGTGACTCCTTTCCTTTTCTTTTCTTTTTTAAAAAATCGAGTCGACCACGTCGTTTACTGTTTCTCAAAAAAATGGTTACGACATTATCAATTTGTTCCAATGGAATCTCATTCTCATTTGAAGAAGGAATCAATTGTTGTGGCTGTAATTGTCTTGATATAGAATTAAATCTATTTTAATCAAAATAGCATCTCTTGATTCAATAATAGTATTAATTGAAATTGAATCATTTGGTTCAATTACCACGAACCTATATGCCTTGATATTATGTGCATATCCTATAAATATGCATTCAATTCCTCTTTTACCTAACTTTTTACGTTTAGGTGTTGGAACTTTGACAATAGCTCTACAACTCCAAACCTTCAAATAATTAAGTTTTGATTTCCTTTTCTTCCATTGTTCATAAGGGGTTATTTTAATTTCCTTATTAGGAACTCTATTCAATATATGACAAGCTATTAGAACCGCTTCTCCCTAAAAACCTTGTCCAAGACCTGAATATGATAACATTGAATTTACCATTTCAATCAATACTCCATTTTTCCTTTCAGCTACACCATTTTGTTGTGGTGTGTAAGGGGCTGAAACTTGATGGACAATCCTGGTGGATTCAAAATAACTTGGATTATAGTATTCTCCACCTCTATCCAATCTTAAGAACTTGATAAATGATTCACACTGAAGTTCAACTTCAGATTTATAAACTTTAAATTTATCAAGCGCTTCATCTTTTGAATGCAATAAATATACATAACAATATCTAGAACAATCATCAATAAAAGTAACAAAATATTTCTTTCCACCTAATGTAGGAGAATTATGCATGTCATATAAATCACTATGTATCAAATCAAGCAATTTTGTTTTTCTTTTAACCTTAGGGAAAGGGTTTCTTGTAATTTTAGTCAACATACATGTATTGCATTTTTCAATATTATTATTAAAAATAGGAATTAAATCTAACTTATACATGTCATTCAATTTTCTATAATTCAAACGACCTAATCTATAATGCCATAAACAAAAGATTCAACCATATAAGCAAAAATAGTATTTTTATTCTTATTAATAATATTCAGGTTTGAACATACACTCATACATATACCCTTTACCTACAAAAATTCCTCCATTAGACAAAATAAACTTATCTGCCTCAAAAACAAGTCTGTTAAATAAGTTTGGTTTCAAACTTATTTTTTAGGCAGATAAGTTTATTTTGTCTAACTTCTGGTACATAATATACATCATTTAAGGTTAAAACCTTTCCAGAAGTGAATTGCAGTTCAACAGACCCTTTGCCTTTGATTGTCAAGGTGGAAGAATTTCCCATGTACAAGACATTGTCATTTTCACATTGTGTGAACTTTGTGAACATGCTTTTGTCTTTACACACATGTTTGGTTGCTCCGGTATCAATCCACCATGTATTATCATCTTGTGCCATATTAATTTCAGATACCATTGCAACGAACTTTTCGTTATTATCAGCCTTAGAAGATGATTTCTTCTTTAAAAATAGACATTCATTCTTGAAATGTCCCGGCTTACCACAATGATAGCATGAGCCCTTTTGTTTCTTTTTAAACTTAGGTGCTCTATCAGTCTGTTTGAACTTTCTCTTGAATGGTTTAGTAGTCTGTACTTCCTCCGTAACATGCACTTTGGCATTTTCAGAATTTAGATTCTGATCTTACTTTCAATATTCTTCTTCAATATGAAGATGATTTGCCAAAGCCTCAAGAGATATTTCCTCTTTCTTATGTTTTAGACTTCTTTTAAAGTCTTTCCAAGATGGAGGAAGTTTGTCTATTATGGAGGATACAACTATCATTTCATCAATTTTCATATCATATTGCTTGAATTGATTCAGCATCTTTTCAATATCACGAAATTGTTCCATAACAGAACGACCATCAATCATTTGATAATTATTGAAACAACTAACAAGAAATTTCTTACTTGTAACATCTTCGGTCATGTATCTTCTCTCCAATTTGTCCCATAATTCTTTAGCGGTGACTCGTTTTGGTAGGTGTCGAACAAACCATCAGATAAACCATTCAATATGTGGCTCTTGCACATGTAATCATCAACATTGTCCCATTTTTGTCTTTCTCGAGTTGCAGCAACAGATTCGTTTTCAATCTCCTTAGGTCTTGGAGTATCCAAAACATAAAGAATCTTCAAAGTTGATAATAAGAAGTGCATCTTTTTCTGCCATCGTCAAAAATTGCCACCATCAAACCGATCAAGTTTGACAAAATTGGAAGCCAACTCCCTTAGGGTTCCACTTTCATGAATTGTTGTAGTCATCATGAAATATAACCTTAAAATTGTTAGTACAAATCTCTGGTGAGGAATATATCGAACACACGAACGACACTCGAACAGAAGAAGAAATAGGACAAGGCTCCAAGACGTGTATCAAATCACTATCTTTAAGGTTATATTCGCCCCCACCTATCTTCGGTGTGCAAATGAGTTCCAAGCAAATTAACCTCGAGGATACAATGAAGCTAATGGCTATTTGCGTTTTGCACTGGCGAGAATAGCCCACTACACACTGAGCAATGAATGACAAGAAACTCAATTTCTATAAAGGATTTCTGCAGTAATACTTTATAGAACAATTTAACAATATTAGAAAATGAAGGAAGAAAGAAAGAATATTGGAATTTTTTTGTTGGTACATCTCCAAATGAAATCTGATTCCTATTTATAGGAATTTTCATATTTCTTCATAGAGACATATTTCATCAATAGGTGTCTTTTGAATAATAATATTTTAAAATAAAAACATAATTATTCATTTAATTATAACTATTCAAATAATATTATTTAAATAGTTATAATTATTTTTCAAAAATCAAAAATATAATCTTTTGATTAATTACACCCATTCATTTATAGTTATTGGAACACTATAAATATTTGAAAATGTTCCAACATCTATATTTTCAAATTATGAATAAAACAAAATTTTGTATGAAAATAACCTTAGTTTCATGTACTTGTTTGAATATGGTTGATGATTCAGTTCCATTTTATTCAATTCAATTTAATATTTGTGTTCGCAGAAAAGCCAATTTGGAGAGATGGCAGGATTGCTAGAGATACATGATATTGATGGTCACCCAGAGCATAAGCTTAAGTTGGAAAAGAGTGGAGTTCCTTTCATTTGTGGTGGGTGCAAAGAGCTAGGGTTTGGGCTTCACTACCAATATCCCAACAAGAATTGCAATTACATCCTTCATGAAGAATGCGGATTTGGGCTTGAAAGCGACATCCCCCGACTCAGAAAATTTTAAAAAAATGCGACTTCCAATTTCACCGACAAAATCCATTACCAGGAACAAGAATTTCCGACATTTGTGCCTAGCATATACAAGGATTCTCGTACCAATGCTCCCATGGAGATTATGATTTACATCCCCATTGCGCGAGCTTCCTTTGACCATTACCCTTCCGGATTCTAAAAAAGTAATCAAACTTTGCGAAAAAATCAAATCAAGAAGCTTGAAATGTCAAAGAAAGGAAAGAGCATCAGGCAAAGTCCAGGGTTTGTCCTATGTTTCCTCAGATGGTAACCTATGTTACCATGTGGCATGTCTTGACAATTGGAAAAAGGGTTATTTTCAACTTGATGTTCTCGCTAATGAGGAAATTAAAATCCTTGCACTGCAAAATCTTGCTCCAAACCAAGTGGTTCGCCCAAGTGAGGGAAAAAGCTCGAAAGCAATGAAGGGTATCAAATTGTTGATCACATTTCTCAAGTTGGTCGTTTCTGCTATACTTGGAGAGCCATTTACTTTAGTTTCCACTTCATTTCAAATTTCTCAGAACTAGTTAGTCCAGGGCTTGTGTTTGTTTACGATTTTGTGTGCTTTGTTAAATAAGGCTTGAACTTGCTCATCCAACAAGTCAATTCAAATGGGTATGATTTTTGTTGTTGATTGTGTTGTTAGTGTGGTCATCCGCAAACTTAATTTGTAATATGTTTGCTAATGCTATATGTTTGAAAGTAAATTTGAAATTTTGGATTTTTTTTTTGTTATATAAATTATGAGAATAATGAAAGGCATACAATGTGTACTATTTTGATGAGGTAGTTATGTGAGTAGTGACTCGTGCAATTCCACAAGCAGTGCCCATGCTCCTAGCACTACACAAGTCACATAATTGGCAATATTTCGAAACAAAATGTTGGGATTGTATTTCTCACTGATACTTTGGATATGTGATAGCCAATCTCTTAAAGACCAATCTATTTCAAGGAACTTATTTTAAAGATTGGATTAGATTAAATCAAGCAATTGAGTCCCCTGAAATTAGAAGATTAGATTGAGACTACTTGAAGACTTGTCTATGATATTTCCTCGGTATTCTAGACTTTATTAATATATTGTATATGTTAATTCAATTGCTTTTTAGAAGGGAAGATTAATTTTAATTGATTTAGTATATTAATAGGTTGAAACAAGTATATATGCTTAAGACTTGTATAGGTCTTGTACGAAGAGTTCTAGCACTTATATGTTCATTAAAGAACTTGTGATTATGAGTGCATTGAAAATGTCAACAAGTGTTTTACTTGGTTTACTGCTTGAGTTTTTAGGAGAGAACTTAGAGGAGAATGATCGACATCTTTAACTGCAAAGTTGAGCTCGTTGTACAAGATTGAAAGGTAATAGATTATCTCTCTTGACAAGGTACTGCAGATGTAGGAAAATCAAGTTGCATAAACAGCTAGAGTTGTTTATGTTTTTCTTTGTTTATCATAGTTACACTCTAGTGCCTAATGCATGTGTCTCTACTCATATCACTACTTACTTTATCCTTGTAATTATTGATGTCTTTTCAAATTTTTATCAAAGCTACCCTCTTAAACAAAACAAGTGTGTTCCTTGTGTCGATAATTGTCGAAAATGGAAAGATCATTTCTGTCTCACCCCTATGTTTGATGCATTTATCTAATGTCTATTGGAATGTTAGAATGAAGGAATTCATCAAATCAATGGATGAAAAGGCTTGACATGCTATTCTTATTGGTTAGGAGCCTTATGTTATTGTAACATATGCCATATATTTCAATTTAAGGGTTGGGGAAGGAATATAATTAGTTCTAGACATTGTATTAAAAAGTATAGATACAATAAGAAACATATAACGAGATTAATATTCAAAAATACATATACATGCATATACCATATAGGTGCATGTATTTCTTTTACGTGGTTTTAATTTAATCTTTGGTCTTTAGATCTTAAATTCTAATAATGGTTTTAAATTATCTTAGTTCTTTAATACCCATCATTAAATATCAATGAATGTTATTGTGAATATTCACAAAAATAAGTATTTTAATTCAAGTGACAATGAATTGGTATGTATCTATTCTTTCAAATTACGAATAAAACAAAATTTTGTACGAAAATAACCTTAGTTTCACGTACTTGTTTGAATATGGTTGATGATTCAATTACATTTTATTCAATTCAATTCAATATTTGTGTTTGCAGAAAAGCCAATTTGGAGAGATGGCAGGATTGCTAGAGATACATGATATTGATGGTCACCCAGAGCATAAGCTTAAGTTGGAAAAGAGTGAAGTTCCTTTCATTTGTGGTGGGTGCAAAGAGCTAGGATTTGGGCTTCACTACCAATGTCCCAACGTGAATTGCAATTACATCCTTCATGAAGAATGCGGATTTGGGCTTGTAACCGACATCCGACTCAGAAAATTTTCAAAAAATGCGACTTCCAATTTCACCGATAAAATCCATTACCAGGAACAAGAATTTGCGACATTTGTGCCTAGCATATACAAGGATTCTCGTACCAATGCTCCCATGGAGATTATGATTTACATCCCCATTGCGCGAGCTTCCTTTGACCATTACCCTTCCGGATTCCAAAAAAGTAATCAAACTTTGCGGAAAAATCAAATCAAGATGCTTGAAATGTCAAAGAAAGGAAAGAGCATCAGGCAAAGTCCAGGGTTTCTCCTATGTTTCCTCAGATGGTAACCTATGTTACCATGTGGCATGTCTGAAAGCAGCATGTCTTGACAATTGGAAAAAGGGTTATTTTCAACTTGATGTTCTCGCTAATGAGGAAATTGAAATCCTTGCACTGCAAAATCTTGCTCCAAACCAAGTGGTTCGCCCAAGTGAAGGACAAAGCTCGAAAGCAATGAAGGGTATCAAATTGTTGATCACATTTCTCAAGTTGGTGGTTTCTGCTACACTTGGAGAGCCATTTACTTTAGTTTCCACATTATTTCAAATTTCTCAGAACTAGTTAGTCCAAGGCTTGTGTTTGTTTACGATTTTGTGTGCTTTGTTAAATAAGTTGCTTATGTTGTTGATTGTGTTGTTAGTGTGGTCATCAGCAAATTTAATTTGTAATATGTTGGTTTGACGTGTATGTTTGAAATTTTGGATTTTATTTTTGCTATGTAAATTGTGAGAATAATGAAAGGTTGGACTCAATTTTATTGAGGTAGTTATGCGAGTAATGGCTCATGCAATGTCATAAGAAGTGCTCATTGTTTTTAATGCTTCGCAAGTCACATATTTGCTTTATTTGAAAATTAACAATATTTCGAAACAAACTAATTCATTTGAAGCAATTTATTTTAAAGATTTGATCAGATTAGATCAAACGATTAAATCTCTTAAAATTAGAAGATCGGATTGAATTTAAGAACAGATTGCTTTGCTTACTCAAAATTTCAACAAAGCCATTAAGAAACAATCAGGAAAATTCAAGAAGTTCGGGGAATCCAAAATAGTCCCAAAACAAAACCCAAAGGTGTTATTAATAAAGAGACCGAGAAAGAGAAAAAGAGGAAGAAGAAGAAAAAGGGAATCTAATGCTATAAGTGTCTTGGCTATAAACATATCCAGGCTAGATCTGCTAACACTTAGAAGAAATCTCTGTGCGTGACTTGAAGTGATGCACATTCTTCGAGCAACTCAAAATCGAATGAAAAACATCTATTTTTATTTTTTTTTGATACGTCTTTTTTAAAATTATATAAAAATTTTAATTAAAGAATTTTCATTGTAATTTATAAGTTCAAATTTTAGACGAAGCTCTTACTTGCAACTTTGGGAGTTGCGTTTAGGATGATTTGATTTATATATAATTGTATTAAGAATTGAAATTTATATATTTTTATGAATTTAAGAACATATTTTTATCAATATATTTTATTTGGATTTTTTTTTTTTGCTTTCGTTATTAAACAACTTTTAAATTTTCTAATTTATATTGTTTTAGATATTTTTATTAAAATAAATATGATTTATAATTAATTTTATTAGTAATGATATTAGTATTACATAATAAATCATATTTAATCATTTATGCTAATTATAACCCTACTTTTCATATTATTAAGTTAATAGATTATATATTTTCTATTATCATTAAATTTAAATTTTATAGATTTGAATAATTATTAATTTTATATATTTTTATAAATATATAATTATTGTATTAATAATTTTATAATCATAATAAATGTTTTAAAATTTTATTTCATTTTATTATTTAACACAAAAATTATTATTAATTAGTTTTGCTATTAATAATTTTTAGAAAACTATGTAATATTTATGAATATATTTCATAAATAAATATTTATCATTTATTTATATTTTAAGTAATATCATATAATTATATCAATTAATAATGTTTGTTTTGGCTGATCATTTATAAATTTGGGATTTTTCAAGTTTTGCATCAGATTAATCTCGGCTCATTCCAGATTGGTCTCTAATTCGAGTCATTACGAGTTCAGACTTTCCCATACTCGGATCATTATTGGCTTGGGCCTATTTTGCTAGCTCTAGGTATAGTGACTCTCCCACTAATTATTAAGCAAATCACTTTTCATTACTTGTGAGAAAGTAACTCCTAAGAAAATGTTATATTCCAACGAAAGTAAGTCAATAATTACAAACCAAACGGTGGAATTACATTACAACCAATTACATTCTTTGGATAATAACCATATTTTGTTAAAGTCAAGTGCGGATTAAGTTCGGATTGAGTTTTCATTTAAAGAATTTAGTATTACTATTTGATATATTTTTCTTAAATTTTGGTTTTTATTATTTAATCAATTATATATATATATATATATATATGCAAATATACATGCATACTCACATTAATCTCTATGGTGAAATCTAAAGTCAAACTCACAGGGGTGTAGCCAAAAAAAATTTTAGGAGGCCAAAATTAAATTGTAACTTTTACTGTTAAAGTTGTGTAACCCAAATTCTAAGAGATTGTTTGCAAGTCAAGTTAAACAAAATATATATTCTTTCTAGAAGATTTAGTATTTATGACTATAATATATTTAGCATTTATTAGCATAATAAATTTGACTTTAATTAGAATTAGGTTTTTTCAACCTATAAATAGATGTAGTCGAAACTCCCCTTGATTCGAATTCGACATAGTGAATTTTCTTCTCCTCTACTCGTGGTTTTTTCCCAAAAGTGTTTCTACGTAAAAATTTGTATGTTCTTTATTTTTTTTATTTCTCTATTCTTTGCGATATATTGTCATTACCGACGTTCTATTTTACAAATTGGTATCAGAGCTTCCTGGTTGTTTATCTCGATCACGGTAATGACGTCTTTAAAGTATGAAATTCTGTTGTTGGATCGTAACACTAGATTTATGTTGTGGAAGATTAAGATGCAAGCAATTCTTTGCAGATGGATCTGGAGGATGCCTTGCTAAGGATAGATAAGATGCCTTCGACATTAACAGATGAAGAGAAGAAGCGTAAGGATCGAAAGGCGTTAACACAATTACATCTGCATTTTTCTAACAAAAGTTTGTAGGATGTGATGAAGGAGAAGACCACCGCTGCATTATAGAAGAGGCTGGAACAAATATGTGTGTCAAAAACTCTAACCAGTAAGTTGCATATGAAGCAGCGTCTTTATGCTCATCGTTTGGAGGAAGGTGCGCCTGTGCACGAACACTTAACAATGTTTAAAGAAATTCTCTCAAACTTTGAGGCCATGGAGGTTTAATATGATAAGGTAGATCTATGGTTGATTCTACTTTTTTCGTTGCCCCCGTCTTATTCAACCTTTAAAGACATGATTTTATATAGTCGCGAGTCTCTCACAATTGATGAGGTTTATGATTCTTTGACCTCGTATGATAAGATGAAGCATCTTGTGGTTAAACTGACTTTAAGGGAGAGAGTCTCATTGTTCGTGGGAGACAAGAACGGAATGCTAATGATGATCGTGAAAGGACACAGGAATAGAATCTTCGCGGTAAATCTAAGAGTAGATCGAAGTCTTCAAATAGAGGTAAAACTTGTAACTTCTGTAAGAAGAAAGGGCACATTAAATCTAAGTGCTATAAGCTACAGAACAAGATCAAAAGGGAGGCTGCGAATCAAAAGGGAAAACGACCAGAAAATTTTGGTGAAGCTGATGTTGTAGAAGACTGCAGCGATGGTGAACTTCTAGTCGCTTCTGTCAACAATTCTAAAGTGAGCGAGGAGTGGATCCTTGATTTAGATTGCACCTTCAACATGAGTCCCAATCGGGATTGGATTAAAATTTACGAAACAGTGTCTGAAGGTGTTGTTTTGATGAGAAATAATGCTTCGTATAAAATTACAGGTGTTTGAACGATTAAAGTTAAGATGTTTGGCCGAGTTATTAGAAAATTTAGTGACGTGTGACATGTTCCAAGATTGAAGAGAAATTTAATTTCGTTGAGCACTCTTGATTCAAAAGGGTGTAGATACAAAGCTGAAAGTGGAGTTTTGAATATTTCCAAAGGTTCCCTCATTGTGATGAAAGGGCAGAGAAAGACTGCCAAATTATAAATTTTGCAAGGTTTTACTGTTACTGGTGATATAGTTGTTGCTTACTCTTCATTGTCAGATGATGATATTACTAAACTTTGGCATATGTGCCTAGGGCATATAAGTGAGAATGGCGTGGCAGAATTGAGCAAAAGAGGACTTCTTGATGGGCAAGGAATTTGCAAACTAAAGTTCTGCGAGCACTGTATTTTTAGGAAGTAAAAAGTGTTCGATTCACTAGAGGAATCCATAACACGAAGGGAACGTTAGAGTATATTCATTCTGATCTGTGGGGACCATCCAGTGCCTCCGAGAGGTGGAGCTAATTCTATACAAACTCTTATTGATGATTTTTCCCGAAAAGATTGGGCATTCTTCTTGAAGCAGAAAAGCACTGTGTTTTCCGCATTTAAGTCTTCAAAACTATGATTGAAAACTGACGGGAAAACAAATAAAATACCTCTGACAAAAAATGGATTAGAGTTTTGTTCTGATGAGTTTAATAAACTATGCAAGTCAGAAGGGATCGTGAGACACTTAACAATTCGTCATACTCCACAACAAAACGACGTTGCAGAACGAATGAACAGAACAATCATGGTGAAGGTTTGATATATGTTGTCAAATGCCAACTTACCAAAGTCGTTTTGGGCCGAAGCAGCCTCTACTGCATGTTTTTTGATCAACTGATCTACATCCGTTGCCATTGAGAAAAAAACTCCACAAGAGGTATGATCTGGTAATCCTGTTGACTATTCTGATTTAAAGATATTTGGGTGTCCTATGTATGCTCATATTGATAATGGAAAATTTGAACTGAGATATATTAAATGTGTTTTCCTTGGTTATAAAGCTGGTGTAAAAGGGTATAAGTTATGGTGTCCTAAAAATAGAAAAGTTGTGATTAGCAGAGATGTTTTTGATGAAACTGTTATGCTACCTAACTTATCTCTTAAAGACTCTTCCAATAAAGAAAATCAAAAGCAGGTGGTGCATCAAATTAATCCAAAATCTACAACAGAGTCGACTCCTCAAGCCAATACAAAAATTTAGAATAGAGTTGCTTCTTTACCACAATACTCTATCGCCAAAAACAAAATTGGAAGAGAAATTAAACCTCCTAAGAAGTATGCCGAGGCTGATCTAGTTGCTTATACTTTAAATATGACTAAAGATATAGATGCAAACCAAAAGCCATCTAATTATTCTGAAGCGGTTAGCTGTGAAGACTCAGAAAAGTGAATGTTTGCTAAAAATATAGATGCAAACCAAAAACCATCTAATTATTCTGAGGCGGTTAGCTGTGAAGACTCAGAAAAGTGAATGTTTGCTATGTAATAGATGGAATCACTCCATAAAAACAAAACATAGGAGCTTGTGAAACTTCCTAAAGGTAAAAAGGTTGTTCGTCGTAAATGGGTGTTTAAAAAGAAAGAAGAGACTTCAAGAGTTGAAGAACCCAGATATAAAGTAAGGCTTGTTGCAAAGGCTTACAATCAAATTTCAGGAGTGGACTTCACAGATGTGTTCTCCCCAGTTGTGAAGCATAGTTCGATTCGAGCTTTGCTTAGTATCATGGCTATGCATGATTTGGAGCTTGAGTAGTTAGATGTAAAAACTGCATTTTTGCATGGAGAACTTGAGGAGGATATTGACATGCAACAACCAGAGGGTTTTACAGTCTCAGAAAAAGAGGACTATGTTTGCTTGCTAAAAAAGTCCATTTACGATTTGAAACAGTCGCCAAGACAGTGGTATAAGAGGTCTGATTCCTTTATAACTTCTCATGATTTCAAAAGAAGTAGTTTTGACAGTTGTGTTTTCTTTAAGAAAAACAGTTATGGTTCTTTTTTGTATCTACTCATTTATGTTGATGACATGTTGATATCACCAAAAGATAAAGGAGAGATAAGAAAATTCAAAGCCCAACTAAGTGAAGATTTTGAGATGAAAGATTTGGGACCATCAAAGAAGATACTTGGTACAGAGATTCTCAGATATAGAAAAGCAAGTAAATTGTACCTAAGTCAAAAGGGGTACATTGAGAAAATTCTTTGCAAGTTCAATATGCAGAGTGCTAAGACTGTTAGTACTCCTTTAGTAACCCATTTCAGACTTTCATCGACTTTGTCTCCATAATCAGATGATGAGATTGAGTACATGCCATATGTCCCATACTCTAGTACAACGGGATCTCTCATGTATGCTATGGTTTGTTTACATCCAGATTTATCATATGTAGTTAGTGCAGTTAGCAGATACATGGCGAATCCTGGTAAAAAACATTGGAAAGCAGTTTAGTAGATTTCAAGATACTTACGAGGTACTACTAATGTTTGCTTACAGTTTGGAAGAACTAGAGATGGAGTCATTGGGTATGTTGATGCTGATTTTACTAGAGACATTGGGTATGTTGATGCTGATTTTACTGGAGGCCTTGATAGAAGAAGATCTCTCACAGGTTATGTCTTTACAATCGAAGGTTGTGCAATCAGTTGGAAAGCCACTTTGCAAACTACAATCGCTTTGTCTACCACTAAACCTGAGTAAATGGCGATTACTAAGGCTTGAAAAGAAGCTATTTGGTTGAAGGGACTCTTAGTGAACTCAATGAAGACCTTCAAATTAGTACAGTATTTTGTGATAGTCAAAGTGTCATCTTCCTTACAAAAGATCAAATGTTTCATGAGAGAACAAAACACATTGATGTTCGGTATCATTTTGTTCGTGATATTATTGCTCGTGGTGATATTGTTGTGAGTAAAATTAGTACTCATGAAAATTTTGCAGATATGATGACTAAGTCACTTTCTATATCCAAGTTTGAGCATTGCTTAGACTTGGTTGGTGTTAATTGTTGAAGTTAAACCCTTAAGGGTTTTATGGAAGAGGTGAAAAACTTGGTTGTTGAGAATTCGTGTCAAGGTGGAGATTGATAGAGTTGTGTGACACAAATTTTAAAAGATTGCTTGCAAGTCAAGTTAAACAAAATATATCTTCTTTCTAGAAGATTTAGTATTTATGAGTATAATATATTTAGTATTTATTAGCATAATATATTTGACTTTGATTAAACTTAGGTTTTTTTTCAACCTATAAATAGATGCAGTCGAAACTCCTCTTGTCATCATTCGAATTCGATATAGTGAATTTTCTTCTTCTCTACCCGTGATTTTTCCCTAAAAGGTTTCCACATAAAAATCTGTGTGTTCTTTTTTTTTCTATTCTCTTTGTGATATATTTTCATTATTGAGGTTCTATCTTTACATTTACGATAGTAAAAATGTAATTTCACCATTTGAATAGCTTATATTTTTATAATTTTTATTAGATTAAATCAAATTTTTATAATTTTTAGGAGGAAAATACAATTTTATCTTAACTAATTTAAAATTTTAAAATTTTTATAAGACATAAATGAAAATTTTTCCTCTAAGAGGGTTGGATCCTACCACCCTCCTAGATACCCCCTTCAAACTCACATCTCTTAGAAACCAAGAAGGGGTTGAAGAAACCTGGAGAGACGAAAGAAAAAGAAGAATCGAAAAGAGCAAACCTTGGAGAAGGGATCTGCAGCAAAGTGGAGGAAAATAATTGGTATAATTTGTCACAATTAATCCTCGTTTATACCTTTGGTATGTGATGAAGTCACAATCAATCATTTTTTATTAATTCGTTAAAAATCAATGCCCACTTTTGAATTGTTTTTAAAGCCCAATCTAATTTTAAAGTCCCAATTCATTAGAAGCCCATTTTAACTTTTTCAGGGCCTGTGTTCATTTAAAGCCCAACTCTAATCCTAAGTCCAAAGCCCAATTCATTACAAGTCTGCTGGTTAGGGTTGAAACCCTAATAGTTTTGTGTTGCTAGTGTGAACACGAGAGGAAAAACAATCAGCCAATCAAATTTAGCACCCCTTTGGGAAAAGAATGGGTACTGTGTTTATCAGTGATTAATATTAAAATAGTGATGATGGTAATATTAAATATTATAATAATACTGTAACATGAGATAAAAAAAAGTTAAACGTATTGCGTTAAAAATAAACGTCCGTTCAAAAGGGTCCTTAATAGCATAAGTAAATGTACTCCCAAATTCAAATTCTTTCTATCCATCTTAGGATTAATTCTAAAATTATTAGGTGATAGGTGACTAATGGAGTGGTTTTTAGGTTTCTTATAGGTTCATTTCATTGAAAGTGAGTGATCTGATGCAAAGATATAAAGTCTTTGGTTTCAATGCATAAACATGTCTGTGCGGGTGAAACGTGATTTTGATGTACATATTTAAGATTATTCTCTATCATATTTAATGAAGTCAGTAGGGACTTATGGATGTTTCGCTTACGTATTTAGGTAAGGTACTCCCACATATTTTGAATGCTTGTTTTGCATTTCTATTTGCCCATGGTATTATGTGTAGGTGCAAAAAGTCAATGGCATGTGGCTTTAACTTCTTCCTCGCAAGTGTCAAAAAATGTTTCCTCTAAGCTTTGAATGATGGGTGTAATAACATGGTCGCACGTCTACCCTGTGTATACATACATTCATATATATTTCTCGAAACCATTTTTTTTATATACGAAGGTTGAAAAACGGGGAATCGACTTTAAAAATACGAAAATGGAATCGCCACCGATCTTTTATTCGAGGTGTGATCGGATCACCTTGAGATGGATTATTTTAATAAAATATTTTGATTTATTAAAACAATAATTTTGGTCTCTGAAATCCGAAAAATGGGTTCGAATTGATTCACATACGAGGAAGGATTAGCACCCTCATAACGCCCAAAATTAGTACCGAATTGATTAATTAATGTCCGGGCGTCAAAAATTTGAAAAGATTTTAAAATCGACCCTTTTGTTAGGGAAAACTTGAAGAAATATTTGGACAGAATCATATTGGATGCCAAAATTTCTTATTTCGAAGAAATAAAATGTCGTACTCAGTTAGGGCACAACATCTTATGTTCTCGAAATTAGATTTATCTTTCGACATTCAATACTCGTACATTTTGAAATAAGAAGGATATTCAATTATTTGGGTCAAACGAAAAATCGCAACCCAGTAAGTTAGGGCACTATTTCTCAAAATTCCCGAATACAGAATATTGCCTTTGTTCTTTTGAAATTCTTATTTCGAGAAAATAAAACATCACACTCAGTAAATTAGGGTGCAACGTCTAAACTTCCCGAGAATAAGTTTTTATTTATTTATTTAAAATATCATGCATTTTGATTTAAGAGTGAAAGGATACTCGGTTATTAGGTTTTAAGCTAGGAGAATCGGAACTCAGTAAGTTAGAGCACAATTTTCCCGAAACCTATAACACAAGCGTAGCCTCATTTTTAATTTTTGAGTAAAACGATTTTAAAACTCAAGTGGTGTTTAAATGAAAAATGCAATGGCATATTGACAGGCGATATGGAGTAAATATCTACGAATAGAATATCATACTATTGAATCTCGAGCAATAAACAAATATAAAATAAGAATTGAAACATACACGATAGCAATAATTATCAAACAATAGGCCAACAATGAGGAAAATTAATTAACACACAAGCGAATATAACATGGGTAAGGTACATTCTAAATAAACAAAAATGATTTGAAATGAATTACGACAACAAGATGAAAACTTATGTACATAATAATGCATGCAAAATGTTTAGAATCTATATAAAATAAAAAACAAATCATTTATATGTAGTAAAATGTTAATGATTTAAAGGATAAAAATAACTTTATAATATACAAAAGAATACATAAGAGTATATAAAAGATTTAAAGTATATACCACAAATATACATATATATATATATATATAAGAAATTAGTTTTAATATGTATAGTAATTTATACAAATAAATTCAAAGAAATAATACAAAGACAATAATGTATATATATGAGAGAAAATAGTATAAGTTGTATATAAAGAGAATATATATATATATACATAAAAATAATATAGATTATATATATGAAAAAAATGTATACATGTATATAGAAATGACTTAATTTGAATTACATATATGTATAAAAGAATATATATATACATATATATATACATTTAATGAAAATAATATAGAAAAATAAATAATACCCTTAAAATATAAATAACATTTTATATTAATTTCAAATAGAATAATTGAAAAGGAAAATCGATAAACAAATAATTAAATAAATTTCTTAAAGGATCATTGAAATTAGCACAAAATCGAAAGCTAAAACAGTAAAATAAAGAACAAAAAAGGACTGAAATGTAATGCGTAAATTAAAGAAATGAACTAGTAAATATTAAAAAAACGTAGCATTCGGGTTAGGACTAAATTAAAACAATACGTAAATTACGAGATCTATTAAAAACAAAAGAAAATATATAAAGAATCTAATTGAAAGCGATATAGGAACGAAGGACCAAACGAAAATTCCCATTAATTGCGGAAACACGCGGATCTTTAGAAGACCGAATCGGCGGGTCGAGCTTGCCTCATACGGTGTCGTTTTGAGACTATTACCATAAGCCTAAACGGCGTCGTTTCCTTAATGGCCTTAAAACCAGATTAAAACAAAAAAGACCCCTGCTTTTCTAAATGAAACCTTATATCCCCTTTCCTTTCCTTCCCTGTAACATCCTGAATTAGGGGTTGTTTGAAAATTTGATTATTTTTCCATGTGTGTGCTTGAAAGAATGAATACTATGATTATTGACATGATTTAGGGTCTAGAAATAACCTGAGCTAGGCCTGACTTAGGACTGGAAATTTCTTTTTAAGTGTTTAAAAGGAGGGAGCTAGGTGAGATAGGGCTTAAGTAAAATTTCGGGAGAAGCATGACACAAAGAACTAATTGGCTAAGTGGCTTTCATGCGCCACTTAAGAGTTGGAGGAGAAGATGGGCGCAGGTCATAGGTTCGAGTCTTTGGAGTGACGTTTTGGCATTTTATTTTTGGGGTGATCGGCCTAGGAAGGTCTTATAAATAAGTGGTGAGGTTTTATGACATGAAAGTCAATTGGGAGGAATGGCATGGGGCGTTATAAGAGGGTCTGGCGATTGCTCCTTTAGGTCCCAGGTTCGAACCAAGGGAGCAGCAATTGGGGTTTTATTTTTTTTTCCAAACTGGCGTGAAGAGGGAGTGAGCTGATGGCATGATTTTGGACTCTTAAAGTGATGAGGATAACGCTTAATTTTTGCACATATTCGGCTGGAAGAGTAGTGGAAGTGGATAGGAGATAAATGTTATTTTTCTTGAGTGATAATTAAAAGCTGAATTATCACAAAGAGGGGGGAGGTGATGGCCGACTTTAGGACTCCTTGGGGGCTGTCCATAATCTGTTTGATATAGCAAGGAGTGCCAAAATTCATCAATTATTTTTTCTTTTTTCTCTCTTGTTGTCGGCAATTCTCCTAGCCATAGAAGACAAAATTCTTCAAAAATTCCTTGCTTCTTATTTCTTTTACTTGGCAGAACCTACCTCCCTTCTACTAAAATTTCACTTCCCTTTTCTACTAGTCAATATCTCTTCCATAAAGGGGCTTAGGCGAATCTCACATCCCAACCAAGGTGTCATTGATTTTAATAGTGTGGTAAGGACTCTCTTTGTGTTAAATCTTTTATTCTTGTTATGGCTAGCTTGAAACCATGAGGCTTAACCATGTATTTTATGTATGACCAAATCTATTCGGTCTTGGATTTGTAACCCTTTTTAGAAGCCAGCATAAGAAGAATTGAGAGGTCTTCCGGGATTTAAGGTAAGCATGGTATATAGGCTATGGCATTCGGCCAAAGGCCATGTTATGTATTATAAGTGGTGACTGATCTTTTTGTGGGTTGTTTAAGGAATTTCGGCAAAGTCTTAATCAAGTGACGTCTTCGGGATTTGTTTGGAAATCAAATCCGTTTAAGGTAAGTGCCGCAAGAGCCTTTGGTATTATTTGGATTGGCCGAATAGGCCAAAGTCCCTAACCCTGTTGTTGGCCGATTATAGGGTCAAGGATTTAGCATCGTAGATCGGATCTTCGGGATCTAGGAATTTCGGTAGTAACAGGTGTGTAAAAACTCACTACACACTTTATTAGTTTACATGACTATATGGTTGCCTTTTAAATCTTTTTGCTAGTGATTTGCTTGTGGGCATAAGATTGGATTTCGGGTAAGTCCCCTATTACTTTGTCTATGATCTATGATTGAGTTTGCCATCATATGTTGTTAAATGATATGTTGTACATAATGCATGATATATGGGATTATGATATTGTTATGAAAGCATGATGATGGTGGGATTGATGAGAGGAGAGGATGATCTTATGGATTTGTCACCGGTGGTTTTGACCGCAAGATCGTTGGCCCCATCGATTTATTGTGACTTGGTCACCGTGGTTTTGACCACACCGATGATAATTGTGACTAAGTCCGGTGGTTTGGTACCACCATGGTTTTGACCACATTATGATATTTGTGACCTATGGTCATCAGTGGTTTTGACCACACGATGGGTTGGCCCCATCATTTAATTTGTGACTCTAATCACCAGTGGTTTTGACCACCAGTGGTTTTGACCACACGGGGTAGTAAAGGAGTATGGATGGTTAGCTGGGTTGCATAATTGCATGTTTACTAATATCTTGTGTATGAGTCATATTTTCGGGTGGGGGATTTACACACTGAGTCTTGGTGACTCACCCCTTCCCTTACCATTTTGCAGATGAGTAGATCGCAGAGAAGGAGCCGAAAAGGACTCGAGGCGGCCATGCTTATTCGATGGATTTGAATTTAATTTATTATCTTTAAGTTTATTTATTTTCTTTTCTAAGTTTTTAATTTGGGTTGTAATAAGGCCGCTAAAATTTTATTTGGATGTTTACATAGTTAATTTGCTTTACTTATGCTATACTACAAATGAATTTACAAATGATATGTAAACCGGTTAAAAGCAACATTTTCCAACTAAGTAACTTTTACGAGTTTTTCAAAGATGTTACCATCGGGTAACAAAAATACACCAAGACAACTATAACTTTGACGACTTTAAAATTTTACATGATCAAACGTTTTCAAAGGGTTTATCAACCCAACCATGTTTATAAAAATAATCCCGACTGAGTTTTATCAAACCCCGTTTTAAAACCTTAGCTATATTTTAACAAGTTTTCACCAGACACTCAAAAAGACCCAAATTATTTTACTTCGTGACATACCAGATCCAGTCAGGACTCATGGGCCGGGTTTGGGGTGTTACATTTTTGGTATCAGAACCTGGTTCAAAACTCGACTGTGGGGGCCCAAGGCCCAAAATGTTTTGTTTTGTTAGTAGGCCTTATTAGAATGTTTTGGGAAGCTGTTTTTGGCTTGAACAAAGATGGCACCGAGTCTCGCACCTATCCGCCTGTAAGTAATTCTATCTATTTTCTTTGTGAATATTTGATGAGGGTAGATGTAATGGCCTAAATTCAAGGTTATCGAACAATGGTTTCATGAACCATAAATCCGATTTAAATAGAAATTTATTTCAATATATTTGCATGAATATTTATATGATAGGAAATACTTTTATAAATATTTATAAAATGTTAGTAAAGTAGTATTAAACTTTCGTTAGAAAATTTTAACGTTTGGGTAGGAAATTAAATGAAAAGGACTAAATTGAAAAAGGTGTCAAAGTTGAATTATAGATCAAAAGAAATTATAAAGGACCAAAATGGCAATTATGCCATTTTGTAAAGTTGAGGCGGTTAAGTATGAAAAATCTGAGATTTTTTAAAGTATGTTATTATATTATATATTTATATTATATTATATTATTATAATATTATATTATATAAACAAACTAAAGAAAAAAAAAGATAGAAACAGAAACAGAGAAGCAAACGAAACAGAGAGCAGGGGAAGAAAAGGAAAGAAAGAAAAGGAGAAATTGATGGTTTAAAGCTTGGATGTTTAATTGGTAAGTCAATTTAGCCCTTCTCTTTTAATTTTGATGCTTTATAAGTTTTAGAACAAAGCTTTGTTGAATTAAGTTGAAATTCTGGAAATTCTTAGATTTTTAAACATGAGCTATGTGGATCAAATTGATGAATTAGGGGTTTAATTAATGGAATATCTAGTTAGAAATTGATTTTAAGAATTAAATTGTGAAAATGTTTGGAACTAAAGTCTATTACTAAAATTCTGATTCCCAAAGATTATAAAGTAGTTTAAAGTAATAGAATAAAGTGTTTATTGAGAAAAATCAGCTCAGCTGAGAAGTTAATTGAGCAGGGATGAAATTATCATTTATTGAAAGCTTAGGGGAAAAGTTGTAATAAATAGTTTGCACTAAAACAGTTTGGACAGCAGCAGTAGACTAACTTTGAAAAATCACTAAAAATCGTATAAGTGGAATTAGAAGCTGAATGAGATATGAAATTAAAGCTTATTGAGTCTAGTTTCATATGAAAGAAACAGAGAAAGCAAAGGAATTCTGTATTTTTAGATATTTAGATTTTTGTAAGACTGGTTCAAAGTGATTTCGAGATCCCCTGTTCTGACTTTGGAAAATCATAAAAAAATGGAGAAAAATAATTAGGGCTTAAATTTATATGTTTAGAATCCTGAATGAGTCTATTTTCAATAGAAATAAACGGAAACATCATATGAATTCTGTATGAAGAGATAATTAATTTTTAGTGAAGAAGGGTCAGAACTTCCAGACAGCAGAATAGGGGTGATTTTGATGAATAAACTGTACTAATTGGCTAAGCTAAAAATTCTGAAAATTTTATGGTATGAATATATGTGAGTCTAATTTCAGGAAAAATTTACGGTTCTTCATTTGGAGTTCTGTAGCTCTGGAAATAAATAATTTTATGACTATGACACAAAAGGACAGCTTTGAATAAGTTTATGAGTAAAGGATTAAATTGAAGTGTGAGCAAAAGTAAGAAAGGTTGAATTTATAATAAAATACATGTCTATTTTATTAAATAGTACAGGAAATTATTTGATTATTTTTAACATATAAATGTTATATGTTTATATGAAATTGAAGAAAAAGAAAAGGAAGGTGAGGACCGAATTGAAGGAAAAGGAAAAGAGAAGGTTAAGGAGTGAAGGAAGAAGAATTTATATCACCTCAACCTTTTGCTGTAAGTGCTACAAGAATTTTAAATTATTGTTATTTATCCTTTTGAAATATTTATGTAAATTATTTAAATATATAAGATTCAGCTTTAATGCCCAAGTAGACGGAATTTAGAACTCTTGGGATATTAGTGGCATGCCATTAAGGAACTTTAAGCGCTCTCGATATTAGCACGTTGGTGCTCTCTGATATTAGCACGTTGGTGCTCTCTGATATTAGCACGTTGGTGCTCTCTGATATTAGCACGTCAGTGCTCTCTGATACTAGCACGTTGGTGCTCTCTGATTATTAGCACATTGGTGCTCTCTGTTCACTTGTGCATCATAATGCACCTCTCATATTTGTTCCGTATATCCGTGTGTTCTATAAAGTCTACTTTGGGCTAAGAATGTGAAATGAGAACAAAAGTGAATCGTTGATGTGTTAAGGTAAGATTCATACCTTATAAAAGATAAGTTGAATTTTATTATTGCAAGGCATAGTTGAAGAAACTTATATGTGAGTAGAAATGTAATAATTGAATGAGTTTAAAATATTTTGTTATGATTATTTACTTATTTATTCTTGTAGTGCTTACTAAGCCTTCACGCTTAACGCGTTTATTTTAACGCGTAGGTACAATTAGACTAGGAGAGAAGTCAAACTAAAAGATCGCTCATCTCATCACATCCTCAAGGACTACAAAAGTAGGTACTATATTTTGTATTAAGATGGCATGTACATATGTAGTTCAAAGGTGTTCCCATGTGATAGGGATTAAAATGTAAGTTCTTGAAATTTTATCTATTTTTAGTTACTTGAAGTATTTTGGTATATATGGAATGAATTAATAAACAATAAATAAGTGAGCAAAATGATTGGTAAGTTAAAATATTATATACAAATGTTTTAATTAAACGATGTCTGCCATAATTGTTTTGGCACCAAATGTAATAGTCTTATCTAAGTCTGCATGATTGAACCTGGTATAGGGTATTACATTTATTGATATCGAGCCTAGGTTTTCGAATTCTTGGGTTAGAGTATGAGTCTATTTGTACATGCCATTTTATAAATTGATGTGATGAGGTGAGGTTTAGTTATTTAATTGTGTAATTTATGAATATTGTAGAAACTTAAAGATGTCTTCGAAAGAATAAAAGATATCGATTTTGTGATGTATCTGAAATTTATGAATTTAATAAAATAGAGTTGGTTTCCTCTTAGTATAGAAAGAGGAAATGTTAGAGAAAGAAATGTTTTCTAATCGAAATAATTTCGATAATTACGAAAGTGATGTTCAAATAATTAAGTAAAATGTTACTTATGATGACACGAATCAGAAAAGATGTGGATAAATGTCTTATAGTAAGAAATGATAAATGTTATGTTATATGAGTATATACATGAATCTAAATTATGAGGCCTTACGATCTCTACCCCTTATTGGTACAGTTATATTTATAGTGAAATTGATAGGAATTATAATGATTTAGTTCAAAAGTGTGGAATTGAAGAATTTAAAGGAAAGAAAGATGATTACCAAATTGAGGTTTGAAGAATGGTTAGAGAACAGTCAAAGAATATTTGAAGAATTGCAGTATACAAGAGATGAAAAGTTGAAATGTGCAGTATCTTTATTAAAGGGTGAGGCTTACCAATGGTGGAACATTGTCATGAATATCCATTCTGCAGAGAAAATTAATTGGAATTCCTTTGTATCTGAATTTAAAAAAGAAATATGTGAGTCAACTTTATCTTTAGAAGAAGAAAAGAGAATTTCTGGATTTGAAGCAGAACCACATGTCTGTTGTTGAATATGAACGTGAATTTATCGATTTTTTACGAAAATTATTTGGGGAATACACAGTGCTACTATTAAAGGAAGAAGTCATATATCAGAAATTGATTTATTCAGATATGGTAACTACGGAATGAGTTAACTGAAAAAGCTTTATGAGTGAAGTGAATGATATGGGACTGTTAACGATTATATATGTTAACGGATTAGTAAGGGAATTGCGAAATATTTGAATACAATTTGCTATAGTTGGGTATTTTACAATGATCTCTTGAGTATTCTATATGGGTATTCTATATGTTCTTTTATCTTCGAGGGTCTATGCAACTGTTCGGATGTGATTTTATTGTGTAGAAAATTTGGAATCATAACGTTAAAATGGAAGTTCGGTTGATTCACGATCGATCTTGCTCTATTTTTCTTTGGATTTTCTAATTTGTTCATTAGATAGAAGACTTAATGGTCGATTCATATGAAGTTATTTTCTATTTCTACCGGTTGATATTCTAGTGCATATCATAATTTGCATTATCTTTATCACAATCGTTTCTAGTGAGGATAAATGGTATTCTTCTTCGGTTTTTCTTTGGAATATTATCGATTTCTTTATCATTGAATGTGGTTTTTATTCTGGAAATTCAATATAGCTTCACATCCGGGATTTCATTATGCCACATCGGGATTTCATTATATTGGTTTTCTTATTATTTTATAGTCCGATCTTATCTATCAAATATGAGTCATCCGTGAAAGGGTATTCATTGATAGAAGGTAAATATATATTCTTGTTATAAATCTTGGTTCGATTATGGGAGCTCGGTGATACGGATCTTAGATTATAAAAGTTGTATTATTATCTTGGTTATTATTGAGACTACTCTTGGATTTCTTCTTCTATTTTAAAGCACCATTGAAGTTGAAGTATTGATCCATTTATATTATTGAAATGTGAGATCTATTACGATACTATGGCTTTAGCTATTTGATGACTGTGGACTTGGGGTAATTTGAAGTGTTGGGATTTCTTTTTAATATTTGTGGAAGTGTTTTCTATGATAGCTATATCAATGATAAGAATACTACAGAAGACACGAGGTTTGAAATGGACTAATCAATGCTAGTAGAATTTTGAGTAGATGGAAGTTCTAATAATTGAAGCATCGATTCGTTCGATCGAATCGGGAAAAATAAATATAGTTGTAGATGATTTGAATCATCAGTTCTGGTTCAGTCTGAATCGGGGAAAAATAAATATAGTTGTAGATGATTTGAATGGGAAAATAATTGTTCGCTCTGTGAGTAATAAATATTCGATTGCTATTGTCTGATGAAGGATTAATTTTAGTTGAATATCCTGTATTGGTGTTTATAGAATTATTATAGCTAGTAAAGATACTGGGATGGAAATGAGATATAAGTCTATGAAATTGACAAACTATATGGAGAATCAGTCTGTGAAATGTTTGATAGAGATTTACAGTTTACGGTTCACTTTCTGATTTCGGAATAACTTATAAGAATGCTATATGAGTGATAGTTGATTAATTTATAAAGTCAGAACTGATTGATGGCTTCAGAAACTTGCGGAGATGTACATTCCAGAAATTGTAAGATTTCATGGTATTCTAGTATTGATAATTTCTGATCGAGATTGCAGTTCACCTTAGGGTTCTGAAAACAATTACAGGAAATTATTGTGTACTTAACTCGATTTCAGTACAGCATTTCATTCGCAAATTGATGGATAATTCGAGAGAGAGTTGGTTAGATTTAGGAAGAAGATGTACTGGTGGCCAGGTATGAAACGTGATATTTCTGAGTTTGTATCAAGATGTCTGATATGTCAACAAGTACCGGAATGGAAATGGGAAAGAATCACTATGGATTTTGTATCATGGTTACCATTATCTTTGGAAAAAAAAAAAGATGCTATTTGGGTGATTGTTGGCCGATTGACAAAATCAGCGTACTTTATTCCGATACATATGGATTATTTTTGATAAACTGGCTAAATCAGATACATCGAGATTGTCGGACTACACAGAGTGTCTGTCTCCATTATATTGGATATCCTCGATTTACGTCTCGTTTCTGGGATAAATTACAAGAAGCTTTGGGTACTCAGTTGTATTTCAAGATCGCATTTCATCCTCGCATGATGGCCAATCATGCGTGTAATTCGGTATTGGAAGATATGCTCTGATGTTGTATACTAGAGTTCAAGGTAATTGGGAGAGGTATCTACCTTTGATTGAATTTGCTTACAATAACAGTTATTAGTCTAGTATTAAAATGGCTCCGTATGAAGCTTTGTATGGTAGAAAATGTAGAACACCGTTATATTAGACAGAGCTCAATGAAAAGAAGATACATGGGGTTGATTTGATCCGGGAAACAGAAGAAATAGTAAAGGTCGGTGACAAGGTATTTCTGAAAGTGTCCCCTTGGAAGAAAGTTCTCAGGTTCGGTCGAAAGGGTAAATTGAGTCCAAGATTTATTGGGCCATATGATATCATAGAAAGAATTGGACCGGTCGCTTATCGGTTGGCATTACCACCAGAACTTGATAGAATCCATAATGTTTTTCATGTGTCTATGCTACGACGATATCGGTCAGATCCTTCACATGTTATTTCTTCGATAGAAGTGGAGATTCAATCGGATATGAGTTACAGTGAAGAACCGATCAAGATATTGGCACAGGAAACAAAGGAGCTTAGAAAATAAAAAAAAAAAAAAAAAGTTTGGTAAAAGTATTGTGGCAAAAGCACGGGATTGAGGAAGTGACATGGGTACTAGAGGAGGCAATGAGGAAACAATATACAAACTTCTTTACTGGTAAGATTTTCGAGGACGAAAATCCTTAAAGGGGGGGAAAGTTGTAATGGCCTAAATTCAAGGTTATCGGAACAATGGTTTCGCAACCATAAATCCGATTTAAATAGAAATTTATTTCAATATATTTGCATGAATATTTATATGATAGGAAATACTTTTATAAATATTTATAAAATGTTAGTAAAGTAGTATTAAACTTTAGTTAGAAAATTTTAACGTTTGGGTAGGAAATTAAATGAAAAGGACTAAATTGAAAAAGGTGTCAAAGTTGAATTATAGATCAAAAGAAATTATAAAGGACCAAAATGGCAATTATGCCATTTTGTAAAGTTGAGGCGGTTAAGTATGAAAATCTGAGATTTTTTAAAGTATGTTATTATATTATATATTTATATTATATTATATTATTATAATATTATATTATATAAATAAACTAAAGAAAAAAAAAAGATAGAAACAGAAACAGAGAAGCAAACGAAACAGAGAGCAGGGAAGAAAAGGAAAGAAAGAAAAGGAGAAATTGATGGTTTAAAGCTTGGATGTTTAATTGGTAAGTCAATTTAGCCCTTCTCTTTTAATTTTGATGCTTTATAAGTTTTAGAACAAAGCTTTGTTGAATTAAGTTGAAATTCTGGAAATTCTTAGATTTTTAAACATGAGCTATGTGGATCAAATTGATGAATTAGGGGTTTAATTAATGGAATATCTAGTTAGAAATTGATTTTAAGAATTAAATTGTGAAAATGTTTGGAACTAAAGTCTATTACTAAAATTCTGATTCCCAAAGATTATAAAGTAGTTTAAAGTAATATAATAAAGTGTTTATTGAGAAAAATCAGCTCAGCTGAGAAGTTAATTGAGCAGGGATGAAATTATCATTTATTGAAAGCTTAGGGGAAAAGTTGTAATAAATAGTTTGCACTAAAACAGTTTGGACAGCAGCAGTAGACTAACTTTGAAAAATCACTAAAAATCGTATAAGTGGAATTAGAAGCTGAATGAGATATGAAATTAAAGCTTATTGAGTCTAGTTTCATATGAAAGAAACAGAGAAAGCAAAGGAATTCTGTATTTTTAGATATTTAGATTTTTGTAAGACTGGTTCAAAGTGATTTCGAGATCCCCTGTTCTGACTTTGGAAAATCATAAAAAAATGGAGAAAAATAATTAGGGGCTTAAATTTATATGTTTAGAATCCTGAATGAGTCTATTTTCAATAGAAATAAACGGAAACATCATATGAATTCTGTATGAAGAGATAATTAATTTTTAGTGAAGAAGGGTCAGAACTTCCAGACAGCAGAATAGGGGTGATTTTGATGAATAAACTGTACTAATTGGCTAAGCTAAAAATTCTGAAAATTTTATGGTATGAATATATGTGAGTCTAATTTCAGGAAAAATTTACGGTTCTTCATTTGGAGTTCTGTAGCTCTGGAAATAAATAATTTTATGACTATGACACAAAAGGACAGCTTTGAATAAGTTTATGAGTAAAGGATTAAATTGAAGTGTGAGCAAAAGTAAGAAAGGTTGAATTTATAATAAAATACATGTCTATTTTATTAAATAGTACAGGAAATTATTTGATTATTTTTAACATATAAATGTTATATGTTTATATGAAATTGAAGAAAAAGAAAAGGAAGGTGAGGACCGAATTGAAGGAAAAGGAAAAGAGAAGGTTAAGGAGTGAAGGAAGAAGAATTTATATCACCTCAACCTTTTGCTGTAAGTGCTACAAGAATTTTAAATTATTGTTATTTATCCTTTTGAAATATTTATGTAAATTATTTAAATATATAAGATTCAGCTTTAATGCCCAAGTAGACGGAATTTAGAACTACTGGGATATTAGTGGCATGCCATTAAGGAACTTTAGCGCGCTCTCTGATATTAGCACGTTGGTGCTCTCTGATATTAGCACGTTGGTGCTCTCTGATATTAGCACGTTGGTGCTCTCTGATATTAGCACGTCAGTGCTCTCTGATACTAGCACGTTGGTGCTCTCTGATTATTAGCACATTGGTGCTCTCTGTTCACTTGTGCATCATAATGCACCTCTGTATTTGTTCCGTATATCCGGTGTGTTCTATAAAGTCTACTTTGGGCTAAGAATGTGAAATGAGAACAAAAGTGAATCGTTGATGTGTTAAGGTAAGATTCATACCTTATAAAAGATAAGTTGAATTTTTATTATTGCAAGGCATAGTTGAAGAAACTTATATGTGAGTAGAAATGTAATAATTGAATGAGTTTAAAATATTTTGTTATGATTATTTACTTATTTATTCTTGTAGTGCTTACTAAGCCTTCACCGGCTTAACGCGTTTATTTTAACGCGTAGGTACAATTAGACTAGGAGAGAAGTCAAACTAAAAGATCGCTCATCTCATCACATCCTCAAGGACTACAAAAGTAGGTACTATATTTTGTATTAAGATGGCATGTACATATGTAGTTCAAAGGTGTTCCCATGTGATAGGGATTAAAATGTAAGTTCTTGAAATTTTATCTATTTTTAGTTACTTGAAGTATTTTGGTATATATGGAATGAATTAATAAACAATAAATAAGTGAGCAAAAATGATTGGTAAGTTAAAATATTATATACAAATGTTTTAATTAAACAGTATCTGGCCATAATTGTTTTGGCACCAAATGTAATAGTCTTATACCGGGTCTGCATGATTGAACCTGGTATAGGGGTATTACAGTAGAAGGGTAAATTGGGAACGTAGACTATTAGAATAGAAATTGTTGAACCCTAAGGTTAGCGTACCCCAACAAACAATGCATAAGATTTAATAATTTCTTAAACAACCACGTGAGTTGTCACCGAGCAAGGGATGTGGCAATCGTTATCGCATGTCTAGGATTGGATTCGGTGGGAGCACTGGTATTTAAGCGATCCTAGTGACTCACCTCCTACTCACTCGAATCCTACAGTGCGTAGTGACGGTTCATCCTAGCTGAGACGACACACTCACAGGCTAAACTCGATAACTAAAACCCGAAAGGGACTAGCCGTTTTGTTTTTGACGTAATTAAAACCTTGTTTTTTTAAAAAAAATGAATGAATGACTAAAATACCCCTCAGTTTGAAAAATGACCAAAATACCCCTGGCTTGAAAATTACCAAAATACCCTCCGTATGAAAAATCTCCAAATAAGAAAATTTAAAATCTCCTTCTTTTGTGAAATCAATTAGAACCAAATTTTGGAAATCTTTTTATGGAAAATTACTAAAATACCCCTAGGGGTAAAATTACAAAATTACCCCTAATCGACAAATTACCAGAATAACCCTGATTTTCAAAAAATTTTGTAACATCATTGTTTTGGAAAATTCAATTCTCAAAAAGAGCCCTCGAAGTTTTACAACTTTTGAAATATCCCTGATTTATTAACTTTTACAAATTCACCTTGATTTGTGAAAAATTACTGAAATACCCCCGAGGTCTAAAATTACCGAAATACCTCTGGATTTCAAAATTTTTCAAAATACCCCAGGAATATAAGAGTTCCAAAATACTTTTTGACAAAATCATCCGAGAACTTTTATTTTTGAAAAATTACAAAAATACCCTTGTAGGATAAAATTACGAAAATACCCCTGGGTAGTGGAAAAACAATCACAATGAAAACTACAACGTCTCTTTGAATGAATAGAAGGACTGTGTGTATGTATGATACGAAAGAACCACTCCTAAAACTCCTATCATAAAATTTCTTCGCGGATAATCCAGTGAAACAAGTACTAATGCATAAAATTCTTAAACAGATAAACGCAATCGTTAGAAATGAGTACAAGAGGTCGTGGACATCCGCCCCATGGTCGCGGTAGAGGTAGGATGACCCTGTCGGAGCCAGTAGGGTCTGGTCATGGGTTTGGAAATGAGATGCCGGATCTGCTAGCGACGAAAACTGAATTTCAAGATCAGACCGGTGGTAATGATGTTGTATCTCAAGCTGTATTACGGGTATTGGAACGAGTTCTTGAGGCAAAGGAGGAACCCGTAAATCGTGGTTGAACGATTAGGGCTAATGGAGCGAAGTATTTAGAGGAGTTTACGAGTGGCACCGGTCGCGGAGTATTGGTTAGAATCTCTTGAAAGGATCATGGGTGACCTAGATTTTACTGACTAAGGAGAAGTTGAAGGGCATAATATCTACCTTGGGATGAGTCATACCAGTGGTGGCTCACCGTGAGAGATGGAGCGATGGCAGAAAATCTCACAGGGAATTCTTGAGGATGCTTATCAAAAGAAGTATATCGGAACTAGCTACGTGGATGCACAGTGGAAGGCTTTCTTGAATTTGATTTAAGGCAATAAGACGATGGCGGAGTATGAGGCCAAATTTCTCCGGTTGAGTAGGTATGTTCGTGGTATTGTGAGTACCAAACATGAACGTTGTCTCAGATTTGAAGATGGGCTGAGAGATGAGTTGAGGATGATGATAGCTCCACAACAAGAACGGGAGTTCGCTGTCTTAGTGGAGAAATCGAAGGTTGTTGAAGGGGTAAGACAGTCGGTTAGACGAAACCAAGATCGAAATTGGAATAAGAGGAGCTCGAGACCTTCAAGGTTCTCGGTGTCAATGAAGAAGACAAGGTTTGGTGGGTCGATCAAGTCGCTAGGCCTACTCACGCTCTGCTAATCCTCAATGGCCGCCACGATGTGCTCAGTGTGGGAAGTCTCACACGGGGGAGTGTTGGAATGGTAACCGGGGATGCTTCGAATGTGGGTCCATGGAGCATCGTGTTAGGGATTGTCTGAAGAAAGCAGCTAGGCTGAGATCAGAGGGTCAGGATCGTGCACCAAAGAGGAGGGATAATCAACAGCCACCGAGAGGTCGTGGTGCAAGAAGAGGAGGTAATGGTGCTGGCAGAGGTCGTAGGGCACCGAGGGAAGGTACCAGTAATCTTGAGGCTAGGCAACTTTGGTCTAGTCTATGCTGCATGGCGTCAAGAGGAGGGCGACCACTGCAGACGTCATAACCCAGGTATGTTCTTGATCTTTGGTGTGCCCTATAATACTTTGATTGACATTGGCTCAACCCACTCGTACATTGCTAGTAGCGTAGTAGAAACTTTGCACTTAGACTCTGAGCTTACTTCTAGGAAGATGACTGTATTAAGCCCCCTAGGTCACTCTGTAGAAGTAAGTAAACTCTATAGGAACGTACCCCTAGAACTTCAAGGGGTCATGTTCTTGGCTGATTTGATGGAACTACCGTTCCGGGAGTTCGACCTAATTCTCGGGATGGATTGGCTAGTAAAGTATCAGGCTAGCCTGGATTGTGCAGCTAAGCGCATGGTAATAAAGACCGTGGAAGGTGATGAGGTGGTGATGATAGGTAAAAGGAGAGATTACCTATCTAATCTGTTTCTGCGTTGATGGCGGAAAGGATGGTTAGAAGGGTGTGAAGCTTATGTGGTGCATGTACGTGCCTTGGAAGCTAAGGATGTTCTTGTGGGAGATGTCCGGACTGTGAGGACTATGTTGATGTGTTTCGGAGGAGCTTCCGGTCTACCTCCGGTGTGAGGTAGAATTTGGTATAGATCATTACGGAACCGCTACGTATCTATAGCTTCAGTGTCGAATGGCTAGAAAGAATTGGTAGAGTTGAAGGCGCAGATTCAGGAATTGTTGGATAGAGGGTTCGTCCGACCAAGTGTATCGCCTTGGGGAGCTCTAGTGCTTTTTGTCAAAAAGAAAGATAGGACAATGAGGATGTGTATAGACTATCGGCAGCTGAACAAGTTGACAATAAAGAACCGGTATTCTTTGCCGAGGATTGACGATCTGTTCGATCAACTCAAAGGAGCATCGGTGTTCTCTAAGATTGACCTTAGGTCAGGGTACCATCAGCTTAAGGTGAAGGAGGCTGATGTCCACAAGACGGCATTCCGTACTCGGTATGGACACTATGAGTTTCTGGTAATGCCTTTTGTTTTGACGAATGCACCGGCAGCGTTTATGGACATGATGAACCGGGTTTTCAACCCTATCTGGATCGGTTAAATCGTGGTCTTCATAGGCGACATTTTGGTGTACTCGAAGTCCGAGGAGGAACATGATGCACATCTTCATGTGGTTCGCAAGTTCTAAGGGAGAAAGCAGTTGTATGCCAAATTCGATGAGTGTGAGTTACGCTCAAGGAGGTAACTTTTCTAGGGCATGTTGTTTTGTTAGAAGGAATCGGGGATCCCGTAAGATTGAGGCGATATTGGAGTGGAAGCCACCAAAGTCGATTACGAAAATTCAGAGTTTTCTGGGGTTGGCAGGATATTATAGGAGATTCGTGGAAAATTTCTCTTTAATCGCAGCACCATTGACTAAGCTGTTGAGAAAAGGGGTTCCGTTTGTGTGGTCTGAGAAGCAGCAAGAGAGTTTTGATAAGCTGAAGAGGATTTTGACAGAAGCACCAGTCTTGATTCAGCCAGAGGCAGGGAAGGAGTTCACTGTATATTGTGATGCATCACATACTTGTTTAGGGTGTGTGCTGATGCAAGAAGGGAAGGTGGTCGCTTATGCGTCACGACAGTTGAGGCCTCACGAAGCTAACTACTCGACACATGACTTGGAATTGGCTGCTGTGGTATTTGCCTTGAAAATCTGGAGGCACTACCTGTACGAGGAGAAGTCGGTAGTGTACACAGATCACAAGAGTTTGAAGTACCTCCCGACTCGAAAGATTTAAATCGAGGCGTGGAGGTGGATTGAGTTGTTGAAGGACTCGACCGCTTAATCGAATACCATCAGGGAAGGCTAATGTGGTAGCTGATGCATTGAGTAGAAAAGTGGTAGCGGTTTGCGAGCTATGTTTGCTCATCTAAGTCTTTATGAGGATGGGAGCCTTCTGGCAGAATTGCAAGTGAAGCCGTCTTGGGTTAATGAGGTCAAAGAAAGGTAGATGACCGATGAAGCTTTGAATACTTGGAGGTTGCGAGTACAGAATGGTGAGGCCGAAGGTTTCAGCTTGAGCAGTGATGGAGTGTTGTACTTTCAGGGGAGAGTATGTATGCCTAAGGATGATGATTTGAGGCAGTGAATTCTTAAAGAAGCTCATAGCGATCGTCGCTATGCACCGGGAAGCGAAGATGTATCGAGATTTAAGGAAGCGATTTTGGTGGTAGGGTCTTAAGCGGGAAGTAAGAGTTAGTGGGCAAGTGTCGACATGCCCGACAAGTTAAGGTGACATCAATTGCCATCGAGGTTATTCTGACCGATAAAGATTCCACAGTGGAAGTGGGAGGAGATTACTATGGATTTCGTAAGTGGGCTTCCTCTTACGCCCAGTAAGAAAGATGTAGTTTGGGTGGTAGTACATCGGTTGACTAAGTCGGCCCATTTCATATCGGTAAGGGTTGACTACTCGCTCCAAAGGTTGGCCAAGTTGTATATCGCTGAAATAGTGCGGTTGCATGGAGTACCAGTGTCCATTATCTCAGATCGGGATCCCCGGTTTACGTTGAGATTCTGGAAGGCTTTACATCAAGAGTTAGGCACGAAGTTGAATTTCAGCACGGCTTTTCATCCGCAGTCTGATGGACAATCTGAGAGGGTGATCCAAGTGTTGGAAGACATGTTGAGGGGCTGTGTTTTGGACTTCTGTGGTAGTTGGGAGGAGTACCTACCTTTGGCAGAGTTTGCTTATAACAATAATTGTCAAGCGAGCATTCAGATGGCACCGTATGAGGCACTGTATGGTCAAAAATGCCGTACTCCAACATGTTGGACGGAGTTGAGAGAGCGACAGATGTTGGGTCCAGAGTTAGTGGTAGAGACGGAGGATAAGGATAGAGTAATTCGGGCTCGTCTGAAGGAGGCATCGGATAGGCAAAAATCCTACGCCGATCTTAAGCGCAGAGAGGTTGAATATGTAGTGGGTGATAAGGTCTTCTTGAAGGTATCACCTTGGAAGAAGGTCTTTGAGGTTTGGCGGAAGGGCAAGCTAAGCCCTAGATTCATCGGACCGTACGGTGTTGAAGCGTGTGGGACCGTAGCTTACCGACTTGAGTTGCCAGCAGAATTGAGCGAATCTTGGCGCTATCGATCGATCCTCACACGTCATGCCGGTTGAAGAAATTGAAGTGAACTCGGACTTGTCTTTCGAGGAGGAGCCAGTCTGATTTTGGATCGAGATATCAAAGTTCTCGTGGAAGTCGATGCCTTTGGTGAAGGTGTTATGGCGAAACCATGGTACGGAGGAGGCCACATGGGAACCCGAGGATGTGATGCGGCGATAATACCCCAAACTCTTGATCCGAGGTAATTTCGAGGTAGAAATTCTTTTAAGGGGTAGAAGCGTAACATCTGAGTTAGGGGTTGTTTGAAAATTTGATTATTTTTCCATGTGTGTGCTTGAAAGAATGAATACTATGATTATTGACATGTTTTAGGGTCTAGAAATAACTTGAGCTAGGCCTGACTTAGGACTGAAAATTTCTTTTTAAGTGTTTAAAAGGAGGAGCTAGGTGAGATAGGGCTTAAGTAAAATTTCGAGAGAAGCATGACACAAAGAACTAATTGGCTAAGTGGCTTTCATGCGCCACTTAAGAGTTAGAGGAGAAGATGGGCGCAGGTCATAGGTTCGAGCTGCTGGAGTGGCGTTTTGGCATTTTATTTTTGGGGTGATCGGCCTAGGAAGGTCTTATAAATAAGTGGTGAGGTTTTATGACATGAAAGTCAATTGGGAGGAATGGCATGGGGCGTTATAAGAGGGCTGCAGCAGTTGCTCCTTTAGGTCCCAGGTTCGAACCAAGGGAGTAGCAATTGGGGTTTTATTTTTTTTCCAAACTGGCGTGAAGAGGGAGTGAGCTGATGGCATGATTTTAGACTCTTAAAGTGATGAGGATAAAGCTTAATTTTTGCACATATTCGGCTGGAAGAGTAGTGCAAGTGGATAGGAGATAAATGTTATTTTTCTTGAGTGATAATTAAAAGCTAAATTATCACAAAGAGGGGGGAGGTGATGGCCGACTTTAGGACTCCTTGGGGGGCTGTCCATAATCGGTTTTGATATAGCAAGAATCTATTCAGGGTCTTGGATTTGTAACCCTTTTTAGAAGCCAGCATTAAGAAGAATTGAGAGGTCTTCCGGGATTTAAGGTAAGCATGGTATGTAGGCTATGGCATTCGGCCAAAGGCCATGTTATGTATTATAAGTGGTGGCTGATCTTTTTGTGGGTTGTTTAAGAAATTTAGGCAAAGTCTTAATCAAGTGACGTCTTTGGGATTTGTTTGGAAATCAAATCCGTTTAAAATAAGTGCCGCAAGAGCCTTTGGTATTATTTGGATTGGTAGAATAGGCCAAAGTCCTAACCCCTGTTGTTGGTAGATTATAGGGTCAAGGATTTAGCATCGTAGATCGGATCTTTGGGATCTAGGAATTTCGGTAGTAACAGGTGTGTAAAAAACTCACTACACACTTTATTAGTTTACATGACTATATGGTTGCCTTTTAAATCTTTTTGCTAGTGATTTGCTTGTGGGTATAAGATTGGATTTTGGGTAAATCCCTATTACTTTGTCTATGATCTATGATTGAGTTTGCCATCATATCTTTGTTAAATGATATGTTGTACATAATGCATGATATATGGGATTATGATATTGTTATGAAAGCATGATGATGGTGGGATTGATGAGAGGAGGGGATGATCTTATGGATCATCACCGATGGTTTTGACCACAAGATGGGTTGGCCCCATCAGATTTATTGTGACTTCGGTCACGGTGGTTTTGACCACACCGATGATAATGTGACTAAGTCGGTGGTTTGGTACCACCGATGGTTTGGACCACATTATGATATTTGTGACCTATGGTCATCGATGGTTTTGACCACACGATGGGTTGGCCCCATCATTTAATTTGTGACTCTAGTCACGATGGTTTTGACCACCAGGTGGTTTTGACCACACGGGGTAGTAAAGGAGTATGGATGGTTAGTTGGGTTGCATAATTGCATGTTTACTAATATCTTATGTATGAGTCATATTTACGGGTGGGGATTTACACTTTGAGTCTTGGTGACTCACCCTTCCTTACCATTTTGCGATGAGTAGATCGCGGAGAAGGAGCCAAAAGGACTCGGGCGGCCATGCTTATTTGATGGATTTGAATTTAATTTATTATCTTTAAGTTTATTTATTTTCTTTTCTAAGTTTTTAATTTGGGTTGTAATAAAGTTTGCTAAAATTTTATTTGGATGTTTACATAGTTAATTTGCTTTACTTATGCTATACTACAAATGAATTTACAAATGATATGTAAACCGATTAAAAGCAACATTTTCCAACTAAGTAACTTTTACGAGTTTTTCAAAGATGTTACCATCGGGTAACAAAAATACACCAAGACAACTATAACTTTGACGACTTTAAAATTTTACATGATCAAACGTTTTTAAAGGGTTTATCAACCCAACCATGTTTATAAAAATAATCCGTGAGTTTTATCAAACCCGTTTTAAAACCTTAGCTATATTTTAACAAGTTTTCACGGACACTCAAAATGTTTCAAATTATTTTACTTCGTGACATACCAGATCCGGTCAGGACTCATGGGCCGAGTTTGGGGTGTTACATTCCCAACCGTAGAGAGACCTCAACGTCCAGCCACTGCAATGCCATAGCGATCGGCGATTAGTGACCGACTTGAGACCGCTCGACTACTCTTTTTCAAACCAGACCTCACCCTTGCCTTGACGATCCCCTTTATTGCTTCGATTTTGGCGAAGAAAGGAGACTGTCGCTTCTGTTCTCGAATGTAAATCCCTTCGTTTTTATATATATTTTTATGTACTCAAAGCAAAAGAAGATAAATGCAGAAGAAACTCTCAATCGAGGAGAAAAAGGTAAAATCACCTTCTGATTCTTATTTTTTTGATTTAGTATTCCTTTTTTTATCTCTGTCTCTTCGTAAAAAATTGTGAACCCCTTTACAATCGTCTTTCTTTGATTTTATAGCCGATTTAAAAAGATAAAGAAAAAGAAAATTACAAAAATTATTTCATTTCATTATCCTCATTGGATATTCTTTGCGGTGTTTTTGTTGTATTGTGCGAGGTGCAAGGGCCGTGTGCTTGCGATAGAGGTCTGGAGGCTCGATTGTCGAGGCTTGAGAGTGGTGACGCTGCGTGGGTTCTTGAAGCGAATAGTCGCGCGCATGAAAGTATCTGGTAGCCCAAAAGTCAGCGTGGGAAGTGGCTTCTTTGAAGCGATCTTGGCGTGGAGGTGGTGAAGAGTCGCAGGTGGAGGCACGCTGTGAGGAGTCAATACTGGAGGTGGGTTCTTGTTGGATTCGAAGCTTCTGCTAGGGTTTTCGAAGGTTCAATCTGTTTTGGGCCTTCTGGGATTGGGTTGTGCATTGGGTTAGTAATCTAGGTTTGGGCTTATTTGTAATGGGCTTGTAAAATAGACTGTTTTTGGACATGGACTTTTAATGGATTATTGGATTTATTTTTGTTTTTATATTTTAGTTTCTAAATGGGCCCGGGCAAAAATGGGCTATTACAGCTGCCCCTCTTTGCTCATTGTCTTGTAACGAGAATGGAGCAAAGATTTCAAAAAGGACCATTTTTGCCAGGTCTTCAAATTTTAGGTTTCTTTCAGTGCTTTTCCTCTTTGAGTAGCTTCATTCTATCCCGCTACATCTTTGAGGGCCTGAGAACTAACGCTTCGACCAACTCAACGAAATTAGATTTACGATCTGCTCTTGCAACTTCAGGAATGTCAGATCTATTGTCTTCAATCTGCTCCTACAAACTCAGGATTGCCAGATTTGATGTCTTCAATCTGCTCCTACTATCTCAAGATTGCCAGATTTATTGTCTTCAATCTGCTCCTGCAACTTCAAGATTGCCAGATTTGCTGTCTTCAATCTGCTCCTGCTATATCAGGATTGCCAGATTTGCTGTCTTCAATCTGCTCCTGTAACTTCAAGATTTCCAGATTTACTGTCTTCAATCTGCTCCTGCAAACTCGGGATTGTCGGTTGCTATCTTCATTCTCGCTCCTGCAAACTCGGGATTGCAGTTTGTTGTCTTCAATCTGCTCCGCAAACTCAAGATTGCGGTTGTTGTCTTCAATCTGCTCCTGCAAACTCGTGGATTGCCGATTTGTTGTCTTCAATCTACTCCGCAAACCCGGGATTGTCGAGTTCTTGTCATCAATCTGCTCCTGCAAACTCAAGATTGCCAGATTTGTTGTCTTGATCCCTTATTGAGGAAGGCAAGATCTTTGAATTCTTGATCTTTGCGATAATGTCCTTTAGCGAACTGTCTTTGTAGAATCGGTTTTGTGTTTATGCTTATGCAAAATGATTAGGATGAAATGATCAGAATGAATCTAATGCCCCTATATAGATGTGTCTCATGGATGCAATTTGTATGAATGCAGAATGTCATGAGAATGGTCTTTTTATAAAGATTAAGATGCAATGATCGGAATGAATCAAATGCCCCTAAATAGATGTATTTTGCATGAATGCAGAGTTTCATGAGAATGACCCCTTTTTAAAAGTTTAAGGTGCCATCGTTTGTCGTTTATCAGGGCTTTATTGCTGATGTACTATGCTGCCATCTTGTTTGCTTAGTATTTTCGACAGAAAACCCAAGAAAACAATTATACCTTGCTCAACAGATTTGCCCCACTGTAACTTTAGGACTCATCTCCTTGTGACTTAGGGGCATAGGATCTGAATCAGTTTCCATCTATCCTATTATAACTCGGGGGTATAAGGTTTTGTAGCTTGTTCATTTAACTAATCACTCTTCAGATGGCCCAACTGGATGCGTATACACGATGCTTGCATGGATGCAGAATATCATTTTTCTTGCGAATGATTCCCCTTTTTATACTTGGGTTAGTATTGCCTGTTTTCTTCAAGACTGTATCACCAACCATTTTTGACAGAAAATCCAAAGAGATAGCCTTAATTTAGACTCTTCCTTAAACTTGGTGAGTTTTAAACAATAGTCCTATTTTAGGTTCTCGTATTATTCAAAGAGTTTCCAGAGTAATATGCAAAACTCATTTTATGAAAATATTATTAGTCCACTAATCATTATTTCAATGCAAAATGCCTGAAAAAGATCATAACCATGGACAAAAAGGAAATTGATTAGGAGCATAGCTCGAAACAAATAAGCTAAGCAAAGATAGCAATCGCAATTAAGAAAGAAATTTATTGTGAACATATTTTGAAAGGAATAATGTAATCACAAATAAAAAATTTAAAATGGATAAAGTGGAAACTAGGTGCCCCAAATATCGCAGCCTGAGCTTCTCTGTTCCAACTTTTTGAGGGCCATTTTAAGCTCAATATGTGTTTAGGTGATCTGAAGTACTTTGTCGATGCCCCAAGACATAGCATACTTCTTCATTGTTAATTTAGGCATAGTTGGACTGCTGTATGCCCCACTTTCAATTAAAATTTGAGCTGCCCTTTTCGGGTTTTCAACTCAAATCCCATTTGGTCTCAAAGCACCCTTTACGGGTTTTCACCTTGGCCTATTCTTTTTTGCTGAAAATTTCTTTTTCTCTTTTTTCTTTTTTTCTTCCTTTTTTTTTGAATTCTTCTTATTGAATCTAAATTTTCTGGATTAGTTAGGTCCTTGTCATCTATCTCAGACAATATCCATGCTTCCCTAGAACAGGTCTTCTTTTTTGCCTAAGGTCCTTCTCGATTTGACATCTTCTTTCTTCTGAAGTCCCTTTTGCATGGGAAAGAATCTTCTTCAAAGCCCTATCATGAAATCTTCTAGGGCGGATCATTTTTGTTGTGAGCTCGCATCATCTGACCGTGATAGATAGCTTTTAACATTTTCTCTTCAAATTCAATTGATTACGTTGAGATTAAACGCGTTCTACCTCATCCAATTTCAGCTCTGACAAAATTTTGATTCCAATGGGCAAAGCCAACGAGAAATGTGTTGCCCCGGTGATAGTCTTGGCCAATGTTCGACAAGTATAGAGGGTAAATAGTAACTTCTGTATGCCAATCTTTAAAAGTCTCGGCCTCTTTTTTTGATCTTTTGTTTTTATTTTTGGTTGCCTTTATTGTGATGTGGCAATTTATATTTGAACAGACCGCAGACTTTTGACATTGTGCGGTTAAATGTTGATTTTTTTGACACTTTTTTTTTGTCAGTATTCTTTCTTTCTTCTTTTTCTTCTTCTTCTTCTTCTTCTTCTTCTTCTTCTTCTTCTTCTTCTTCTTCTTCTTCTTTTTCTTCTTCTCCTTCTTCTTTTTCTTCTTCTTTTAAGTCTAATGACCATCGACTTTGTAATATTGACATATGAAGCGGCCCTCATCCTCTTAGTGAAGAGATCGACGTCGACGAAAATGAATAATGTTGACCAGAAGCTTTTGAGGAGATTGGCTTGATAACGTCCATGCCCCACATATAGGAAATCTTATTTTTGCATTGAGCTAGGCTTTGATCTTCATTTCCTTTCTTGGCTCACGACGTAAGATTTGTTTTTCATCTAGTATTAACAAATCAGAAGATAGGTGACAATTTTGGTCATCTTCAAAGTCCTAAGATCCTTTAGAGACACATCTCATTCAAAAAGGGAGTCAGTAACAACGTCGCTCCTGTCATTGATATCTGGGTACCTAGTTACAAAGGTAATCCCAAAGAATAAATGATTCTAAGGATGATTATTTTTATGGTATGGTCATGAATAAAGAATGAAAGAATATTCCAAGACATGAAAGAATGTACTGTATGAAACGTAAATGATGAAAAAAAATTTACTTAAAAAGATGCATTTCATTGAAATAAAGATTCTGGATACAAGCCCATTTCACAAAAAGATTCTTGTTGCTTCTAGGCTTAAAGCAACAAGTGCGTTTTGTACATTACTCCTAGTAAGCTCTAAATACTACAGGAATTTTTTCGCAGTCCAATTGCTCAGAACGCTCCCAAGTTCGTAAGGGCAGATATCCGACCAGGTCCCCCTTTCTGTGATTTCTTTGTGTTTGGCATTGATGTGTACATTTTCCAACATTTCTTCAATCGCATTTGTTCCAACATCAGTGTGACTTGGTAGCGAGTTATCGGCATTTACCATATCAGCCACTTCCACAACGCCCAACTTGATAAGCCTTTCCACGACTTTCTTAAAAGCCAGGAAATTTTCTATTGAATGCCCCGAAACTCCCGCATAATTGTCACATTCAGCATTTTCATCGTACCATTTGGGGTATAGGGGCTATAATGGTGCCAAGTAGAAAGGGGACACTATTCGCTCGTTAAACAACTTCTGAAATAACTATTGATACGTTATTGGAATAGGAGTGAAGTGAAGCTTTTCTGTATTCGTCCTTTGCCTAGATTCATTCTTGGAAGGAGTCTGAAGGTTTGTAGTTGTCGTCCTTGGTGATCCTACAGTAATTTGCTTTGAATAACCCTTACTGTATGCTCCCACATTATTTACCTCGTCTTCTTTCTTCCTTAGGGCTGACCTTCTGGTACTTTTCCCCGCATCTATTTTACCGCTTCTTACAGCATTTTCGATCATTTTGCGGTCATTACTATGTCCGAGAAACTCTTCGTGGCACTCCCCAACATATGGTTGATAAATGGGGCTTTCAAGGTGTTGATGAAGAGCATAGTGGTTTCTGTCTCCAAAAGAGGTGGCTGAACCTGTATGGTGACCTCTCTCCATCTTTATGCATATTGCCGAAAACTCTTGCTTGGTTTCTTTTCCATATTTTGTAGGGTAATTCTGTTAGGGGTTATATCTGTTACATGACCATACTACTTCATAAACGCCTATGCTAAATCCCTCCAAGAACCAATTTGATGCGACTCATTGATTGTACCATTTAGATCTTGCTCCCTTGATTTGTCTTGGAAGTAATGAATTAGCGATGGGTCATTATTAACGTACCAGTCATTCTCTGGTAAAACATAGTTATGTGAGCCTCTGGGCAAGTAGTCCCATAGTATTTTTTGAATTCTGGCACCTTGAATTTGTGAGGAAGCATTAGATCTGGCACCAAACTCAGATCTTTAGCGTCAATTCCATATTGCCTATCAACGCTTTCCATGGCTCTAAATATATCTTCCAGCCATTTGCATCGCTCCTCTAACTGTTTTGGCAATTCAGCCCTTGCCCTTTCTCTCTCTACTGCCTCATCAAAGTCGGGAATATCAGCATTAGTTGGATGATCCTCTAAATTAAAACCCGATCCAACTTGGAAATTTGGCGACATTGATACTCCTTTTTGAAATTGTTGGGGTTTAATTATGACAGATGTTTTTCGTGGATGCACTTCAGGATGTGTCGGGGTAAACCCGGGGGATATAGTCGCTCCTCGCTATCTTCAACAGTGTTAACCATGGGGGTTTTCCCTTTGTCTATTCCTCCTACCAGTAGTTGAGTTAATTGAGTCATCATACTCTTTTGTGATTCCATCATTTTGTCCATCATATCCTGCTGGATCTTAGCAAGCTACTCCTGCATTTGTGCTTGCATCCGCTCTTGTATCTCATTCTGCATTTGTTCCAACTTCTCTATCTTTTATCTATTGTTTTGGTTTTTCTCCTTGTACCGTAAGGATGCGTGCTTGGTTGATTTTTGTCGGCTTCCAGATTAAGGCTGAAATAATTTCAACCAATCAGGGTCCTCTCATGAAATCTAATGCATGCGATGTAATGTTATGTGAATGCATGAAATGAATGTAAAGAGATGTCGATTCTAACTCAATTTCTTTTAGGAAACTTTACCAGAGGACAAAGCTCTTTACATGAAATGGACTACAAATATACGAACATCCGTATTGCCTTCCGTTTTATCAAGAAATTCGTTCTCCATGCCGAGCTCCCTAATTTAGCAACCGAACCCAAATCGACATCTCTCTCTAATATAAAAGTACATGCTAAGTAACAAAGATAAAAATTAGTTCAAACTCCTATTGGGTGACCACTAGGGTTTATCACAACTTCATCTGGGGTAAGCTCTTAGGGTCTTTTACATGCGATTTGAGTTCTAAAGTTGAGGTACTTGAACCCGTAGATTCCTCGATCCTCACCCATTATAGGTTCATGCGGACCGAATTCGGTTCAGGGGGACACATTTCCCTATGGCTGAACGGAGATGAAAATCTCACGAGGACATAGGTACGGATGTATCCCGGAAGTGATTCACTATCCTGCACGGAGGTGAAAACCTCACGAAGGAGTAGCTTCTCACTTCTACTTAGAGGTGTGACCCAGCGGTCATGCGATATGATGCAAAGTACTCTATGAGACTCGAACCACAACAATGAAATGGCGCAAGCAAATGCAATAAAAAGGGATCGTAAATTTTTGAATCAAATTTTCAATTTTTGACGAAAGGACAAAAATTAATGAATTTATAGCCTGACTCTCAACCAGTCCCCAGTGGAGTCGCCAAGCTGTCGAAACCATTTTTTTATACAAAGGTTGAAAAATGGGGAATCGACTTTAAAAATATGGAAATGGAGTCGCCACCGATCTTTTATTCGAGGTGTGATCGGATCGCCTTGAGATGGATTATTTTAATAAAACATTTTGATTTATTAAAACAATAATTTTGGTCTATGAAATCCAGAAAATGGATTTGAGAGTTGATTCGCATACGAGGAAGGATTAGCACCTCATAACGCCCAAAATTGGTACCAAATTGATTAATTAATGTCCAGACGTCAAAATTTGAAAAGATTTTAAAATACGATCCTTTTGTTAGGAAAACTTGAAGAAATATTTGGACAGAATCATATTGGATGCCAAAATTTCTTATTTCGAAGAAATAAAATGTCGTACTCAGTTAGGGCACAACATCTTATGTTCTCGAAATTAGATTTATCTTTCGACATTCAATACTCGTACATTTTGAAATAAGAAGGATATTCAATTATTTGGGTCAAATGAAAAATCGCAACCCAGTAAGTTAGGGCACTATTTCTCAAAATTTTCGAATACAGAATATTGCCCTTGTTCTTTTGAAATTCTTATTTTGAGAAAATAAAACATCACACTCAGTAAGTTAGGGTGCAATGTCTCAACTTCCCGAGAATAAGTTTTTTTTATTTATTTAAAATATCATGCATTTTGATTTAAGAGTGAAAGGATACTCGGTTATTAGGTTTTAAACGAGGAGAATCGGAACTCAGTAAGTTAGAGCACGATTTTCCCGAAACCTATAACACAAGCGTAGCCTCATTTTTAATTTTTGAGTAAAACGATTTTAAAACTCAAGTGGTGTTTAAATGAAAATTGCAATGGCACATTGACAGGCGATATGGAGTAAATATCTAAGAATAGAATATCATACTATTGAATCTCGAGCAATAAACAAATATAAAATAAGAATTGAAACATACATGATAGCAATAATTATCAAACAATAGGCCAATAATGAGGAAAATTAATTAACACACAAGCGAATATAACTGGGGTAAGGTACATTCTAAATAAACAAAAACGATTTGAAATGAATTACGACAACAAGATGAAAACTTATGTACATAATAATGCATGCAAAATGTTTAGAATCTATATAAAATTAAAAAAAAAACAAATCATTTATATGTAGTAAAATGTTAATGATTTAAAGAATAAAAATAACTTTATAATATACAAAAGAATGCATAAGAGTATATAAAAGATTTAAAGTATATACCACAAATATACATACATATATATGTATATATAAGAAATTAGTTTTAATATGTATAGTAATTTATACAAATAAATTCAAGAAATAATACAAAGACAATAATGTATATATATACGAGAAAATAGTATAAGTTGTATATAAAGAGAATATATATATATATACATAAAAATAATATAGATTATATATATGAGAAAAATATGTATACATGTATATAGAAATGACCTAATTTGAATTACATATATGTATAAAAGAATATATATACATTTAATGAAAATAATATAGAAAAATAAATAATACCCTTAAAATATAAATAACATTTGATATTAATTTCAAATAGAATAATTGAAAAGGAAAATCGATAAACAAATAATTAAATAAATTTCTTAAAGGACTGTATTGAAATCAGCACAAAATCAGAAAGCTAAAATAGTAAAATAAAGAACAAAAAAAGGACTGAAATGCAATGCGTGTAAATTAAAGGGGACTGAACTAGTAAATATTAAAAAAAGCGCAGCATTCGGGTTAGGACTAAATTAAAACAATACGCAAATTATAGAGATCAATTAAAAATAGAAGAAAATAAATAAAGAATCTAATTGAAAGCAGTATAGGAATGAAGGACCAAATGCAAAAATTCCCATTAATTGCGAAAACACGCGGATCTTCAAAAGACCGAATCGGGCGGGTCGGAGCTTGCCTCATACGGTGTCGTTTTGAGGCTATTACCATAAGCCTAAACGGCGCCGTTTCCTTAATGGCCTTAAAACCAGATTAAAACAAAACAGACCCCTGCCTTTCTAAATGAAACCCTAAATCCCCTTTCATTTCCTTCCCAGCCGTAGAGAGACCTCAACGTCCGGCCACTGCAACGCCATGGCAATCGGCGATTAGTGACCGACTTGAGACCGCTCGACTACTCTTTTTCCAAACCAGACCTCACCCTAGCCTTGATGATCCCCTTTATTGCTTCGATTTCGACGAAGAAAGAAGACCGTCGCTTCTGTTCTCGAAGGTAAATCCCTTCGTTTTTATATATTTTTTTATGTACTCAAAGCAAAAGAAGATAAATGCAGAAGAAACTCTCAATCGAGGAGAAAAAGGTAGAATCGCCTTCTGATTCTTGTTTTTTTTTATTTCGTATTCCTTTTTTTTATCTCTGTCTCTTCGTAAAAAATTGTGAACCCCTTTACAATCGTTTTTCTTCGATTTTATAGCCGATTTAAAAAGAATGAAGAAAAAGAAAATTACAAAAATTATTTCATTTCTGTTATCCTCGCTGAATATTTGCTGCGGTGTGTTTTGTTGTATTGTGCAGGTGCAAGGGCCGTGTGCTTGCTGATAGAGGTACGGAGGCTCAATTGTGCGAGGCTTGAGAGTGGTGACGCGCGCGCGTGGGTTGCTGAAGCGAATAGTCATGCACGCGTGAAAGCACGCGATAGCCCAAGAGTCGCGTGTGGGGAGTGGCTTGCTGAAGCGATGCGAGTGGAGGTGGCTGAAGCATCGCGCGTGGAGGCACGCGCGAGAGAGTCCAAGCACTGGAGGCTGGGTTGCGGCACTGGATTCCAAAAGCTTCTGCTAGGGTTTGCTGAAGGTTCAATCTGTTTTGGGCCTCCTGGGATTGGGTTGTGCATTGGGTTAGTAATTTAGGTTTGGGCTTATTTGTAATGGGCTTATAAAATGGACTGTTATTGGACATGGACTTTTAATGAACTGTTGGATTTATTTTTGTTTTTATATTTTTATATTTTGGTTTCTAAATGGGCCCGAACGAAAATGGGCTATTACAATATTTTTACTACAACAATAATTCAGATTTAAATGATCATTTAATTAACAGCCTACAAATTCGACTTCATATATAATAATCATATAAAATAATTAAATATTAGACGCATAAAATTGCATACAAGTGATATTTGGAACTAAGAGAAAATTTGAAAATTTTAAATTCTTGGTAACTTCTTGATAGGTGTGACTAATTATTGACTAACCCTCAACATTTTAAACAATATATTTGATGGGTCCATTTATTTTGTAAAATTATTACAACTATTCCTAATTATTTCCATGATTTTAGGTTAAATATTTCTTCATGATTACTATGGGACCTAGCTTCAATATGTCTAATTGCATAAATTCTTTGATTTATGCATGTGAAAGTAACAAGTTTTTCCACAAATAAATTCTTTGACCTAATAATTGACCTTTATTTATGCACGTGAACGTTTTAATCTTTCTAATTTTACAGCATTACAATTACTACACGTCTTGAGTTTTTGGTGGCTCCCTTTATTCTAATTTGTCGTGATATATTATAGCTTCAAAATCAGTAATAAATTACAGTAATTACATTTTTTATTGAGTCTTAGTTCGATTAGCATAAATATTGCTGTCAACGTGGGAGAATATAGGTGCATTGAAGCACATTATCCTTCCTATTTATGAGTTGGGAAAGACAATAAATAATTCTAGACATTTATAATAAAAAAAAGGATAAATACCAACCTGCACATAATTAAAACACAAATACATAGTATTCTTAGGTCTAACCACTAAAACATTAAGGTTAGTTTTAAAATTACATAATTTTTTGTTCAACTATTCAGTATCATGCCATACCCTAAATTTCTTAATTACAATATTCTTAAACTTCATATGATTATTATGTAATTTTTATGCGATTGTTTAGTATCATTTATAACATAATTATTCTATTTTTAGGTATTTATAACATTATTCTTAAACTTTATATATTTACTAGAAATTTTATCACATATATATAAGTGTAGAGATCACGAATTTAAAATACAGTTATAAAACTTATGAAAGTAATAAAGACTACATAATAAAATTATAAGGTGAATATAAAAAATAATGTTTCATTGATAAAAATAGCATGGTTCAAAACCCACTAAATGTAAGTTTTTATTGATTTTTTAAATAAAAATTAAAATACCATCGCATAATGTATTTTGTATTTTTTTCTAATCAAGTTAGTACGCGATTAACTCGTGACACTAACTCAGTCAAGGGCTTAATTAATAGTATAGATATAAGAAAAAAAAATTTATATAAATTTTAAATATATTGAGGATCGACCCATATAAACAACAAGATAATAAAAGTGGAGAAGAACGAACACAAATATTTTACGTGAAAAACCCTCAAAGAGGGAAAAATCATGAGCAAATGAGGCTTCGACTTTTCACTAAATAAATAAACAAACGAGAGTACAATATGGAGAAATGAGGATTTTGTCTTGGAATATAAGGGGTATGAATTTAGAGGCTAAACAAGACTATGTTAGAAGAGTGATATGCAAAGTTAAAGTGGACATGTGCTTTATTCAGGAATCAAAATAAGTCTTGGTTACTGTCGACATTATTAGGAAGGTCTGGGGTGATGATAATTTTGATTTTAGATTTTCGACAGCAGAAGAGTCTTCTGAAGGTGTTAAAACAATATGAAATAAGAGTAGCTCTCAAATAGGTAATTATTCCGTTTATAAGAGATTTGTATCAATGGAAGGCAAACAGATTGGTGAGGAAATGTAAGCACCCAATGGGGTTTCGGATAAAAAATTATTAGGGAGGGATATTCTAGATTTAAAGAATTCATTTGATAGTTCATGGATCATTGGAGGTGTAACACCCCTTACCCGTGTCTGACGCCGGGACAGGATACGAGGCATTACCGGACTTAAACATAAACATTTATACCAAATCGGGCTATAAAATATCATTCAATTTAAAATCACACATTCACATGCAAATCGTCCCTTATATGGGCCCACGATGCCCAAAACAATCATTTGGAACTGTTCGGGACTAAACCGAGAACTTAGGAAACTTTAAGAAGACTTAGAAAATTTTTCATCAAAACAGGGGTCACACGCCCGTGTGGGTAGGTCATGTGGTCACACATGCCCATGTCCTCGGCCCTTGTAACTCTCTATTTATGACATCATCAACAAAATAGGGTCACACGGCCAAGTCACACACCCGTGTGCTTAGGCCGTGTGGCGAATTAAATTTCAAAAAAAAAAAAGACGCAGACTTCACATGCCCTGGGCACACGCCTATGTCCTCGGGTCGTGTCCTACACATGATCGAGACACATGGCCGTTTCTCTGCCCGTGTGGCCAAGAAAATGGCTATTTACCAAACCATTTGGCACCCTCATTTGTACATACTTAAACACAACCTCAATGGCATCTTTCATGGCATAATTATCATCAACACATCCTAAATCCATCCATACCAAATACAAATAAACACATCACATGAAACCTTTAATATAAGCACACACATACAAATAGGCATTACAACTCATTAACCAATATAAGCTACATCTCATGGCCATATACAAAATGAATCATATTACCATTATGAACCAACACATTTAGCCAAATCAAATGACACATACACAATTGACTATGTCCCTATACATTTCATAAACTTAAGAGGTATGTATTTACTTTTACCCACGATGATAGCTTGATAGTGTGATAGCATCTTCGACGGTCTCCAACTCGAGCTAGCATAAAACCCTATAAGATATGAGAAAGGAAGGGGAGTAAGCTACAATGCTTAGTAAGTTTGTATGCAAATAATAAGCAACTATTAACATGTTTTTCACCAATTCTCACAATATATTCTCTAGGTAATACAATCATAATTGCATAAAATTTCACAATTCATTTATGTTCATCTTGAGCTGTCTACTCAAGTTACAGTCACTAAATTATTTTTGTCTGGAGCTACAGAACTCCAAATTAAGATCCGCTAATTTTTCTTGAAACTAGACTCACATATTTTTTACCATAAAATTTCCAGAATTTTTGGTTCATCCAATCAGTATAGTTTATTCTTTAAAATCTCCCCTATTTCGCTGTCTGACAATTCTGACCCCTCTTCACTAAAAATTTATTTTACCATGATACAGAACTCAAATAATGTTATCGTTTGTTTCTCTTGAAAATAGACTCATTAATAAACTCAAGTATATAAATTTTATCTCTTGTTTATTTTTTTACAATTTTTAATGAATTTCCCAAGTCAAAACAGGGGATTTCAAAATCACTCTGACCCTATCTTATAAAAATTCAAATATCTCATAATATGAAATTCTTTTTCTTACACCGTTTCTTTTATATGAAAATAGACTCAATAATTTTTAATTCCATATCTTATTCAACTTATAATTAAATTTTTACCATTTTTGGTGAATTTTCAAAGTGATACAACTACTGCTTCCAAACTGTTTCATTGTTAATTTTACTCTATCATGTTTTCTTTGTATTAATTCTCATTTACACACACATAACACTAAAATACATCCATAGTTAGCCATGCCAACATGCTAGTCATCATCAAATATTTACAAGCCATTCATTGGCCAATTTAACCTATACATTAACAATAAATACTTGATCATTTCATTTCTCAATTTAATTTGGCTTAAAAGCCTCACTCATGATTATTAATCACATTTCCCACTTATTCATACATCATAAGCATGGTCTTATAATCACAAGGTCATTCTCATAGATATAACTTACTCGTTTACCTTCTTACCAAAATTTGATCACATCCTGAGCACATTGCTTATGAATGTATACATACATATACTTGCACTTAATCGTCACATATCACATATCAGACTCATTTCTCGTGAGTTTCTCATATGTGCCAATATCACTTCATCACATAATTTTAGCACTTTTATTCTCTTGACATAAACTTAGCTCTTTGTCATCTGTACATAAACTTAGCTCTTTGCCCGTTGAACTACTAGGAATATCAGAGGATACTCAATTTCATCATACATGTATCATGATACCAATGCCATATCCCAGATATGGTCTTACATGGGATCACCTCTTGATGCTGATGCCATATCCCAGATATGTCTTAAACGGGATATCTTATCTCAATGTCGATGCCATATCCCAGATATGGTCTTATACGAGATTGTATATAGATGTCAATGCCATGTCTCAGACATGGTCTTACACGAGATCTTCCTTTGGTGCCGAGGCCAAGTCCTAGACATGGTCTTACACAGGACCTTCCTTATTCGATGTAGATGCCATATCCTAGGCATGGTATTATACAGGATCTACATTCGATGCTGATGCGATGTCCCCGACATGGTCTTATATGGGACCTACATTCGGTGCCGGTGCCATATCCCAGATATGGTCTTATACGAGACCTACATTCGGTGCCGATGCCATATCCCAGATATGGTCTTATACGGGACCTTCCTTATCCCATATGGTGACATAGGTATCGTTGTTATTTCGAATGCTCAACCGGGACTTCAACTTGTCATAATCTAATTATAATTTCATCGAGGCACTGTTAATCAACTTCATTGAAATAATATACATTTCTCATAATAACAAGTAATTTAAACATATAGAAACATTATGAAGCTTTAATTTCACACAAACTTACCTTGGTACCCAAAGTGTACGTAGATATTCGATTTAGTCCACAACCTTATTCTTGCCTCGGTTTCGGTCCAAGCTTCATGTTTCTTGATTATTGAGCTTGAAAGCTTGAAAACCCTATCCATGGCTTCCCCCATGCTAAATTTGGCCAAGGAAGAAGATGGACAAAGGTTTTTGACTTTTATTTTGTCTTTTAGTCCATTTAATTACTAAATTACCAAAATGCCCCTAATTTAAAAATATCCTATTTCACTTATCTAAAGTTCATTTTTGTCCAAAATCTAACCAATGGTCTAATTTCCATTTAAGAACCCCCAATTTAAAATTTCATAAAAATTGGACACTTCTAACATGTGGAACTCAACTTTTGCACTTTTATAATTTAGTCCTTTTGACTAAATTGAGTGCCCAAACGTCGAAATTTTTGAATGAAATTTTGACAGAATCTTTCCGTGAAATCATAGATCATAAAAATAAAATAAAAATAAGATTTTCCTCATCGAATTTGTGGCCCCAAAACCACTGTTTTGACTAGGCCCAAAATTAAGCTGTTATAAGAGGTGACTTTTATGGGTTTAGTGAGGCTCAATTGGGATGATATTTTCTCTAGGCCGTTATTGGATCCGAAAAAGGAATATTGAGCAGGTTGAAATCATTGGTAGGGTACTTGGTTCTTGATCCTGTTGTGGAGTGTTAAGGACATAAGCAGTTAGTCTGTTAGTAATAGAAGCTATTGTAACAGCTACCAATCTGTTAATGAGTAGCTACCAATCTGTTAATGAGTAGTTACTTAGAGGTCTATAAATACAGAACTACCAATGTACAAATAAGGTTAAGCATTTCAATATACAAAGAGTTCAATTTCAAAAAAGAAAAAGATCCAACTCGACGTGCTTGAACTTCGAGTGTAACACAGGATTAGCTGTGACTGCAACTGCACTGGAGTTATCACACCACATAGTAAGAATATCATCGGGCTTAACTTGTAATTCTTGAAACAATGATAACTACCAATATACAAAGAAGGTTAAACATTTCAATATACAGAGAGTTCAATTTTAGTTTGTATTGTGTTAGTCTTTAGTATACCTGACTCCTTTCATGGTATCAGTCGCTTTGTGATCCTCGGAGTATTGCTACCATGAATTCCATTGATTCTGCCTTGGTTGAAGGTGGTTGTGTTGTTTTCACTGGCGAGGGAGTTGTAGACTTTCTCCCTCGGCATGACGTTGTGAGACTCGGTGAAGGAACCTTCATCCAATGGCAACAACAGGTACGCTTAATACTACATGGATATGATTTGATAGGATTTCTAACCGGGACCTTACCTCTGCCGGTGAGATTCATTCAGTCACCGAATGGTTCTCTTGCTCCTAAACCGTCCGCGATGATCTTTATGCAACAAGATCATTTCCTCACTTAATGGTTGCTTTCCACGTTAAATGGCTCGTTGTTGTCTTCCTTCACGGATGCTAGAATGGCTTGTAATGTGTGGACCATAAGTCTATTCACGGCCAACACCGGTGCTAAACAGTCTCGGATCCATCATGAACTCTACTCCCTTAAGAAAGGTATGCTCTCGATCAAAGGTTATGTTGCTTGTATAAAAAATCTGTGTGCTCTGTTGGAAGTTTTAGGCACTTGAATTTGGAGGTGGAGAAGACGAAAATAATGCTTACTGGCTTACCTCCTGATTTTGATGTCGTCGTCTCTTTGATGTCTGTTTCATTCAAGCCGATGCCGTTTCAGAGGCTTGTCGACGTTTTGGTTGAGTGTGAGAACCGTCAGTTATGAGCAGTTCAAGAGGTGGCCATGCATGCTTACCTCGTGGAAGGTGCTCCATCGCACGCACCAGAGGGCTCCGTCCATAGTGGTCGCCCCCTATCTGGTGGTCGAGGGAGAGGGTTCCGACAACGCATTCAGTGCCAAATCTGTAGTAGATTCGGGCACCTTGCTCAGAGGTGTGATTATCGCTTCAACCGTGACTTTGACGGGATGTCGGTGATGAACCAGGCACCGCGAAGTGATGATTGGCCGTTTCCAGTGTCGGGATGCTCTACTGGTCACCTTGCTTATGCACCGCACGCACAGTATGTTCAAGGAAATGGATAGCCTTCTCAAAAAATGCCGTTCACGTGCCATTATACTCAACAAACATTTGGTCAAAATTACCTCCCAACTGGTCAAAATCAGCATGGTCAATATTGCTTCCCAGTTGGCACCAATACTCCTACGTATGGGTTTAATAGTGGGCCAGTGACACAAATTGCTAATAAAAATGGAGACATGTTTAATGGGCCAAGAATGTCAAATTTTAATGGGCTGGATGATGCGTTTGGGCCTGGGAATTTAAATGATGTTTGGCCCATGAGTAATTGTGTTCAAGTTGGTTATCTGTTGGCCGTGATCATACGGTCGGGCCGTCTAATGGTGAAGGGTGCGATGCTTTGACCCTGGATGTTCTTTGGAAAACCAAACCACGAGCTCGAGTGTATACTAGTTCAGACCCTCCTTGGATCGGTGATTTACGTGCCATTGATTATTCGAATTCTTCGGATCGCATATCAATATTGCTTAGATTGGATCTAATGGTAGTGGCACAAATTCGTATATGCCCATGCCTGTTAGTATTGCATCATGGTACCCCAACTCGGGTGCTAGCAACCATGTTTGTCGTGATGCGTCGGCTCTAAATGACTTCACCCCGTATTTAGGTAAGTCTTCTCTCTTGATGGGTGGCGGGACTTTTGCTCGATCTCGTCTATCGGTAATGGTGTTTTACATACGCGTTCTAAATTACTTCGATTATCTGATGTTTTATGTATACCAATAATACGAAAAAATTTGTTGTCTGTGTCCCAGTTTGCTACTGATAATAATGTGTACTTTGAGTTTTGCCCAACATATTGTGTTATTAAGGACATCATGACCCGAAAAACACTGCTGAAGGGCCACATTCGTGACGGTTTATACCGGTTCTCTCTGTCAGATCTATCTCACCAACCTACTCAAGCCCCGATTGTTGCCTCCACTGTATTTTAGAATAAGTCTGATGGAGGTGATGTATTTTCTTTGTGGCATAACCATCTTGGCCATCCATCTGCGATGTTTGTTAAAAGTGTTTTAGACAAATGTGATATTGTATCGACTAAAAATTTTCTTGAGGGTATGTGTATGACATGTCAAAAAGGGAAGTTGCATAAATTGTCGTTTACACTATCTACAACTAAATATAGTAATCCTTTTGACTTGATTGTATCTGATCTCTGGGGCCTTGCATCTATTGCTTGTGGGAATAATTGGTATTATATAGAATTCATTGATGTTTGTACTCATTTTACGTGGATTTATCTACTTCGTCAAAAGTCTTAGGCAGTGCAATGTTTAGTTCGATTTCAACAACTTGTTCAGTTTGGGAAGAATATTAAATAGTTCCAGAGTGATTGGGGCGGAGAGTATCGAGCTTTCACATCTATTCTAGCTTCTCAAGGGATTATTCATCGATTGTCGTGTCTGCATACTTCTGAACAAAATGGAATGGCTGAGCGCAAACATTGCCACATTGTTGACATGGGCATCACTCTTCTAGCTCAAGCCGTCTGTCTATGGAATACTGGGGCTATGCATTTTGCTGTGCAGTTCATCTCATCAGTCGACTTCCTACTTTTGTTTAAGGCTTTTTATGGATACGAACCTACCTACGATCACTTGAGGGTTTTTGGGTGTTGTTGTTTTTCTTATCTACGTCCATTTCTAACACATAAGTTGAATTTTCATTCTCAACCAACTGTCTTCTTGGGTTATAATGCTCACTACAAGGGATACTAGTGTCTCCTACCCACTGGTAAGATTGTTATCTCACGGCATGTGGTCTTTGATGAAAATAAATTTATGTCCTCCGAACCCACTCCCAAGGGATCTATGCTAGACCGTACTCAACCTGTTTCAACCTACGTTCCGCTTGTTCAGACCTATTATCTACGTCATATGGAGCCATCCATTTCTCAATCTCCTACTCTGTGCTCTCCACAGACTGATTCCCATTACGTTTCACATCGGTTGACGCTCAGCTTGAGGTTGGATCTGATCGAGAGCAACATAGTTCTCCTCTGTCTAGTGAGACTATTGGTTCCAAGCCTCATGCTAGTCTTGAGCCCCTCTCGATAATCAGGAACCATTGCTTCCTGTAACCAATATTCATCCAATGGTAACTCATTCAAAGGCTAGTGTTTTCAAACCTAAAGCTATGTCTGTTGAAGTTGTGGAACCTTCCATAATTGAGGAAGCGTTTTCACATTCAGAATGGCGTGCTACGGCTCAGGCTGAACATGATGCCCTTATTCGCAATTCTACTTGGAATCTTGTTTCGCTACCATCAAATCACAAAATTATCAAGTGTAAATGGCTTTTCAAAATCAAGAGCATCCTGATGGTACAATTGATCAACGAAAGGCTCGGTTAGTCACAAAAGGTTACTCTCAAGTTTCTGGGTAGATTTCAAGGAAACGTTTAGTCCGGTGGTAAAACCTGCTACTATCCGGGTTATTCTGTCCATTGTCGTTTCAAGAGGATGGCAGCTTCACCAGGTCGATGTAAACAATGCCTTCCTCAATAGTGATCTAGACATTGAAGTATTTATGCAACAACCTCTAGGGTGCGTTAAGTGTGATTCCAATGGTACAAATTTTGTGTGTCATCTAAAGAAAGATTTGTATGGTCTTCATCAGGCTCCACGTGCATGGTTTGAGAAGCTTAAGCAATTTCTTACCTCTATCGGTTTCGTTGGGTCAAAATCCAATGCATCATTGCTTGTTCGAATCAAGTCTGGGTCTACTCTCTATGTTCTTATGTACCTCGATGATATTATCATTATTGGAAGTCTGGCCACCACTATAGATTGGTTTGTTCGGTTGTTAAATGATGAATTTTCGCTAAAGGATATGGGCGATCTTCACTATTTTCTTGGATAGAAGTTAGTTGATCCCTCGGTGTCTACATCTGTGTCAAAAGAAATACATACGTGACATTCTTGATCGATGTTCTTTGACCAATGGAAAGAGTGTTCATACGCCGATGGTTAGCTTGTCTGCTCTGTCTAAAAATGATGGTGTGCGCTTAAAGGACCCAACGGAGTATAGAAGTCTTGTTGGAGCACTACAGTATGTTGTTCTTACTCGGTTCGATATTACGTATGCCGTAAATAGGGTCTGCCAATCCATGCATAATCCTACTACTGCTCATATGATCGCATTAATTAATTTTGCATTATTTTTGTGGCATTCTTGAGTTTGGGGTTATTTTTCGTCCGTCTGCTCGACTCTCTTTGGTTGGCTATGCCGACGCCAACTGGGGGTTAGATTTTGACGATCGGTGGTTGACCTCTGGATCTTGTGTCTACTTTGGTCACACTCCCATCTCTTGGTGTTCTAAAAAGCAACAAGTGGTTTCTCGCTTCACGGCTGAAGTAGAATACAGAAGCCTTTCTACGGTTACCAGTGAAGTTATTTGGTTGTTGTCATTGTTTCAAGAATTACAAGTTAAGTCTGATGATACTCCTACTGTGTGGTGTGATAACTCTAGTACAGTTGCAGTAGTAGCTAATCCTGTGTTACACTCAAGTTTAAGCATATCGAGTTAGATCTATTTTTGTGAGCGAGAAAGTTGCTAATGGGACTGTTCTAGTGGGTGAAGTCCCCGCATGTGATCAAGTGGTTGATGTTCTCACCAAGCCGCTTTCAGTGACCTCCTTTACTCGATTTATGAATCTTCTCCGGGTCTTACCCGTCGGGAAGATGGATGGATGTTAAGGATATAAGCAGTTAGTCTGTTAGTAACAGAAGCTGTTGTAACAGCTATCAATCTTTAATGAGTAGCTACCAATCTGTTAATGAGTGGTTACCTAGAGGTCTATAAATACAGAATTACCAATGTACAAAGAAGGTTAAGCATTTCAATATACAGAGAGTTCAATTTCAGTTTGTATTGTGTTAGTCCTTAGTATACCAGTCTCCTTCATGGAGGATCGTCTAATGTGGAGTCATGAAAAAGGTGGGTAGTTTTGTAATCCTCACTTTTTACAATAGACTAGGAAACTGAAGGTTTCGAATAGAGTTCGGAATTTCTTATGGATGATGGCAATTGAGCAAATCCCAACTATGGATTTTTTTACTAGATGGGGTGCGCATTTGGATCTGTCAAAATATGGTTGTTCGTGGTGTGACAGCGTGACAGATAGTGTAAATCACCGTTTCTTTCAATGCAAATTTGTTGATGGTTTTAGGTGCAAGATTTTCCATTGATGGGGTTTTCAATGGAAACATGTTAGGAGTTTTGATGATTTCTTTTTGCTATGTTGTAATGTGATTTTGACAGTATTCCATAAAAGCTTATGGTTGTTATCGTTTCGACGTCATGTTGGGGCAAGGGCGACTCATGATGACCGTCAATTTTTGGAAGGATATTGGTGGTGTTGGCCTATGAAATGTAGTTCATTGAGAAGCATAATCAAAAAGAATGTTATTCTGTGGAAACCACCTCCCTCTAGGTGGTAGAAGGTCAATGTCGTAGGTGTTGTTATGGAGGATAAAGTGGGATGTGGTGGGGTATTGAGAGAGGATAAAGGAGTGTCCTACGCTATGTTCTCTGGGCTGATTGAGGCTACGAGATTGGTGATGGCTGAGGTAAGAGCTATAAAAACAGTCGTGGAGATGTTTATTAGTATGGGTTGGCATGAGAAAGTTCCTCTAGTCATTGAATCTAGCACGAGTGTTGGGCTGGAGTGGTTGTTGGATAGAAGCTATAGACCGTGGATGCTGCGAAATCTATTCATTGGTATCGATTGTGGTATTAATCAGTTGTTGCATGCTCAATTTGCAATTATTCATCAACAAGGTAGTAGTATGGCTAATGATTTGGCAAAAGCAGATATAAAGAGACCTTCGATATTTAAAGCCTGATGGAGATTATTGTGATTGCTTAAGTTGCTGTTGGCTGCTTCAAGTCATGTTGTTATTCAGAGTGTAAGATTACTATAGGTGTTTTGTAATCTTGTCGTCTTTGAAACAGGTTGGATTTCTCCAACGTCTTTCAAGATTTGTTATCTTTATATTGATAGAGAAAAAAAACAATAATACTGAACAAATTTATATATAAACCATCATTAAAAAAAATTCTAAAATTAAATTTATCTTACTTTATTTCACTATGAAATTATATACCGTGAATACATTAAATATAAATATATAATAAACTAAAAAAATGAACTTTATAGTATAAAAAAATCTTATTGTTTGGCTAAAAGTGAACTTGTTTCCTTTGTTTCTTACGAAATTTGTCAGAAATAGTCTGAAGCCTTAAGAAACTTTGTCATGTCTTAAGTGTTATCTCCAATGATCAGAAAGAGTGGCAACTATATACTTATTTGTTTCCCACACCAGGGCTCGGGCCGGAGTCGGTAAACCTATTTCCCGTTCCAGGGCTTGGACCGGAGTCGGTAAACTTATTTCCCGTTCCAGGGCTTGGACCGGAGTCGGTATACTTATTTCCCGTTCCAGGGCTTGGTCCGGAGTCCGTAAACTTATTTCCCGTTCCAGGGCTTGGTCCGGAGTCCTTGATGCCACCAATGGTTCGGCTATCAATTAACTTATTTCCTACTCCAGGGCTCGGACCTTCGTCTGTAAACTTGTATCCTACACCAGGGCTCGGGCCGGAGTCCTTTAAACCTCCAAGAGCCAAACCATTAAGTAACTTTTGTCCCTCAGCAAAGCTTGGGCTGCCGTTCTTAATGCCTCCGATGGTGCGACTACCGGTGAACCTATGTCCCTCACCACGACTCGGACCCGCCTCTTTGATTGCTCCAAGGTACAAGCCAATATCAAAGATATTAGAAACCCTTCCACCTGCAAAATTTTGGGGCGTCAGGGTATTGAAAGGATCACGAGCTTCACCCACAATGGCAATGGAGCTCAGCAATAAAATAATAGAAGCAAAGCTTAAAAAAGATTGATTGGCTACAATATTCATCTTGTCGGAAAATGTGAGAAAACAAAGAATGTGTGGGATTATTTGGTGTGAACAATAAGAAGCTTTGCTCTCCATTTATAGGGATAAGTGATGAAATTTGTTGTCGGTATTTTTTGACTAAGAAGAGATTTATTCCAATTCATCTACCTATATTCAACGGAAAAAACGTGGCCATCCTACTCCTAATTTTTCTTCTAATATTCTTATATCCAACATTTACGTTCCCTGTATTTGAATACACGGGAAAATTAGATTTTATAGATAATAAAAATCAAAATATTCTTATTATAATATAAATTATTATACTGAATTAGTCTCTAATTAATTCGTAATATTAATTCAATCAAAAATTTAAAGTTAATAAACATTAAAAACATATTAAAATATATATATATAATCGAATACATGTTTATACGTTAAACACTCGAGTTAAAGTAACATAGAAAAGTTTGAAATTGCTAGTCTGAGCTAGAAAGTTGAATTTCATTGAAAAATTAGAAGTTGAAGCTAAAATTGAAGTGTTGATTCTTTTTTTTTTAGGGGCTTTCCTGGCTGCCGGCCTGAGTCACCGCGAAAGTATGTTATTTTCCACCGGCGGCTTCTACCGGGGGACCAAAGAACATGCGAAAAGTCTTTGACTTTCCAAGGCCTTCAGTATCTAATTACAGGCTTGACGAGATTTAATATGAAAACAAAAGGTTTGACTGATGACTGACTTTTGTAGTTTGCATTCTAAATCACTTACGTTAGTATTGATTTTCATTTACGTCATAAACCTTTAATCCATCAAATTATATAATTAAACTTTAATCATAAATAAATTTAGTCATTAATGCTAACCCCTTACATATACACATGAATTTTTTTATCATTAACCTTCAATTCTCATGAAAACTTTGCTCAAATATCATACACATGACTCAACACGAAATCTTGACAAGTCACATATGTATATTAAGGTGGTTCTTACATTAAAATTAGCATAAGCAATCTAATTTTTAATAATAAATTATAGATAAAAATTTTAAAATATATATTATAAAATATTTTAAATTGAGTAGTTTTAAATATAATTTTAATAAAAATTAAAATAATTAAAACAAATTTTAAAAATCTGACCTTGACAATTTTGAGAAATAGGAATATATATAATTTCATGTTTCTTAATTTCTATATTAATCTATTTAGCAATTGAAGGAAAGTGTAAATAGATTTTAAGTTTGAGACGTAATATACAATATCAAAGTCCAAGTTTTGTTTCCTTCAATAAGAAAAGTCAAGTTTTGGTACGAGGATAGATTTTATGTTTGATATTTTGGTACAAGGCTCTTATTTTCTAACAAATTTCCAATAAATTATTCTTAGTTCCCATTAACAAGTGACAAAAATAAGTGAAAGTATTTAAGAGATTCCTATATTATTAAATGGATCAGTTTAATCTCTAAACTATTAAAAAGAATCAAATAAGGATAAATTAGAACGGAGTTAACATTTACTATTTAAAAATATCTTTTCTGCTTTAACATCGTTAATATTTTTAAAGTTTTTATAGTTTTGTAAATGAAATATTTTGTTTGAAATTGAATTGCAATTGAAAAGTAATTTTCAAGAAATCTTTTATACAAAAATGTTAACTCTAATACAATTTGGACTTATATTCTTTTTAATAGTATAGGGATTAAATTGATCCGTTTAATAATAAAGAGACTAATTTGATATAACTTGTAACACCACATACCCGACCCGATCATCGGGTCTGAACAATAGAATTCCACATTCATTGTTGGAGCAACTACAGTTACAATTTCTATCGGTTCAATATTTTATATTCACTAACACGTTCATTAAATCATCATATTATATTGTGCAATATAGTCTGGGGTTTATCAGAGCTTACGAAAGCTCTTTGGTTAACTCAAGACCATTGAAGGACTAAAATGTAAAGTTTGCAAAATATTAGGTTGACATCGTGAATTTAGGAGTTCCTTGTCACAATGCAACTTACTAATAATCTCTCGCCACAACGATAACGATTCAACGTCGCGACGTGACTGTCTATTTGCAAAATGGTCCATTTGATACTTATTCAAATCACTTAAACACAACCAATTCTTCCATTCAATCATTTAACCAAAAATACCACATTCATATGCTCAATTCTAACCATTAATCAACACCTTTACATGCACATTACACAAAACTTCATTTCATATTTGATACCTATAGCAAATGCTACACTTTTAACGATTTGACCGTTTGATACCATTTCACTACATTTAACATAACATAATGTATTAAATTCATTTTAATTTCAACCATCTCAAAACATGACATTTATAAAGACATTTCTACTTAAATACCAACTTATTCATATATGATATACAAAATCGACTCAAACCTAGGTATATGTCATATATTAAACGAAAGAGGGATTATACAAACATTACTGAGTCGAGGATCATTGTTTGGATGCTGGACCACACCTTGGGACTTCAAGATTTACCTAAATTTGCACACAAATGAACAAACCATACACTAAGCAATAACACTCAGTGGTACTTTCATGATTCAAGTCGATAATACGAAAACATTAACATAATAAAGATACAATCAACATATGATCAAATTACAACCATTTGAATTACCATTCATGTATCGAATGCTAAATATTCTAGACGACCTTATTTATGCAAACCATATGCATATTTCCTTGTATGCCAAATAACAATTATTCTAACGATTACTAGTGAAAAAAACTGACTTTTAAAGTAAATCCAAGTTTCCATACCGACGGTATGAGCATTGGTGATATAACACTTCTGATGTAGGTATCGTCTTCACTAGTTCATTGCTCTTACATATAACGAAGGATATGTTCATTAGTATAGGTATAGCGACGGCTCTTTCCATCGATCACTATAAGGTGTGGAATTGTCGACAACGAGAAAGGATTGTATGAAATTATGATTCCATGTCATTCTTATTCCTTTCCAATGGGAAGATGATAAATCAAATTTTTTCTCCTGATTTTCAGCTTTTCCTCCTGAAAAAAATTCAAATCCAACTAAAAATGCTAAAAATTAGGAGGAAAAATATAGTTTGTTATTCTCCCATTGGAAAGGGATAAAGATAACGTGGAATCAAAGTTTCATACAATCCTTTCTCTATCAACAACATTGCCAAACGTACAGCAACACTTACTACTATATAGCGTGAAATTCCAATTATACCCTCCTTTTACTACAACAATATGGATCGTCAATATAGAGTGAAATTTAAAGATGATTAATATAGAGTGAAATTTCAATTATATCACTAAACAAGTAATGATAGTATAGAGAATGTCAGTGTAGGGTCCAATTATTAATATTTTAATTTCAGTTAATAATATAGTCCAAGCAAAATCCAATTAAACCAAATAAATAATTCAAACAAAGTCTAAACAGTCCTAGATATATTCCCATGGAAGATCACCTTGTAAAATTAGAAAAAAAACCAATTAAGAATAATTTTATCATGAAATCAATATAAAATAATAAAGTATCAAAAACTTATATAGAGTAATGCTTAAAGTTTTTATCTAGTATCTAGATAACGCGGGTTTAAGCTCTGTCATCCTCTCTTCCCCTCCTTCAATAAAGTAATGATGAATATTATTTTGACTTGCTTAATAACAACAAAATCCACCTTCTTCTAGTTTCTTTGATGTAAGTGTACATAGGGAAAGGAAGATGTATGTTTCTGATTTGTTAAAAACTCGGAATAATTCAACCACTAATTGGATTATTAGTTTGATCTCAATTAAATAAATTATTAAAAATTCATAAAAGTAAAAATAAAATATTTAAAATTATAAAATTAGTTCAGCTGTTAGATTCAATAAATTCCAAGTGGTTGGATAAAGTATATCAACTAATTTCTAGTTTAATTGGTCTAATCCGATTCCAATTTCTATACAAATATATCATTTTATTATTGTAGAAACAATATTTTGTAAGCTCAAATAAAAGAATTCAACAAAATTCTTTTTGCCCAATTCAATTTCTAAAATTTCAAGGCCCACAAAACCACTCCTCTATTGGACTTGTCTAAGTTTTGGGTTAATGCTGATTTGGGCTGAGATTTTATTTGTAAAACTTGCTTTACAAAATTGAAATTTGGGTCCGTTTCGTTTTTAAGCCCTTCCTTAATAGATTTGGAGCTTGTATTTCAAATTCCTGGATCATTTGGTCCGTCACTTTTATATTTATTTTCACATCAATTCCCTCTAAAATAGTTCTATTTGTTTATTATATTATAGAGAGGTGAATCTTATATTTGAGACATAATAATATGTATATTGACAGCAATTCTCTCTAAAATAGTTCTAAAATATTGAATAATTGCTATTAGACCCCCTAAAATTTTCTAATTTAATCTTAGCCCCTAACACAAAATTTTTAGCCTCATCCCTAACTCCACATCATATTGAAACTAGCATTTAGAAATCCAATTGACAACTAATTTGATAGAAATACCTAATTGATATGACAATAATACTTGAGAACTTAATAAGAATGTTTTAAAATTTGAGGATCAATTTAAAATCTAACCCACAGTTTACAGATGTGTAGCGCAATTAACTTTAAATGTTATGATAACACGTTAATATAAGCGAAGACATACTCTAATATAACCATGTAAGTAATTATTTTACATGCAGAACTTTACAACAGTTGAGACAAATGTAGATAACAGAGGGAAAAATTAGCCCCCCTTGGCATGGGCTTCAATTGTGTATGTCTGATATCCCTTACATATGCAATGGATGCAATCAGCTAGGGTTGGGACTATGTTACCGAAGTTCCTGTACGCACTACAGGTTCGATCTTCATGCTGAATGTCGCCGGCCTCGCCTTCTCGAACCTTATTTCCACCCATGTTGTCCGAGCTGCAATTTCATTTTTTACTGGTCGCCTCCGTCTCGACTGTATTATAACGGAACAAAACATTGTGCCAAGCATGTGGAAGTAATGTAAATGGTTATACTTACTATTGCAATAGACATGGACATTATTTGCACCCAGTTGTGCAAATCTGCCATTGATTTTCCCTAATTATTTCGGAGTTGAATTCAAGCTATACGAAGAGGCTCCAACGAAATGTTACTGTCGGGTCATCTCGAGTTCGGTCAAGGGCTGGCCCTATTTTCTTCTTCTGGTCAGTAATCTTTCACACGAAATGCATGGCGAGTTTGATTCATAATAACTGGAGATCGAGGTTGAACACGACGGAAAATCAAACGGCGGTTACGGAATAATGGTGAAATTGCGAGGACGAACTATGGTAGAATTATGCCTTTGTTGAAATATCTCAAGCTTTCTATTACGCTCAGATTCAATTTCTTTCATTTCGGGCCTTTTACCATTTCTCTAAATGCCTCCCATAAAGATTCAAACCATGCATATCTATATATATACAAGAAATCACAACTAAACATTTGGTTCACAGAATAAGATTACTTTTTTATAATAGAATTATCGAAATATAAAATCATTTGTAATTTGTCATGGAGGTGACATTATTTAATTTATTTAACTCTAATATAATTTTATTGTTTTATAGACTGATTATAAAATTATCTAAAAGCATATTTTATAAAGTGTCTTCTTAAATTTTTTTTCTTTTCATTAAACATTATTTAATTCATGTCTTTAGTAGAAAGATATTGCAAGACAAGAGGGTCTTATTGAGCATTACGCTTTCAGATTGAGATTCGAGTTTAAACTTTTAAGACGACATTATTAAGAAAATCAACTACGGACCTCAAGAAGATTAATCTTCCTAGACCAAATTCCTACAAACATAAATGTTATCCTCAAACTGTCTAAACAATTTATATGTATTCTTATATTTTAATTTATGTTTTCCGCATCTATCTCAACATTTGAAACAATAATATTAATAATTAGCTTGACCTTTCAAAAACATATAAATCTTCCCTACCTAACTTGAAGCTCTAAAAAAGATTGAGGTGTATAAATGAATTGTCAGCCTGAATTAACCATTTTGGGGAGCGCGTAAGATGAGAAAACAGATAAAATGGCAGCACATATAAATGCAAAGAGAAGCAAACTAGCCGATGCATAAACTTTATCAAAATAGTCATCAAGGTCATCCACATTTGTCGCGTCAGCAAGTGCCTTCAGATCTTTGGTTGCACCAAACCCAGCTGCCGAACCACTGGCTAATACATACGATATTACCTGCACCAAAATTAATATATATGAATATAACATTAAAAATATAATACGAATTACTATGATGTCAAAATTTATATAAATATAAAATATATTGTTGTTAGTATTATATATATGGATTAACTGTGAAACTCTTACATGGGATTTATGCATGCAATTAGAAAGGCTCCTCCAAATTTTCATTGGTAAAAATCATGGTTATTGGAATCATATATACCAACCAATATGTATCGTTTCAGCTTTTAATCAATATGAAGTAGTTTAAGTTTTTTTAGTTAAAATTTCGATATGCTTCGATACATTTTAGTAATATTGGTTTATACTAGTCAAGGGCAGAGGGAGGCCCACCAAAATTGGAATTTTGTTTTTACCTTTTAAAATCTATAAATTTATAGATTAGTAATGGTAAAATTATACTTTGATCTCTTAAAATAGTAAGATTTTAATTTAGTTCTTTAAAAATTATAAAGATATATTAGTTAATACAATGATGAAATTACATTTTAACTCTTGTCAAAATTTATAACTTAATATTTTCAGCCCAAAAACTTTTCTAACTTCATTATGTGCTAATAATCCGTACCAATTGATACAAGGTATTTATTTTATTAACCAATTTTAGTACTTTTATTATCATTTTATTTTTATAATTGCTTTCAAAAACAAAATATAATAATTAAATTAAGATTGTTCAACTTATTAATAAATTTAAAATTTATATTTGCATATAAACATATTTATATGTCTGAAATTGAAGTATATTTGGATGCATATATAATATATAATTTATGAAAAATATTTGGTACACTTTCAGTAGAGTTTTAAACTCTATAAGTAGGGTTAGGGTTTGACATCTGTCCTATAAAGATATAATAAATTATTAAAATATATTTTAAAAATAGGCATATGTCAACTTTTTAAGATTGCTATTGGAATAAGAAAAATTATACTATCAATGTACTAAATACTCATGCATATTTTATCAAGAAAATAAAAGTTAAACTATAAGTGTGATACTAGATTATGGCACACCCACCGTGTGGGTGAAACAATATATGGAACATACGTATTTGTTAAAATTTGATATAAAAATTAAATAAGGCTTTGGTTGAAATGGTAAAATTAAATATTTAAAATTAATTGGATTGTGGGTTCAAATCTTAGTTATTTTATTAATTTTATATAAAATACACTTATAATATACAATATAACCTATTGTGCATATAAAATGATATTTTAGTAATTTTAATTGAGTTGATGCCTAATTGACTCATGATTACGACTCAACTACAAATTTAAATTTAAGTAAAGATATGAAAAAAATAACGATAAATATACCTGTGTTGTACCGGGCGAATTACATTTTGATCAAATAATAATGCAATTTTAGGCTTTCTGAAAAATAATAATTAAATTTAAACTATTGTAACACAAAATTTTCAGCTTTAATCCTCAAAATTTAACAATTTTTTACCCAAAACAAATTTTTTAAATTCGCCCTACAAACAATCTCGATAAAATTTCTATTGAAATATAGAATTAATACTTTCAAAGTTTTAATATCATAGGATGATTAAGACTTAATTGCAATTTAATCCACATAAAAATTGAAAGAGGTAAAAAAGAATTAATGAAAAAAAATACAAAATATATTAGTTGGGGAATGATTAAATTGTACCTTATCCCCATAGAAATCAACAAGAAAGGCACCATGCATCCCCAATTACCAATCTTTTTCCAATAGCAAGTGACAACCTACTAAATAACCTTTACAATTCCGCACGTGATTCACACTACATTATCATGGGTGGGGTTAAGTTTCTATAGAATTTTGGGTCCATTTTTTAGTTTTAGGTTCAGTTTAGCTTAAAAAATGGGTTTAAATCCTTTTTTAAATTTGCGGATAAAAATATTAAAACTTAAGTTTGGTATAGTCTGTTTGTATTAATTTTTATATTATTATTTTTATATAAAAATTAAAATATATAATACAACAAACATTAAAATAAATATTTCCTAATAAATTAAAAAATATTTATATTTTAATAACACTAAGATTGATGCAACTTAGCAAGCAAATACTTCTAAAATAATATCAAACTTAATAATAAAATAAAAGTTATACATTATCCAAATACAAACAACAAAATAATAGCAATAAAATAATGAAATGATAACAAAACAGTAATATTTTTTTTTTTTTGCAAATTTGAGTGGAGTCAGGCTTGGGTAAAAAAAACTTATACGGACTTATTTTTTTACCCAAATCTTTTAATCTTATATTTTATTTAAACCCTTTCACATTTTGAACAAATCTTCAGGCCAAATCGGTTACTTGGACCATGGTACACAATAATGGACTACTCTTTACGCGTTAGTCATAATAAATTCTGTGCTGAGGTCCATACTTTTACCAAACGAGGTTTGTTGTAATTTAAAAAAAGAAAAAACTAAAGTCACCTACTACTCCCTTGGACCCTTGCTCTCTTATTCCAACTTTTATTCCTTTCTATATACCGAACCTTGAGGGGCGGCGGCTTTGGAACCATAGGATCAACCACTTTTAACGTGTTAATTATTTTATTTTCAATATTAAAACTATAAAAAACAATTCAACAAAAATTGATCAAAATGCTTATTTCCTTGAAGTTTAGTTTCAAAATCTAATTTAATTATAAACTAACAGTCTTATTTTATCTATAAATTTGCTCCAATCATGCCTGTATCCATCATATGCAGTTCTTTTTCATTGTCAAACCTTGGGAGAGACATGTTCACAATCAAAACAGTAAACCATTCTAGTCACCCGCAGCATGATCTTTGTCACAAATCTACTTCCGATTTTTACATCTGCAAAATCTGCGGGCGTTACGGGTTCGGACCGCGGTTCTCGTGTCCTTGGAGCTGCAATTTCAATCTCCATGAAGAATGTTGCACCAATTTTACTTACCATACTGCTTTCAATTTCCCCTCTAATTTTTTTCTAGCTGGCTCTAACTTCGTCATTTCCAGAGATCCTCCCCGAAATCTACCATGTACTGCCTGTCGGTTGCCCATAGAAGGTCCATATTATCAATGCAAGTACAGGATAACCAAATTACATCTTCTTTGTGCAAGGCTTCCGACCACGCTAACCATAAGTGGGACGCAAACGACACTTGGAAGGAGTTATAACGTTAGATGCTCGTACCGATCGTGTCCAAATATAAATGGTGGCTGGTCCTATGTCTCTATTGGTACCAAATATCATGTTGCTTGTTGGAAAGCTATGATGCTGAGGCCCGATAACGTTCCTCAGAGAAATAATCTCCAGGCATTTCGGAACAAAAACCTTCGGTTTAGCTTTTATCGAAACAATTGAAACTCGTTTTTGCTGCTCATTGCCAGGCTGTGTGTGGAAGCCCTTTTTTGCATTGTTTTTGTTTTGTTGTTCTGCATATTGCCATGTTAGGTTTGTATATGTGTAGTATGTGGAGATAAAGGAAGCTATTTTGCTTTTTGTGTGTCGCGTGGGCAGTCAAGTTACAAATCGGAAGAAAGGATTACATCAACAGGCTTAAACCTGGATCATTATTGGGATGCTATCCTTGGGACTTAATCACTGTTCCGTTGCCTATTTTGTTTCTTCTCCCTATTTTATCTTCGTGTTTGGATGATTTCTACCTTAATATACTTTTGTTGGTTGAGAAAAAAAAACTGCAGTCTAATTTCCTCCAAAAAAATCAGCTTGGATGTTCCAAACTCAATTACCAATCTATTTCATTTACTCAGATTTGGATTAATTCCATTAAAAACTTCAAAATAGAAACCTTGCACAATCTATACAATTTTAATCCGGTCCTTCCATCAGTCAATCTATTTTGTTAAGAGTCACATTTAGTATTTGAAATAGTGGTTAGTAGTTGAAATGGTTAGTTAGTTCAAGAAGTCAGTAAATTTGTTACAGAGGTTAGTAGCTGTTAAAAAGGGTATATAAGTTCTAATCAAGTAGAGAAAGGCAGACTGGTTTTTGTAAAAGACTGTAGTACAGCTAAATAGTTGATTACCTTAAGAATTTCTTATTAGATCTTTTCATGGTATCTTTCGCCAGCTGATCCTTGGACGCATGGCCACCGAACCTTCCGCTGATCCTTCCTCGGTTACGCCGTTCAACGGTGAACGAGTTGTAACTTCGTTTCCTCGACACGATGTCGTAAAGCTGTCCGATGAGACCTACATGCAGTGGCAACAGCAGATCAAGCTTATTCTTGATGGTTATGATCTTCTAGGGTTGCTTGACGGCACTTTAGCTCCACCTCCTCGGTTTGTTTCCGGTCCAGATGGATCTTTGATGACAAATCCTTTGGCTCAAATTTTTAAACAACAAGATCGTTTCTTAACATCGTGGCTTCTTTCCACGATCAGTGCTCCTCTTTTGCCGTCTTTTACAGACACGAAGTCCGCGTGTGATGTTTGGCTCACTGTTATGGATCTCTTCGCTGCCGACACCGGAGCGAAACAGTAGCGTCTGCGACATGAACTGCACTCGTTGCGCAAAGGTAATATGCCTATTAAAGCTTATGTTTCTAGAATTAAAAACCTTTGTGCTTTATTGGAGACTTCAGGATCTCACATCTCGGAGGAAGAAAAGGTGGAGATCTTGCTTGCCGAACTGCCATCGGAGTTTGAGTCTGTTGTTTCGTCGACGTGCTTGTCGCCTGGTTTCTTCTCGTTTTCTCGACTTGTCAATGCTCTTGTGGAGTGTGAATCCAGGCACAATCGTGACATTCAAGATCTCTCGCTTAGCGCCAATCTTGTTGAATCTCCTCCGTCGCCAGCGGTTGAAGGCTCTTTTCGTGGCGGCCGAGTGGCTTCTCGTGGCCGTGGTTGTTCTTTTCGTCCTCGCATTCAGTGTCAAATATGCAGTAGATTCGGACACCTTGCTCCACGGTGTTATTACCGTTATTATAAAGATTCCGATCTTCCGTCCTCAGTGCCTCCGGTGGTTCCTCTAGAAGCACCGATTGGGTCGCGTGGCCCTCGATCTTCATACTGTCCGGCGTATATAACTGGAGATGGTGGTTTTTCTGGTCGTCGAATGGGTGTTGATATGGATCTTCAACAGTTCAAATGTCATAGGGTGAGTCCTTATTCTAATGAGTTTGGTCAAAATTATTTTGGTCAAAATCAATTTTTCCCAGGTAATAATTGTTATGGTGAGGGACAACCTGGCATCCATTATGGGAATGTGACGAGTGGGCCACAAGTGGCTTCAATTTCCTTGCCCAGGCCGAATGGGCCATCACAATTTGGGCATGATTTTGGTCAAAATAAATATGACAATGACGTTGGGTTTGGCCATGAATTTGCGACGCATTATTCAGACCGTGGTGCTCAATTTGTTCAAAGGCCGTGTGGTGATGGGCAAAATAATATAAGACCAAGTGGTAGTGAACCGGTCCCATGGCGCACGAAACCTCACGCTCGAGTCTATTTCGGATCCGATCCATGCATTGGGCTCCCTCGGCTAGGTGATTTGCATCTTTCAAATTACTCTGACACATCGGGATCTCATATTAATACTGCACAAGTTGGTTCTAATACCGGAGGTAGTGACTCGTATATTCCTATTCCTGTTGGTTCGACATCTTATTATTTCATGCATATCTCAATACAGCAAAACCCTCAGTATTTAATGCTAAGCATTAAGGGCTAACCAAACTGCTAACGAACTAACAAACTAACTGTTGTTAACAGACTAACAGCTAGCTGTTACATTCCTTAACATGCTCCCATCATCTTGTTTTCTATCGAATGTCATGCTTGGCAGCCACTTTTAGAGAGGACCAAAACTTAGTAAACAATGGTTCTGTTAAGGGCTTTGTAAGCACATCTGCTACTTGCTCCTGTGCTGGAACATATCCCACACTTAGTTTGCCACTAGCAATTTTCTCTCGAACGAAGTATAAGTCTAACTCCACATGTTTGAACTTGGAGTGCATCACCGGATTTGAAGAGACCGCCACAGCTCCAGAGTTATCACACCACACCGTAGATTTCCTAGACGGCAAGACATGAAGTTCAGAGAGTAAAGATTCAAGCCAAACCACCTCAGTTACTGTATGAGCAAGGGCTCTATACTCAGCCTCCGCAGTGGATCGAGAGACTATCTGTTGTTTCTTCGAACCCCAAGCTACAGGATTCCCACCAAGAAAAACACAAAATCCAGTGATTGACCTTCGATCATCAACATCGTTTCCCCAACTAGCGTCGGAATAGCCAACAACATCCAAGCTAGTGGAAGGAGTAAACTGAATACCATAATCCAAAGTCCCTTGCAGGTATCTAAGAATTCACTTTACTGCTTTATAATGTTGATCAAGAGGGCGGTGCATAAACTGACAAACCTTGTTCACCGAGAAAGTAATATCTGGCCTTGTGATTACCACATACTGTAAAGCTCCCACAATACGTCGATACTCTGATTCATTTTCAATCGAACAACCAGTGTGCTGGGATAACTTGGAAAAGGTTACCATCGGTGTAGGAAAGCTATTTGCCTGATCCATATTAGCTCTCCTGAGAAGATCAAGTACATATTTGCGCCAACTTAGAAACAGCCCAGTAGATGTGAAAGATACTTCAATGCCAAGAAAATAGTTGAGAGGGCCTAAGTCCTTCAAAGAGAATTGAGTGTCAAGACTTGTAACAAATTGATTAATGCTGGCCTGATGACTACCAGTGATGATTATATCATCAACATATACCAAAACATACATAACCATACTGTCAGTCCTTTTAATGAAGAGAGAACTATCTGACTTGGCCAAGAAGAAATCAGAAGACAGTAGAAAGTCTCGTAGTTTAGAGAACCACGCCCTAGGAGCTTGTTTAAGACCATAGAGTGCCTTCTTTAATTTGCATACCGAGGCTTGTTACCATGATCTTGCTCAAAGCCGTGGTTGAAGCATATAAATCTCCTCGGATAGATCACCGTTGAGGAATGCATTGTTAATATCGACCGCCTTAGTTTCGACCAAATTGAATCGCCAATGCTAAAACAACTCGAATGGTCGTTGGCTTTACAACCGGATGAACGTCTCACGAAAATCAATTCCAGCTTCTTGAAGGTAACCTTTGACCACCAAACGCCTCTTGTAGTGAGCAATGGTGCCATCAGAATTCTTTTTGAGTTTGAAAACCCATTTGCAACCCACTGCTCTTGGTTGTGGTAAAGGAACTAAATCCCAGGTTTCATTTTTGAGAAGAGCTGCATACTCTTGTTGAGCTGCAAGAGTCCACTCCTTGCTTGCAAAAGCCTCTTCGATCAAACTTGGTTCTCTTTCACTTAGTTTAGCAGAAAACACTCGAGGCTTAAATATGCCATTCTTGGATCTGGTTATCATACGATGAGTGTTAATGTTGGGACCATGAGCCTCTGGTGAAGAAGGAACAGTAGGCTCCACTGTCCTTGGAGGAGAAGAAGTAGCATTATGCCCAACTGAAGGATTAGTGGACTCCAAATGATGAGAAGATGGGGATCGTAACATAGTCCCTGACTCACGTTGAGGAGAAGGAACAGTGGTATGTGGAGAAGTAAACTGAGAATAAGCAGGAGCAGGCAACACAACTGGCACTGAAGCACGATGATGCTGTAGAACGGTCTGATTGTGATCAGGACCTCTAGTCAAGCGGTCAGAAAATTCAAAAGGAAAATAATCCTCATCAAACACCACATGTCTGGATATAAACACCCTTTGTTTATCATCAAGACACTTATAGCCCTTGTGAGTAGGACTGTAACAAAGAAAAACACAAGAACTGGATCGGAACTGAAGCTTGTGGCTGTTAAATGGTCGAAGATAGGGATAACATCGACAACCAAACATGCGGAGATGATTGTAGCTTGGCACCATTTTATGTAAAACCTCAAATGGAGACCTACCAGCTAGCACTGGAGTTGGGAGTCGATTAATGAGGTAAACACCACTTATGAAAGCATGAGCCCAAAAATTCATTGGCATGTGAGCTTGAGCTAGCAGGGTGAGTCCAGTATCAACCACATGTCGATGTTTCCTCTCAACCAAGCTATTCTGCTAAGACATGTGTGGACAAGAGAGTCGGTGTTGAATGCCAAGCTAAGAGAGAACCTTAGGAAACGAGCGAAACTCACCACCCCAATCAGTTTGAAGAGCTTTAATCTTAACACCAAACTGAACTTCCACCAACTTGTGCAACTGAAGAAACTTTTCAAGAGCCTGAGACTTGGTTAAGTAGAAAAACCCAAGTGTACCTTGAGAAAACATCCACAAACGAAATGTAATAAAATAACCATCAGAAGCTATGGGAGCAAGACCCATAAGTCGGACACGAGAAGGCGAAAAGGAGCAAGATATTCAGTTGTAGAAGGATAGAAAGGCAATTTATGGAGCTTGCCTAATCGACATGTCTTTGAATGCATGATTTCATTATTGAAAACTTTGAAGCAATGTTACATTGTTGAAGAACTGATAGAACAGTTTTATTACAAGGGTGACCAAGGCGTTTGTGCCAAAGGTCAAAGCATTTATCATTAGAACCAAAATGTTCCAAGGACGCAACATGAGTAGTAGCAGAAGAAGTAGGCGTTGTAGTTTGAGATGGAGAGTCGGACAAATCAAATTGATATAAACCATTATGAGTGCGGCCCACCAGCAGTATTTTCCCTGTCTTGATATCCTTCACAAAGCAGTAAAAAGGATGAAATTTAAAGAAAACCTGGTTATCATTAGCAAATTGTGCTACAGACAATAGATTTTTGCAGATCTGTGGGACATGTAAAACCCTTTTCAAATGAAAAACTCGATTTGAAGTTGTAACAGTAGAAGAGCCAATGTGTGAAACAGGTATAGAACTACCATTACCCATGTAGAGCCGACTTTTACCTGTGTATTGAGTGGCCTCATGTAAATTGTCCAGACTGCTAGTGACATGATTAGACGCTCCAGAATCAGGATACCAAATCTTTGTAGGTTGAGAGCCTGGAAAAGTCGAGCTACTTGTAGCAGTTGTGTTGACTTGAGGTTAATGTGTAGGGTGCATCTGACAAGCATAATGAGGACCCCACAAGAAAGATTTGAAACACCTTGAACTTGATTTGAAACACCTTGAAATTGATGACAATAAGCTGCATGGGTTGACTAGAGATTCCTTCAAAAGACTCACAAATCTATAGTAGTATTTTTGTACAACATGTCCAACACGTCCACACAACCGCAATCGAGGTTTGTTATGAACAGACCGCCTACCTCGACCCCCTCGATATGAACGAGAACCATTACCTTTATAGGGTGGTCGAGAACCTCATCAAAGCGATCAAGATCTTTAACACCGTGCTCACAGTGTTGAGCGACATTAGCTTCGCAATGGTGTATTCAGGACCAAATCTTATTGTCGAGATTCACAATCCACCAACATTTCGAGAGAAGCTCAAGAGATATTGGCATGGCGGAAACAACAAGACGAACAGACTCAAATTTAAAAGATAAGCCGGAAGAATAACACTAATCTTCTTAGACGAAATAGGGTGACCAACAACAACAACTTATCACAAAGACTCTTTACCTTGCTCAAATATTCTTTAATAGTGAGTTGCCCTTTCTTTTGAGAGTATAAAGAATGGCATAGAGTAGAAATGGACATGGTGGATTTAGTAGCAAACCTCGAACGATTGAATTCCAAACATCAAACTGGAGCGAGCATCGATGGGTACATTAGAATATCATCGCAAATTGTGGACAACAACCAAGAAGCCAAAAGTTTATCTTGTTGTTGATGAACCAAGAAATCGGGATTGACAACATGTACACCATTACCATCGACCACTTGCTTGTGGAGGAACACCAACTGTACCAAAAACAAAATCATGCACCCATACCCTTCAAGAATCAACAATATTTATTGTTTCCATAATAGAAAGTTGTGCTCTCCAAGCTTTCTTGTATCATGCTTAGGAAGCTATGGACTTTCTTCAAGAAACCATTAGTAATATCGATGAAGAAACATGAACGGAGGATCATTACGGAGATGTCATCATCGCCATGGTAGAGAAAAGAAAAAATCAAGGCTCGATACCATGATAGAATCTACGAGTAGAAAATAGTAGAGAAGAACAGGAAAGAAAAATAACATTAAAGTTATTATTTCATGCATATCTCAATACAAAGAAACCCTCGATTATTTAATGCTAAGCATTAAGGGCTAACCAGATCGCTAACGAACTAACAAACTAATCTGCTTTTAATGGACTAACAAACTAGTTGTTACATTCCTTAACAAGGTTCTAAATTCGAATCTCACCTTATATAAAATATGTGGATTCTTTTTATTGGTCGTAGTTGTTAGTTTGCTAGCTCTTCAGTTTAGTTGTTGAGTTAGTTATTAAACGCTTGTAATGATTAATTGTATTGGAATTATTATAACTTGAAAAAAAAGAACTTCTTTCGTCAGGCTGTTGACGTGACTACGAGCTCAAGTCAGAGAGTCACATCATGTTGAGAAATTCCTTGAGGCCGCAACAAGCTACGTCATTCAATATTAGTTTCGTTTTCAACTTATCTATTGATATATATGGTGTGCCTTCCTTAAAATACTCGCCTTTTGGTATCATTCATGTTTGTTTCACAGTTTATATTTAATGTTTCGTGGGTGTCCCTATCAATGAAGTCAATTTCAAGTTTTGAACATGCATCTCTCTTTGAGAGTACAAATTATCTTATCATTACATATAACATTATCTTATTTAGAGAAAATTTATAGGTATTCTTATATTTTATGTTTTACGATCTGTCTCAACATCCCAAACAATAGCATTAATAATTAATAATTAACTAGACCTTTCAAAACATAAATCTTCCATACATAATATAGAGAAGAAAAAAACACTTGAAGGTCTAAAAGAGATTAAGGTATATGGATGAATAGTCAGCTTGAATTGACCATTTTGAATGAAGGAGAGGGAGTTAGGACTTAGACTTATCCCCAGGCATTGAGTGTTACACTGTAACAGTTCGAATTTGACCCTAAATGGAACGGTGATTTTGGGACCACGAATTCGAGTTGAAAAATTTTAAAATATTATTTTCTGTGTTTATTGTATGTGAATTAATATGTGTGAAAGTTTCATATAAAATTTTGATTTTATGTGTGCTCAATTAGTCAAAAAAGACTAAATTGCGTAAGTGGTAAAAGTGGCCAACTATTCAATTAGGAGGTTAAATCGATTTGTCTTCTTTTGAATGAGGTCTTATGATGCAAATTGGCCATTTAAAACCTTAGTGGACGGCATGAATGTTTAAGTGAGCATTAATATGTTTTATTTATTTTGTTATTTATATTATAAGTAAACTTTTATATTATATTATATGTTAAAAATATAAAACATCATAAAATAAAGGCACATGCATTATCTTTCTTCTTTGGCCGACTATAAGGTGAGAAAAACACCATAGTTGAAGCTCAAAGTTTTGGCAAACAAGGAAGCTTAATTAGGGTATGTATTTTGTTTAGTTTTCGATAATTTTTACGTTTTTGTAATCGCTGCTTCGAATACTTCAAGGCCCATGCTTAAATTTTTGATTTTGATGAATATTTTGAAATGTGCCATTGATGAGTTCATGAGTTTTAGGATGATAGTTGATGAATTATGAAATATTTATGTTAGATTAATATGTTTTGTATTGAGATTTTTGGTGATTTTGAGTAAATAGGACTAAATTGAGAAAATAAATTTTTGAAGGGTTAAAATGCAAAACAAACGAAATGCATGGACTTATATGGCTATGTGGAAGATTCGGCCTAGCTATATTGTTGGGAGATTTTGCATATTTTGTGTTTTGTGCAAATAGGACTAATTTGTAAAAATGTGAAACATTAGGGACAAAATGGTAATTTGCCCATTTAGGTGTTTTTGGATTAAATTGAAATGAAATATATTTGAATGAGCTTAAATTTAATATGTTTAGATTAAGAACAAAGAAAAACGGACTTGGATCGGGGAAAGGCAAAGGTTAACGAATAGCCGGTTCTTGACGTCCGACGATATCCGAGGTAAGTTTTTAAGCAAGTTAATATCGTAAGTATCGATTATAACCTAGTATATATGCTGAATTATGAATTTGTGGATTGAAATATGACAAAGCTGAATGTGTTAAAGTAATTTAGCAATGAAATGTAGTTGAATTACTTGAGTTCACTTTGTGAAAGTGATGTGAATTATATGTGATATTGCTAATGTGTAATGTGAATGAGTTGGCTAGGTAATATGAATATTCGGGCTTGAGCCTAAGGTGCCTTGTGCTTGTGAATTATATCGGCTTATTGCCTAGCAGTGCTAAATGCTTAGGTGTTTAAATTCTGAGACCTTGAGTCTAAGGGCCTAGTCTTGGGTGTATATTTCAGCTTTGATGCCTAACAGGCTTAATATCGGTGATGTATTATAAATGGAGAATTCATGAATCATTTACAAGGTGGAATATAATTACTGCAATAAGTTAAATGCTCGGGTAAGTATAAGTTTTCATAGTTGCAAGGAATAAGGTAAGTTATTATATTACCGTTCGAATCAAGTGAGATGTGTTATAGTTGAAGCTTTCAGTAAGATTTTAGTAGGTGCATTTGATCTTATTAATAATGAGTATGATATATATACATATATATTGGAATTTAAGCTTGGTTATGCCTTTGAGATTCGGCCATATGTGTGCCAAATGTGAGAGTGATTGAATATGTTTATATATGTGTATGACTGATTACAGGTGGTTAATATGTATGCTATACTTATTTGGTTTGGAATATGCGAATACATATTGTATTTTGGTATTTTGGTGAGTTTGCATGCTTATAGTAAGAAAATGATAATTGTTAGATTAAGTAAGGAAATGGCATTTGGCCATAATGAACTTATAAGTTAAATTATTTACATTCAATGTCATAAACCAATTGTTTTAAAATGCTTGAATGTTTGAATGCTATATTATAATTGCTTAAGACTTACTAAGCTAGTAAGCTTACTCTGTGTGTGTTCATTGTTTTGTTTTATAGATTTTGATCAAGCTACGAGCTCAGGGGATCGTCAGTGAAGTCTTCCACACTATCGACTTGTTTTGGTATCTTTCAAGTTTAGATTTTGAGCTTAAGGCATGTATAGGCTAACTTTATGCTTGAATATCATTTTGGTGATGTTTTTAAGCCATGCGAAAATGGCTTGATCATGATGTTAATGGTTATGTGTTTTCGGTCTTGTTTTAAGCTTATATTGAATATATATATCAAGGCATATTTGTTTGTGCTGTTTGGTTCAGATTCGGTAGTGATAATGAAAATGTTTATAATTATATTTGGGTTGATCATTGGAGTTTTAAATTGAGGACGAATATATGGTCAATGGATTGGTTGTACTTATGTATTATGGACTAGTTATATAGCATATGTGTTTGGTAGGTTGTTTAATGATCTTTTTGTCCATTAGTAATTAATGTGGCTATGGTTAAATGAATGCTAAATAGAAATTATTTCAATTGTATGTGATTATATGGAGATGCTTACTTAGGTGTAATATATATATGTATGCTTACTATGTCGTAGGGATTTCTTAGCCTAGATTAATATGCATAATTCATGAATTGGTATAGTCACTAAATTAATTAATAAGGTAAAGTTAATTTGATAATTATGGTTTGACATGGCTTTTGTTTTAGAGATATTGCGCATATTATGATAGCATGATGGGTATGTTTGGTTATGCTATAATGTTCGAATGTCACATATGTGAATGAAATTTTAGCAGAGTAACATGGGTCTATTCGTTTTAATATGCATATTTGCAGAAGGTATGAAATGATATGTTGATATTCGACTAATGAAATAGATGTATTTATATATTTTTAACATATGAAATTTGGTGTTGATATGTGGAAGTCGGATTCAAAACTTGTATAGATTATGAGTAATGATGTATTGCATTATGAAACATGGTTTGTAATGTAAGTCTTGATCATTATTTGTTTGATATTGAAAATTCAAATATGCGTATTTGGTTATTCCATAAATGACTGTGCTAATATGTGTCTAGTTCGGTAACACGTCATAACCCTAATCTGGCGACGGGTACGGGTTAAGGGTGTTACATACACCCTATTAGCTTTAGTCCCAAGGTGCACACGTCGAGTCTCTATAAAAGGGTCAGAGGTAAGTGGACCAGTGGTCTATCGTTATAGGTCTAGGTGGAGTGGCACTTACATCGGATGAAACGTGGCAATTTCATGAGAAAATGAAATTGGCAGACGATGCCATACGGCCGTGTGTGTCACACGACTATGTGACTGGCTGCGTGTTGGGCCGTGTGACCCACACGGGCGTGTGGTTAGCTGTATAGGCCATACTGTTTGGAAAGTATGGTGTGTGGGTCAGACAGGCGTGTGGGCCCATTTTGTGCAGTTTGTTGGGCCTTTGTGCTGGTCGAGTGTGAGTATTCTAAAATCTGATCTACATGCGCTCATTAAGCATGTTAGACTCTGAGTAAGATTATTCGTATGATTTGTTGTATTATCTCATATGTATGAAAAACATGTATCTGGTTTGTTTTTGAGTAGGTGTGGCATGATATGATACATATACATGATCTTTTAGTATGACTTTGCATGTGCATTTAGGGTGGGATATATGGATGTGATTGAAGAAGTGTGATTCTGGCAGCACATCTGCATATTATCTTAGTGGCATACGACCACATTATGGAGTGATGAATGGATGGGTTATTGTAACCCTATTTGGTGTGATTGGTTGGACGAAATTGGTGTGTAGCGGATGGGGTAGGATTTTTCTGTTTGATTATGTCATGCTAAGCATGTGTAATATCTGATATAATTGCTCTGATGTATACATCTAAGCATGATTCTATTGTGATTTTAGCTTGTAGGCCAAGGCACACACTGAGCTTTATAGCTCATTCTGTTTATTTAAATATTTTTCAGGTAATCCTCAAACTTAGGATTTGGAGACGCTCGGGAGCTCGGTTAGGTTATCCTGTGTTAAACTCTTTAAGAAATTCTTATTTTAGATTTTATGGACTATTGGGCTATTTTTCGGACTTTAATTTTGGTTTTTGGGATTTGTTAAGTATTTTAATCAGTATTCTAAAATTGACATGATTTCTGATAATTTAAGTTAAACGATCAATTTTCGAAGTTAAACAAATCTAAGAATTTTTTTGTTGCAAAGTTTAAATCAAGATAATGCATTTTTCAGAACAAGTAAATAAAGTCGATAGCGTGATGGTTTTATAAACTCGAGTTTTATAAGTAAATGTTTCAAAGTTTCACATATACATTTGACAAATTCTTCTACCAAAGAGTTGAGATGAGTTTCTATAAAATCTTCGATTTTCGATTTCGATATAAGATGTGCTTTGAAAATAAATTATCAAAGTTTCAACTTATTAATGTAACATTCAAAATTCGACTATAACGTCTAGGCCGGGTTTTGAGTGTTACTAGAATTAACCATTTTGGGGAGTGCATAAGATGAGAAAACTGATAAAATGGCAGCACATATAAATGCAAAGAGAAGCAAACTAGCCGATGCATAAGCTTTATCAAAATAGTCATCAAGGTCATCCACATTTGTCGCATCAGCAAGTGCCTTTAGGTCTTTGGTTGCACCAAACCCAGCTGCCGAACCAGTGGCTAATACATACGATATTACCTGCACCAAAATTAATATGAATATAACACCAATACGATTGAAGAAGTAATACCAATTATTATGATGTCAAATTTTATATAAATATAAAGGATCTTCTTATTAGTATATATATATATATATATAACTGTGAAATTCTTACATGGGACATATGCATGCACTTAGAAAGATTCCTTCAAATTTCTATCGATAGAAATCATGGTTATCGGAATCAATATATATCAATCAATATGTATCGTTTTGGCTTTTGATCAATTAGAAGTAATTTAAGGGTTTTTAGTAAAATTTCGATATGCTTGGATCCATTTTAACAATATTGGTCTATACTGGTCAAGGGCTTCCGGAGGAAATTGCACTTAAATTTCTAAAAATAGTAAAATTTTAATTTAATTCTTTAAGAAATTATAAAGATATTAGTTAATACATTGATAAATTGCATTTTACCAAAATTTATAATTTATTAGCCGAAAATTTTTTGTAGCATCATCCTCCATACCTCGATGCCGTATGTGCTAATAATCCATATCAATTGATACAAGGTATTTGTTTTATTAACCAATTTTAGTACTTTTATTATCAATTTTATCTTTTAATTAAATTAAAAACAAAATATAATACTTAAATTAAGTTAACTTAATTAATAGATTTAAAATTTATATTTGCATGTAAATATATTTATATGTTTGTAATTGAAGTATATTTGCATGTCTATATAATATATATTTTACAGAAAAATATTTGGCACACTATCAGTAGATAAGAGGGTTGACAAGTGTGCTATAGGGTATAATAAATTATTAAAAATATTTATTTTAAAAATAAATACATATCAATTTTTAAAGATGCTAGTGGAATAAAAAAACTACACTACTAATCTACCAAATACTCATCGATATTTTATTAAGAAAATAAAAGTTAACCTATAAGTGTGATACTAGATTATGGCACACTAAAAATATATGGAACAAATGTATTTGTTAAAATTTGATATATAAATTAAATAAGGTTTTGGTTGAAATGGTAAAAATTAAATGTCTAGGGTTCAAATCTCATCATAATTATTTTTATTAATTTTATATAAAAATACTAGGTATATTGAAGGATAGTTTGATAATTTCTTAATTAAGTGGATGCTCGGATGGCTCGTGACACCATCTCAGTTAGGAATTTAATTTAAGTATAGATATGAAAATAATTTTAAAAATAACAATAAACATACCCATGCGGTATGGGACGCAAATTACATTTTGATCAAATTTTAGTCCTTAAAAATTAATAATTTTTTCACCCAAATCAAAATTTTTGAATTTGCCCCTAGGGACAATCACGGTAGAAATTTAAAATCCTTTTGAAATACAAACTTAATAATTTCAAAGTTTTAATATTATAGGATGATTAAGACTTAGTTGCAATTTAATCCACGTAAAAATTGAAGGAGGTAAAAATGAATTGATGAAAAAAAAAATACAAAGTATATTAGTTGGGGAATGATTAAATTGTACCTTGTCCCCATAGAAATCAACGAGAAAGGCACCATCTCCAATTATCAATCTTTTTCCATTAGCAATATGGTATAAAGAGAGAGCGGTTTGCAACACCGAGTATACGAGTCCCATTATAATTGACGCAAGCACGTATCTGCAATATATGTATACTCTATTAATTAAATAGAAAATTTTAAATTTTGGTCCCTCTAAAATAAAAATAATTTAATTTAAAAATTTGGTCCCTCTCTCTCTATTTATATATATATATATATATATATATAGGACCTTAGGTGAATGTACCTAGAATGCCCTTAAGGATTGAATCAAATTATTCTTTCTACTATTAAATTGATCAATTTAGCCCATGAATCATTCAAAAGAGTCAAATAAAACCAAATTTCAATAGAATTAACATTTATTGCTTAAAAATATTATTTACTATTTAACAGAGTTATGTTTTGAAAGTTTTTATGATTCTACAAATAAAATATTTTGTTCAGAATTGATCTCTAAATGAAAAAAATCCTATAATTTTTAAACAGTAAATGTTAATTAAATATGTTCATGTTTGACTTTATTTGATTGTTTCTTAATAATACATGAATTCATTTGATCCATTTAATTATAAAGGACTAATTTTAATAATCGGTATCATCAAGAGCGATTGGCCCCAAAATATAAAATTATATAATTCCTTCAAAAATGATAAAATTGTAAGTTAATAAAATGGTGAAATTGTATTTTGGCCCTAAAAAAACCTATGACTTCGACCTTGAGTAAACTATCCATTGCCAATAAATTCGAATCCTATTTTCTTTATATATACTTGTAGAGAACTCATCTGATGCAGCAAATAATTTCAAAAACAAAGAAAGAAACTAATATGTGTATATAATTAGGGACTTACCGGTAAGTATAGACATCATCGAAATGAATTTTGGACTCTACGAAGGTGGTGTAAAAGGCAAGTGATAGAGTTGCAGTATCAGTGGCGAGAACAACTAGCGATACTAAAAGCAAAACCAACATTAAAATCTTCAAAACAAGAGTAATGATAATTGGGGAAATTGTTGAAGTTGGTGGAGGTGCCATCTTTATGCTTTTTATCTTTTGGTAATTTGATATTTTACAAACAATATAAAGCCTCCTTTACTTGGAAAATGTCGTCTCTTTTTTGTTTCTAACGAGTGTCATATATGTTAAATTATATAACCAATGATTTTTAAACAATTTAAATTAGGTAAAAGTATCATTGAGTTTTTGTATTAGGATTCGGATTAAATTTTGCTCTCTCTGCTCAAAAAATAACAAATTAGTCTATATCGTTAGATCAAAGAGCAATCTAGTCATTCTATTAAAAATCTCATCCATTTCTATTGTTAAAAACTGGTCTATGTACGTCAGAATGATGTACATGTAACTGTTTGGTTATTTCATCAACCACACTAATTTTTAATATTAGAAATGGACAAAATTTTTGACAGAAAACACTACTTTGCTCTTTGATCTAAAGTATAAAGACTAATTTGTGAATTTTGTGAGTTAAGAGGGCAAGATGCAATCTAACTCCTAATACATAGGCCTCCATGATACTTTTACCTCTGGATTAATATTGGACGAATGATTATTGGGTTTACACTAAATGTGTTCATGGGTTGAATTGGCCGATCCAAGTCAAATCCGTACGTAATATCAATACCATACATAATTGCTCAAACTTGACCCGAAATCTTAGCATTAAATTTGTTCAAACTTGCACATAGTTGTAAATGACTAATACAAGGTTTTTTAAGCTTGTTAATATCATTTTTATTTTAAAAATGATAATTTTAATTAATATTTATCATTTATATATATTTCTTGCCGTTATATATTTTTTCTTTTATTAAATTTCTAAATATTTACAATATAATAGAATATATTTAATTGTCACATAATATAAATGAAATAATATGTATATAATAAAATGGCATATTATAACTTAGAAAATGTGTAGAGCAAGGTCCAGCTCCAACTTTAAATATTGGAACCTCAATTCAATCAATATTGTAAATAATCTTATTTCTATTTTTTTATCTAATTTTTTTCTAATTTCGAATGGGTTTTCAAGATTAGACAAATAATTTATCCCTTAAAGTTGTCGGAATTTGAATATGAAAGTTATAATACAATATTAAATTAAGTGACCAATTATATCTAAAAGATTAAATTGATAAAAAAAAGAGCTAAATATATACATATTAAAATAATAATTAACTTGAGAGATAAAGAGATCTCTTTGTTGTTGTTCTTTTCTTTTTAATTTATTATGTATCAATTTGAGGCATTATCATTGATGTCTTATTTGAGGTTAATTTGGATTATATTTAGACAAAAAGAAACGCTAGAAACCAATTGAAAAACGTTTTATTTTGTCGTCTTCAATTTATATTTATTAACGAATATAATTATCCAATTCTTAAGTATATAAATTTAAATTAAACAATTAAATTATATGATGAATTATAAAAAATATGAGATGAATTGAGAAATCAACATAAATACATAAAAATAATAATTAGAAAAAAACGTGAACAATACAAATATATATTTGTTGTAAAATTTATATAAAACAAATTTATATAAATCAAAAACAAAAATAATTAATTATAAATGAATCATTCAAATTTCATTCACTAAGCAATCTCATACCCATCCTCAATTATAATTTTTTTTAAAAAGTTAAATTCTACATTTAGATTTAATTAGAGATAACTTTGATATATATATATATATATATATATGAATAAATTTATTATATCTACGTATAGTAAATTTTGTTATATTCACGATGTGTGTGAAATAAAATATTTTATGTTAAAACTTTATTTAATAATGAATATAGATAGAGTAGTAATGAATTTGTATTTTAATATTGTTGAACACTTGTTTGATCTGTGGATGTACAGTTTTTAATTATTTTATTTAAAGATGACACCATAATAATATTAATTATAATTTAAAAGAAAAAAATTTTGTAATTTCATAACTAAGTTGGTAATCTAATTAAAAGTGATACCAATTTAATAAAGTGTTTGAATATAAATATTTGAGGTATATATAAAGTTTTAGGTTGAGGATGTTAGTGACATAAATCCTTTTATACTATAATATAAATAAAAATATGCAACTTTTAGTATTGGAATTTTAGTTTAAAGATGAATAAAACAAAATTTATATTATTCTTATAAAGAAACCCAGACGTATGGGTTAAGTTAAAGATAAATAAAACCATAAATTGAAAGGTGAATCTTAAATTAATAAATAAATTAAGATGATAAATTCATTTAATTTTTTTTTTTTTTTTAGAAAAGGAGAACGACTGGCTACTTAGCTGGTTTTGGCCGGCCAAGTCCTTATCGATCTCCCGCTGTTAGACAAGGTATAATTATATGATATAAAGATATTATATAACACAAATTATTAATTTATTAAATTTATGTTGATATAAAATAATTTTAATATAATTTTAACATAAATTAGTGTGGTTTTCGCCGCATGTTTCGTGTTAGATTAATTATTTGTTTATATTAAATTATAGAGTAAAATTTTGAATATTAAAATATATTTTATACATTTAAATTTAGTCTCCTATTTTTATTTTCGAGAATATAGTCACCCATTTTTAGATATAAAATTCAGGTAAAGTTGTTATCATTACTAAAACTCTTCTGTTAAATTATCTTATGTGACATTTTGAAATTAAAAAAAATATTCACTTACTAGTTATGTAATATGATATTTTTAATAAATAAAAATGCATTCAGAATTGCCATGATAAAAAAATCTTGTTGTTGGAATAATGTTTGTGTTGAGATATCACTAGATATTGAAACTATCGATTAAAACAAACAATCGATTCAAGAGTAAGAGAATTTCGTATTGCTCTTGAGTAAATATCAGAGATAAAGGTATAGAATTGGTTGCAAGAGAAACTTTAGTTGACAATTTGGTGGGTCCAACTTGATTTGCCATTGAAGTATTGGACTTACGTTTAGTGAATTTGAAGTCTGGAGGAAAGTCAATCAACATTGGTTGACCTTATCGTAACGTTCCTTAAGATCTTTCCATAATTGGGTAACATTGTTTGCAAACACAATTCCAGTGGACAGATCGATATTAACTGTCGTAACCATTTTTTTTGAGAACAAATCGGGGTTCGACGTTGGGTTTTGAAAATAGAAATGAAACGGGAGTCGCCATCGACCATTATTTGGTGTGATCGGATCACCTTTATTTTAATAAAACATTTTGCTTTACTAAAACAGTGTTTTTGGTCCGCGAAGTTTTAAAAGTCGGGTCCGGAGTCGATTCATACGAGGAAGGGTTAGCACCCTCGATACGCCCAAAATTGGTACCAAAATGATTAATTAGAGTCTTAGTGTCGGAAATTTTAAAAGGTTTTAAGATACAGATCCTTTAAAAATGTTTGGATAATTAGGGCCATAATTTTGAGATTTCTTTGCTCCGAGAGGATACGAACATCACATCCAGCACGTTAGGACATGATGCTCTAAACCTTCGTAATCAAAGCTATCTCATGATTTTACGAAGTTTATCAAAAAGGATGTTTAGTTATTTAGTCAAACGAAAAATCGCAACCCAGCACGTTAGGGCACTATTTCCCGAATTCCTAAATACATAACATTGCCTTTAGTTTAAAAATCTTTGAGCAGTGTAATGACTTTTCAAAATGCATCGTATGGGATTGAATTTAAGAAAAGGTTTGAGTCAAAATTCAAATTTCTTTGTCCGAAAAGATATAAACATCACATCCAGTACGTTAGGACACGATGTTTTAATCTCTCGTAATCAAAGTCATCTCGTGATTCGCAAAACTTCGTAAAAGGGATGTTAAGTTATTTAGTCAAACGAAAAATCGCAACCCAGCACGTTAGGGCACTATTTCTCGAGTTTCTAAATACCGAAACATTGCCTCATTTTGAAAATTTTTTAGATGAAATACGATAATCTTACAAATGATACTTTGTTCAAAAATATTGTACAAAACCAAGAGAACAAATATGGATGTGAATGTTATAAATAAAAATACAAATAATAATAATAATAATAATGATGATAATACCAAGTAGTAAAAAATGAATAAATAACTAAATAAATAAAATAAGAAATAACAATGACAAAATAATAATGATGATACTTGAAATAAAATAATGATGATAATATGTAAAAGAATAATATGAAATAATATATATAAAAATATATGCACATAAAAATAATAGAATGGGAGTAACAATACGGACAAGGTAATAGCAAAAAATAGATAGTAACAATAATAATAATAAAATGATCGTCTCAATCATAATATTAGTAAATAAATAAGATAATAACATGTACAATTGTTATAATAGATAATAGTAATATGAACAAATAATAGTGGAAGTACAACCAAAATAACAAATAATAACATGTTATAATAAATAATAGTAATAGAATCAAATAATAATGAAAATACAATCAAAATAAATAATAAAAATAATAAAAATAAAGTTAGTGAGATGTATTAATAATAAAATATCAAAATATACTAATGATAATAACAATATTAATATAATTAACAAAAAAAAGACTAAAAAATTTACACAATAATTAAATCAGGATTAATTTGCATTAAAGATAAAAATTTTGGGGTTAATTCGAAATAAAAGGAAAGAAAAGGGACCATTTGGAATACGCGTGAAAGGAGGGGGGACCAAAATGGCAATTAGTCCTTTTTGTCAAAACGCACAGCAGCAGGGGGGACTTAATCGCAAATCAGGGTAAATTATTGAGCTAATTTTAAAATACAAAGACTTGATTGCAAAATTATAAAAATGCGGAGGGACCCAGCAGCAAATAGACCATCCTTTTGGCAAAACACGCGGATCCTAGGCGGGTCGGATCGGGTCGGGTTGCTCGGTGGTGAAACGCGTCGTTTTGGGGCTTTTGGGCCTACCAAAACGACGTCGTTTTGATCCGGCTATAAAATCAATTTTTTTACAAAAAAAACTTCATTTTTTCATTTCTCTAAAAAAAAAACTGATTTGCCTTGTGTTTTTTCTCTGCAGGTGAGGGAATTCCGCGAGGGTTCCGCTAAGCTCACGGACGTCATGGCGTGGCCGTAGCCAACAAAAAAAGGTAAAAATTTTGTTTTTTTATTTTTTGTCTTTTATACCATTGTTTATACATATGTATATGTATATATAAAAAGAAAGACGAAAAAAGAAGATCGAAAACACCAAGATTTTACCTCTTTTTTTGTTTTTTGATTCTTTTTTTGCTTAAACTTTGTTCTGGAATTTATGTTGACCCTTTTTTTGCTTGCTTTTCGTCGGTTTTGAACCTTTGAACGTCTGTCTTTCCGATTGAAAGAAAGAAAAAAAAAACTCTTTTTGCTTGAATTTCTGTTTCTTGTGTTTTTCTTTTCAAAAAAAATTCCCCTCTCACTGGTTTCCGACCTGGCTTTTATAGCCATTACAAAGTATATATTTTTTTGCCTATTTCTGCCTATTTCTGCTCTGTGTTGTCTTTTCCTTTTTCTATTTCGCAGCGCAAGTGGAGGCGGAGGCGGCGGTGGCCGGTGGTGCAGGAGGCGGGTGGCGCTTGAGGCGGTGGATGTCGAACATCGAGGCGTGTTCGTGGTGGGTGATGTCGGTGATGGGTCGGTGGGGTTGGTGGCTAGGGTTGCGGCGCTAGGGTTCTCAGAAACCCTAGCTTGCTGAAAAGAGGAAAGTGGGCCTGTTGGGCCCCGTAGGTTTGGGTTCAATTGGGCTTGGTTTATTTATTTTGGGTTTGGGTATGGGTTCTGTGCTTGTAATTTTATTTTGTGATTGGGTTTATTTTAGTAATTGGGCCGGGTAATAATTGGGCTTTGTCTACCGTCCCTCTTTGCTCATTTTCGTAACGAGAATAGAGCAAAGACTTAAAAAGCCAATGTTGCCCTACCACCGAATCTTGGCCTCTCAAGTGCTTTTCTTCAAGTTCGTTATACGCCCACCGCATCTCGTTGCTTCGATCTACTTCACCGCTATGTGGCTTCGATCTGCTCTTGCTGCGACTTCAACTTGTTTATTTTTCGATTTGCTCTTGCAAATTTAGGAATGTCTAAACTGCTATCTTCAATCTGATCCTTACAAACTCAAGGGTTACCTGACTGAATCTTTGATCTGCTTCCTACAACTTCAGGAACGTCAAATCTGCTTTCTTCGATCTGCTTCTTGCAACTTTAAGAAGGTCAAATCTGCTATCTTTGATCTGATCCCTGCAAACTCAAGGGTCACCAGACTGAATCTTTGATCTGCTTCCTGCAACTTCAAGAACGTCAAATCTGCTTCTTTCAATCTGATCATTGCAAACTCATGGATCACCAGACTGAATCTTTGATCTGCTTCTTGCAACTTCAGGAACGTCGAATCTGTTGTCTTTCAATCTGATCCTTGCAAACTCAAGGATCACCAGACTGAATCTTTGATCTGCTTCCTGCAACTTCAGGAATGTCAAATCTGTTATCTTAGATCTGCTTCTTGCAACTTCAAGAAGGTCAAATCTACTATCTTCGATCTGATCCCTGCAATCTCAAGGGTCACCAGACTGAATCTTTGATCTGCTTCCTGCAACTTCAGGAATGTCAAATCTGCTTCTTTGATCTACTCCACTGCATACTCAGGGAGATGAGATCTGCTCAACTGTACTGTCCTTCTTGAGGACGTAATCCTGTAGAATGAATACATACTTATGCCTAATGATTAGGATGCCATGAGTATGATGAGTCAGAATGTTATGAGTATGATTCTTATTTAAGGTGTTATCACTCATTTGTCTTTCAAGGTTTTATCTTTGTTTCCCTCTCAGTGACCATTTTCGCATGAATGGCTTGCCCCTGTGGAAATTTCGAAGCCTATTTTAGGCCTTAGAACACAAGTCTGCCTTGACTTCTAGCCGTCTTCCCTGGGAGTTACAACTCCTTCTTGACGAATGTTTGACTTGGTTTGTTCGACTCTCAACCATTTAGGGTTTTTGAATCTTTCCTTATCGAAAATTGGCCTGTCTTACTTTTTAAAAGTGACCAAGCAACATTATTTACCCTTGCCACAATTACTGAATCGGGCGAGAAACTTCATAGAAAAGGCCTTTATTGAGACCCCTTTTCTCTAATGTCTTCATCTTGTGTTCATGGAAGTTCTAAACAACTGTTTTGTTTTGGCTTCCTGTTTTATCTAGAGATTTCCAAAGTGATACGTGGAACTTTCTTTTGTAAAATCATTAGTTCATCAATTTGTTTTTTAATGCATCATGTTAATGATGGGTAACAGTAGATCGATTTCAAAGAGAATCAAAATGAATTTATTTATGAAACAAAGAAAATTGATTGGGGACATATTCCCTCCTTTTTTTTTGGGGAAAAGGACTCAAAAATGGTAAAATAACAACATGGATCAGACGCCCTAGACATCGCCAATTGGGCTTCTATATACAAGCTTCAAGAAGACTGCTCTGAGCCTGTCATGTGTGTAGAAGACTTGAAGTATTTTGTCGATGCCTCGATATGCAACGTACTTCCTCTTCTGTTGATTATGGCGCTGCGAGATCGCGACGTGTCCATTCAAAATTTGAGCCGCCTTTTTTGGGTTTTCAACTCAAAAAGCCCTTTGGTCTCAAAGTGCCCTTTTGCGGGTTTTCACCTTGGCCTCTCCGTTTTTTTTTGGAAGTCTCAAAGTGCCCTTTGCAGGTTTTCACCTTGGCTTCTTCTATTTTAAGCAAAATATTTTTTAACTGAATCTGAGTTCACGGGATTGGGCAAGCTTTTCCCGTCCATCTCAGTCAGAATCAGTGCACCTCCCGAGAAAGCTTTCTTTACCACATACGGTCCTTCCCAGTTCGGCATCCATTTCCCTCTGTGGTCCTTTTGTATGGGAAGGATCTTTTTCAGCACGAGGTCCCCTTCGTGGAACTCCCTTGGGCGAACCTTTTTGTTGTAAGCTCGCATCATTCGCTTTTGGTACATCTGACCGTGACGGATAGCCCTCAATCTCTTTTCTTCAATTAAGTTCAACTGGTCATATCGAGCCTGGATCCATTCAGCTTCATCCAGTTTCACTTCTGACAATACTCGGAGAAGGTATTTCCACTTCAATAGGTAGGACCGCCTCCATCCCATAAACCAATGAGAAAGGCGTTGCCCGGTAGAGGTTCTGACGGACATTCGATAAGCATAAGTCTGACGGCAACTTCTCATGCCACTCGTAAGTCTCATCATCTTTCCCACTATCTTTTGATGTTTTTGTTGGTCGCTTCCTTGCCCCATTCATTTTTAGGCGTACGGTGATGAATTGTGGTGTTTGATGTTGAATTGGCTACAAACCCCCGCTATCGTGCTATTGTTTAAGTTCGGTGCGTTGTCCGATATGATTCTTTCGGGCATTCCATATCGACAAATGATTTCCTTCTTCAAAAACTGGCTAACTGCTGATTTAGTGACGTTAGCATATGAGGCAGCCTCTACCCATTTCGTGAAGTAGTCGATAACCACAAAGATGAATCGATGCCCATTCGATGCCTTTGGAGATATTGGCCCAATAACGTCCATGCCCCACATGGAAAATGGCCATGGAGAAGTCATAACATGTAAAGGTGACGGGGGTACATGAATTTTGTCTCCATAAATCTGGCACTTATGACATTTTTTGGCATAGTTGATACAGTCTCCCTCCATGGTGGACCAGTAATATCCAAACCTCATTATTTGTCTGGCCATTGTGAAACCATTAGCGTGAGTTCCACAGACACCTTCATGGACTTCTTCTAGGATTAACTTAGCTTGGCGTCACACACCTCAAGAGCACTTGATCCTTCCTTTTCTTGTATAGGACTTCTCCATCCAAGACGTAATCACGAGCTAATCTCCTCGCATCTTTTTTCATTCTCGGTGGCTTGATCGGGTACTCACGATTCTTCACATACCGCAATATATCGTGGTACCATGGTGGGTCGATTTTCCTTCTTCCTCGACATTGTAGCAATGGGTTTGGTCTTGATGAATGCTCATTTGTATTGGCTTCATATCTTCGCTTTCATTTATTCGGACCATGGAAGCCGGGGTGGCGAGCATCGACCATCGATTCTCGTCCAAGGTGTAATTGAAAGTGATGTCATCGAACTCTTTGACAAGTTCTTGGGCCAATCTTTATAGATAACCAATTTTGGATCCCTGGTTTCCCATTCTCCTTTGAGTTGATAGATTACCAGGGCGGAATCTCCATAGACTTCTAATACCCTGATTTTGTATTCGATAGCAGCGCGGAGCCCCATGATGCAAGCTTCATATTCAGCCATATTATTAGTGCAATCAAAATCCAGTTTGCAAGTGAATGGATAATAGTCTCCTTTTGGGGATATCAGGACTGCCCCAATTCCATTACCCACGGCATTTGATGCCCCGTCAAAATTTAATTTCCAAGGATAGTCTTCGGAGGTACCTTCTTCAATGTCCGCCACATACATCAAGTCCTCATTAGGAAATCAAAATCTAAGGGCTCATAGTCTTCAAGGGCTCTCTTGGCTAGAAAGTCGCTATCGCTCCCTTTTACCGCCTTTTGGTTTACATAAATGATGTCAAATTTGAAAGCGAGGATCGCCACCGCCATCCTTCCATTCAAGGTAGTAGATTCCATCATATACTTAAGGGATCTAGCTTTGAGATGAGCCATGTCGTAGATCTGACATGTATTGCCTCAACCTTCGAGTTGTCCAAATCAAGGCGCAACATAATTTCTCGATTGGCGGGTACCTCATTTCACATGCGGTGAATTTCTTACTAAGGTAGTATATTGCTTTTCTTTCTTCCCGATTTATCATGTTGACCCAAAGACGCATCCCATCGAATTATCAAATCTTCATTAGATAAAGGATGAGGGCTTGTCCGGTTGAGGCGATTATCTGGAGCCCGAGGCAGTATTGTTTCATCTTTTCAAGGTCTTTTGACACTCTTCATCCCACGTGCAGGTTGTGTTTCTTGAGGAGATGGAATATGGGGTCACATCTCTGATCGGTTGTGAAATGAACCGAGCGATGTAATTCACCTTCCTAAGAAACCTCTAACTTCTTTTGGGTGCGTGGTGGAGGTAACTCTTGTATGGCTCTGACTTTATCTGGGTCAACCTCAATCCCCTTTTCACTGACTATGAACCCGAGCAACTTCCCGGACCGAGCTCCGAAGGTACACTTTGCCGGGTTAAGCTTCAACTGGAATTTTTTCAGCCTCAAGAGCAATTTTCTCAAGACCTGCACATGCTCTTCTTGATTCGGATTTGGCGATCATATCGTCGACGTAAACCTCAATTTCCCAGTGCATCATGCCATGGAATAAGGTTACCATAGCTCTCGATATGTCGCGCCTGCATTTTTTAGCCCAAATGGCATTACCTTGTAGCAAAATGTTCCCCACATGGCTATAAACGTCGTCTTGTCCATGTCCTTAGGATGCATTTTTATTTGGTTGTACCCCGAAAAACCATCCATGAAGGAGAACAACGAATACCCTGCTGTATTGTCTACTAAAGTGTCGATGTGAGGCAGCGAAAAATTATCCTTCGGGCTGGCCTTGTTCAGGTCTCTGTAGTCCACGCACATTCGTACCTTTCCGTCTTTCTTGGGGACAGGGACAACGTTAGCCACCCAATCCGAGTACTTGACCACTTGTAAGAACCCGGCATTAAATTGTTTCTCGATTTCTTCTTTTATCTTTAACAAGATGTCTGGTCGCATTCTTCCGAGCTTTTGTTGGGTGGCTTGCATTCTTCCTTTATGGGCGTTGGTTGTCTTTGCAATATCGATTACTTAGTCCGGGCATATCTTGAGTACGACCATGCGAACATATCCTTGAATTCATGGAGTAGTTCGATGAGGTCCCTTTGGTTTCTGCATAATACAAGCTCCAATATTCACCTCTTGCCCTCTCCTAGGCTCACCGTTTTTATCGACTCTTTATGGGGTAGGATCTGCTTTCTCCTTGCTCTACCATTCTCAACAAATCCGAGGCAAGTCGATTCGTGTCATTTCCAAAGTCCCGAGATTCCTCTCAACACATGTCTTGCTCAAAGCGGACTTACAATCAGTAGTATCATTACTCATATCATTGATGTCTAGAGACCGTGAATGGGTATCGAAGGGTGTATAAAGAACAAATGAATTTGAGGGCAATTATTCACATGATATGAATGAGAACAAAGAATAAATGATAAAATGTAAAATAAGAGAATATTTAGTAGAATTGAAGATGCATTTTATTAAAACAAAATGTCCGAACATAAGCCTATTTCACAAAAGAAATCTCATTGTTTCTAGGCTTAAAACAACAAGAGTGTTCCGAATATTACTCTGCAAAATCTCTAAACACTACAGAAATTCTCTGCAATTCAATTGTCTAATGTGCTTCCAGGTTCATATGGGCGGATGCCCAACAAGCTTCTTTGATCAATCTCCTCATCGTGTATGGCATTAATGTGAGGACATTCCCCTCTAGGAGACTCTTTTCCTGGGTAAATCATTCCTCCTGATACGAAGGTGAGAGATATGTGGGGAAATGTCATCGGTTCCCACTTAACGTCTTCTCCATTCAGCCTGGCGTTTCTTCTTTCTTGTTTTTTCTCCATCTCCTTCTTCATTTGTTTAACATCTGGTTTGAAACCTAAACCAAAGCGATCCCTTTTTTCTTTCAAAGATCGGGGCTGGACATTCCTTGGAGATATTTACCCAATCCTTTTTGGTAGGGCTCCTTTTCCCATCATCATTTACAATCCCATCCTGGTAGTCTTGGATAGTTTAGGTGACGGGACTTTATTTCCTTCGAAATGAAAGTCGATTCACGAACTCTAAGGATCGAAATGAACATTCAATGGCTTCCTCATTCGCTTCTAGCTATGGCGCTTCGTTGGTAACAGTTGCTATGATATCATCTTCAGCGTTTATAGTTACCAGCCAATTTTCTATTACCAATTTCAATTTACAGTGCGATGAAGGTACATGACCCATTGAATGAATCCGGGCCTCCCTAGTAAGCGATTATAAGAAGGCTTGATATCCATGACCAGAAAGTCTACTTCATAGGTATTAGGCCCGATCAATAATGGTATGTCTATTCTTCCCATCACTCTTCTTTCGGTGCCATCGAATGCTCTCACTATGTTTTGGCAGGATTTCATATGAGAACTATCTATCGGCAACCTCTTGAGTGTGGCTAGTGGTAAGACATTTAATGCTGACCCATTATCTATTAGCACACTTGGCAAGGTGTATCCCTTGCAACGGGTAGTTATGTGTAATGCCTTTGCTGACCCCATACCTCCCGGTGGGATTTCGTCATCGCTGAAGTAGATGAAATTATCAGTGCTTATGTTACTAACCAGACGATCCAACTTGTTGACGGATATATCTTTAGTAACATAGGTCTCATTCAGTACTTTCATTAATGCTTCGCGGTGCACTTGAGCTTAAGTAGTGCTAACACGAGATCTGGGCTGGTTGTTTGTGCAATTGTTCCACCATCTTGTATTATTGTGTTTCAAGAATTTTAAGAACTCTTTAGCCTCTTCCTCTTTTACGAGCTCATTGACAACGGCTTGGTTCTTTTTCACCCTAATCGACCACAGTCTTGATTTAAATCGCTCCGTTCTCCTGTTTTCAGGATCATAACGCTTTCCACTTCGAGTATAGGAACCTTTTTCTTGACTTCCTCCGAAATACTAGTGGAACCATGCGCTCCTGGTATTGTCACGTTGCAATTATAATTCCAAGGTACCCTTTTACTATCTTTGTAGGGAAAAGAAGCAGGTTTCTGAATTGTGATTTTTGGTCTTCCACAGACTCGCTCTCGTGTTCGCGAAATGATGATTCTCGGGTAATTAACTCCGGCTTTGTCAATTCTTCCTCGGTCGCGCATATTTCCTCTTCCTCTACTCCTTCTTCATAAAACTCCAATTCTTTGTTGTCCATGAGGCCTTGCACCAAAATTTTAAACTCGGCACATTCTTGGATCTCGTGTCCCCTCGTCTTATGGAATTTGCAGTAATTCTTTATATGTCTTTCGCTTCCTGTGGAATCTGTCTCTATTAATCCTCTTTTTACCATTTCCTTCCAGACTATTCGCAATGGGGTCTTCACTTCGGTGACATCCCTCTTGATCTTTCTCACAATCTCCTCACCGATTGCGTTCACCCCTTTTTCCTCATGATTGGGCAATGGGTTCCCCTTTCTTACCAAGTCATCCAGCGCTATAACACCCATTTTGATTAGCCTCTCGACTACTTTTTTGAAGGCGAGGCAATTCTCTATCGAATGCCCCTCTATCCTCGCGTGGTAATCGCATTGAGCGTTTGAGTCGTACCACTTAGGGTATAAAGGCGCAATGGTTGTAAATAAAACGGGGACACGATGTGCTCATTGAATAAAATCTGGTATAACTCTTTATGCGTGATCGAATTGGCGTAAATTGGATCCTTCGATTATTTGGTCTAGTTCCCAATTCTGTCTTGTCAGCCACTGTTGCCCTATCAGAATCGCCTTTGGTGATTAATCGCGATCGCCTTGGTATCCTCTATTATATGTACTCACATTATTTACCTCACTGTTTTCTTCTTAGGAGCGACTCTCCTGTTACTTTCTCCTGTCTCGATTTTGCCACCCTTATAGCATGCTCGATCATTTCCCTGCCATTACTATATCAAGAAAGCTCTTAGTTGTACTCCCTATCATATGAGTTATGAAAGGGCCTTGAGTATTAATAAAAAGTATGGCGCTCTCTTTTCCAAAAGCGGTGGTGAACTTGTGTGGCTACTTCCTCCATCATTGGGCATATTACCTAAAACTTTCGTTTGGCTTCTTCTCCATATTTTGGGCGTGATTCGATCAGCGCTATATCGACTATGTGCTCAGATTGTTTGTGAAGGCTGTGCTAGGTCCTTCCATGACTTGATCTGGTACTACCGAGATGATTGTACCATTTGGTCATGGGACCCGCCAGATTGTCTTGAAAACAGTGAATCGTGAGCTGATCGTTGTTAACATGTCCCGCCATCCGTCGATGAATATTGTGATGTGCGCTTGGGCAATCGGTCCGTTGTATTTTTCAAAATCTGGGTCTTGAATTTTGGCGGAATCAGGTCCGGAACTAGGCTCAAGTCTTTAGCGTCTACCCCGTAGTGATGGTCAGCGGTCTCCATTTCCTTAAACTTTTCTTCTAACCATTTGCAACGATCCTCGAGTTGTCTGGGAAGGTTCACCTTTGCCTTATCCATTTCAGCCATTTCATCAAAATCGGGGACTATAGGGTTAGCCGGACCTTCTTCGGGATTAGTGCCTGAACCAATCGGAAGTGCATCGGCATTCTGATCTCAACTCGCACGTGGCTCGATAACAAAAGGCGTCCTTTGGGGACATGTTTCTCGTGGTGCTTGGGTATTTGGCGGGGTAAATCCCAGAGGGTAAGCAGGGTCGTCATTATTCCCTGAGCTAGCAGCGACGCCCTTTCCTCGTTCATTGGCCAATAGTTGCGCCAGCTGACTTATCATGTTGTTTTGGGACTCTTGCATCCGTTCTATCATATCTTGCTGCTTCTTGGTTAATCGTTCTTGCATCTGTTCTTGTATTTCTTTTTGCATTTGCTCTAGTCTTTCTATCCTTTGATCCATAATTTTAGTTTTACCTCGCGTATTGTAGCGATGTTCTAGGGTAACTGTCACAATTTGTTCTTTTGTAAGATTTAATGCACATGATGCAATGTAATGCTAATGTATGAAATGTATGCAAAAAAGGCATTAATTCTGATTCAATTTCCATTAGAATAACTTTTCTAGAAAACAAGTTTCTTTACATAGAATGGATTACATATAAGGCCTCGCCTAATGCTTAAGGCCTTGACTTCCTCAAGAAGCCTAGCTAACTCTTGTCCTTGTTCTGACTTTGATTCATAAAATAAACTTAGTACATCAGCTTGGACTCCTAAGGTTTGCAAATGCTCCGCGACCTCTCGCACTTGAGCCACGGCTTCCCCCATGATGTAATCCGATCCCTGACTTGATTTTGGGAGTGATGAAGTTGTTGCTTCCAACGCTCCTCATTGACTTCCAGCAGTTCCACCCATAGCTCACAACCATGTAAAGCAGACTCTAGCTCTTCGATTCTCGCTTTCATTTCTTCAATTTTACTCAAGCTAGCTTTTAATTCAACTGCAGAGTTGCGGCTACGATACTGGTACAAGGATCTTTCCAATTCTGCCACCCGAGCCTTTAATTCCTCTTTCTCGCTTTGGGTTTTACGGACTTCTTTTGAGTATCTTCTAGCTTGAGTATCTCGGAGTTCTCTTTCCCATTGACTAGCTCTGTTTTTTCCTCCCCAGTTCTTGACTCCATTGCTCGATGTTTTTCCTAATCCAAGCTTCATTAACCTCCGCAGACTTCTTATAGTCATTTTCAAACTGTCCAAATCTTCCTCAGCCTTATTTTTCCCTTTTCTCAACTTTTCAGCCTCCAACTTCTGAATGTCGACGTCCAAACCCATCTGCATTTTCTCTTCTTCTAACCGTTCTATTCTTTTCCCTAATTCCGCATTCCTTTTCTCAAAATCTTGTTTGATGATTTGAGCTCTGATGGGATTACACGTAGGTGTTCCTCCATTGATCGAGCGCCTTCTGGCCCGTGTGGGAATGTTATCGTTGATTCTCTGGCTCTTCCATCGGTCGTATTCGGGAGTTGTCATCGGGTTTGTGGCAAACCTTTTCATTCTATGAGTCTGACTCCAAGCGCTTGCTATTTCACGAACTCTTTTCTTACAATTATCCCTTTGTATTCAAATTCACCTTTGAATTAGACCTTGTGTTGGGTATAAACTGTCTCGATCGGTATTGTCTCAACACAAGGAGAGGAGCATATCAAGCGGCTCCCCATACTCCTAGTAGAGGAACCCAGTCAAAATCTCCACATCGGTATAGGATCTCATCAGGGATCATCAAAGGAGCTTTCCATTCCACGTCTTCCTCTTGCAGGTTTTGCAGAATTGTTATCCATTTTTCTTCCGTAAGATCGTCTCGCCTCGGTGTGGCTGCTAATTCCTTTAGCGGAGAATAGTCCTCGGAGAAGATTCGACCTGGTGCCTTTTCCACTTTCCAAAAATGACTGTTGAACCATACTAGCAAGAGCTGTGCACAACCGGTGAATCTTCCTTCGCCCGCTCTTCGGCACGCGCTTAGAGACCTGAAAGTTTCGGCCAGAATTGCAGGAACGGGTGTGACTCTTCTATCCAACCTGTCGAATAGATCTGAGACTGCCTCATCTACATGCCCTAGAGCTTTAGGGAAAATAATCAATCCATAAATGCTCAAGGCAAAGATGTCAACCCTTTTCTTCACATCCGGGTGTGCTATGATCAAGTCCCTTAAATTTCTCCAAGGGATACACTTACAATCTCTTTTTGTTTTATCCGTGTTGCAACCCACTGCTCACTCATTCCCGTAATATTCATCAGCTTTTTTAAGAAGGTGGGAACGTTAACAGGTCTTGTATAAACTTTGTCGGCTTGAATTTTTGGGCAACGAAGTAAAGCTGTGTATTCTCCTATAGTAGGCACTAGATCCACTTTCCCGAAAGTAAAACAGCTATAAGCGGGATTCCAAAATTGGGCTATAGCTTGAAATAGGTGCTGGTCTACCTTGACGTCGAGCAGATACGACAGATCTCCGTAATGACAGTAGAATAATTGCTTGATCTCATGATCCCACTGACCCCATATCTCTTTCATCTCTTGAAGATTGTTTTGGGTGACACTGATACGCGTGAAGTCCCATAATTCTGACACGTGCCCTTCTGTAAGACTATCGCCTCTTTCTTGCTTTGCAAGATGTCGGCCCATATCCGGACGGCCGCATTGTCCTCCACTCTATCACGAAACCCCCTTTCCATGACAAAGCTATCTATTTGGGCAATTGAACGTGAATCAACACCTTTTTGATGAATATGCCATGCAAAAAATAAAAATAAAGCAAATCAGTATTTTATACATAATAGGCAAAGAATAAAAGTACCTAATTTGTTAACCACTAGGGTTTGGCATGGCTCTACCTAGTGTGGGTTCTTTAGGGCTTACTATATGAGGTTTGGTTCTAAGGAGGGGTACCTGAACCAGCAGATTCCTCGATCTTCACCCATTATAGGCTCATATAGACCGAGTTCAGTTCAGGGGGATACATTTCCCTATGGCTACACGGAGATGAAAATCTCACGAAGACATAGGTACGGATGTATCCCGAAAGCGATCCACTATCCTGCACGGAGGTGAAAACCTCACGAAGGAGTAGTTTCTCACTCTCACCTAAAGGTGTGACCACAACGGTCATGCAATGCAATGCCGAAATTGAAACAACACGCAATAAAAGATTGTAATTTTCAAAATGAGCTTTCAAACTTCCGACAAAAGATGAAAATAATCAATTTATGGCTTGACTCTCTAAATCGATCCCAGTGGAGTCGCCAAGTATCGTAACCATTTTTTTAGAACAAAACGGGTTCGACGTTGGGTTTTGAAAATAGAAATGAAACAGGAGTCGCCATCGACCATTATTATTTGGTGTGATCGGATCACCTTTATTTTAATAAAATATTTTGCTTTACTAAAAGCAGTGTTTTTGGTCCGCCAAGTTTTAAAAGTCGGTCCGGAGTTGATTCACATACGAGGAAGGGTTAGCACCCTCGTCGCCCAAAATTGGTACCAAAATGATTAATTAGAGTCTTAGTGTCGGAAATTTTAAAAGGTTTTAAGATCTGGATCCTTTAAAATGTTTGGATAATTAGGGCCATAATTTTGAGATTTCTTTGCTCAGAGGATACGAACATCACATCCAAAGACGTTAGGACATGATGCTCTAAACCTTCGTAATCAAAGCTATCTCATGGTTTCTGAAGTTTATCAAAAGGATGTTTAGTTATTTAGTCAAGCGGAAAATCGCAACCCAAAGACGTTAGGGCACTATTTCCGAATTCCTAAATACATAACATTGCCTTTATTTTAAAAATCTTTGAGCAGTGTAATGACTTTTCAAAATGCATCGTATGGGATTGAATTTAAGAAAAGGTTTGAGTCAAAATTGAAATTTCTTTGTCCGAAAAGATATAAACATCACATCCATGACGTTAGGACACGATGTTTTAATCTCTCGTAATCAAAGTCATCTCGTGATTCATAAAACTTAAGTAAAAGGGATGTTAAGTTATTTAGTCAAGCGAAAATCGCAACCCAAAGACGTTAGGGCACTATTTCTCGAGTTTCTAAATACCAAACATTGCCTCATTTTGAAAATTTTTAGATGAAATCGATAATCTTACAAATGATACTTTGTTCAAAAATATTGTACAAAACCAAGAGAACAAATATGGATGTGAATGTTATAAATAAAAATACAAATAATAATAATAATAATAATAATAATGATAATACCAAGTAGTAAAAAATGAATAAATAACTAAATAAATAAAATAAGAAATAACAATGAAAAAATAATAATGATGATACTTGAAATAAAATAATGATGATAATATGTAAAAGAATAATATGAAATAATATATATAAAAATATATGCACATAAAAATAATAGAATGGGAGTAACAATACGGACAAGGTAATAGCAAAAATAGATAGTAACAATAATAATAATAAAATGATCGTCTCAATCATAATATTAGTAAATAAATAAGATAATAACATGTACAATTGTTATAATAGATAATAGTAATATGAACAAATAATAGTGGAAGTACAACCAAAATAACAAATAATAACATGTTATAATAAATAATAGTAATAGAATCAAATAATAATGAAAATACAATCAAAATAAATAATAAAAATAATAAAAATAAAGTTAGTGAGATGTATTAATAATAAAATATCAAAATATACTAATGATAATAACAATATTAATATAATTAACAAAAAAAGACTAAAAATTTGCACAATAATTAAATCGAGATTAATTTGCATTAAAGATAAAAATTTTGGGGTTAATTGAAATAAAAGGAAAGAAAAGGGACCATTTGGAATACGCGTGAAAGGAGGGGGACCAAAATGGCAATTAGTCCTTTTGTCAAAAGCATGCAATGACGGGGGACTTAATCGCAAATCGGGGTAAATTATTGAGCTAATTTTAAAATACAAAGACTTGATTGCAAAATTATAAAAATGCGGAGGGACCCAGCAAAATAGACCATCCTTTCAGCAAAACACGCGGATCCTAGGCGGGTCGGATCGGGTAGGGTTGCTCAGGGTGAAACGACGTCGTTTGGGGCTTTTGGACGCCGCCAAAAGCAGCGTCGTTTGATCCGCTATAAAATCAATTTTTACAAAAAACTTCATTTTTCATTTCTCTAAAAAAAACTGATTTGCCTTGTGTTTTTTCTCTGCAGTGAGGAATTCCGTGAGGGGTTCCGCCAAGCTCACGGACGTCATGGCCGCCGGCGTCAATATTGGAAAAGGTAAAAATTTCGTTTTTTATTTTTTTGTCTTTTTTATACCATTGTTTATACATATGTATATGTATATATAAAAAGAAAGACGAAAAAAGAAGATCGAAAACACCAAGATTTTACCTCTTTTTTTGTTTTTTGATTCTTTTTTTGCTTAAACTTTGTTCTGGAATTTATGTTGACCCTTTTTTTGCTTGCTTTTCGTCGGTTTTGAACCTTTGAACGTCTGTCTTTCCGATTGAAAGAAAGAAAAAAAAAACTCTTTTTGCTTGAATTTCTGTTTCTTGTGTTTTTCTTTTCAAAAATAATTCCCCTCTCATTGGTTTCAGACACGGCTTTTATAGCCATTACAAAGTATATATTTTTTGCCTATTTACGCCTATTTACGCTCTGTGTTGTCTTTTCCTTTTTCTATTTCGCAGCGCAAGTGGAGGCGGTGAGGAGGCGACGGTGGCAGGTGGTGCAGGAGGCGGGTGGCCTTGAGGCGGTGGATGTCGAGCGTCGAGGCGAGTTCGGCGGTGGGTGATGTCGAGTGATGGGTCGGTGGGGTTGGTGGCTAGGGTTGCGGCTTAGGGTTCTCGAAACCCTAGCTTCTTTGAAAAGAGGAAAGTGGGCTGTTGGGCCTGTGAGGTTTGGGTTCAATTGGGCTTGGTTTATTTATTTTGGGTTTGGGTATGGGTTACGTGCTTGTAATTTTTATTTTTGTGATTGGGTTTATTTTAGTAATTGGTAGGGTAATAATTGGGCTTTGTACATTAACACTTCCCAAGATCCATGAAAGAACATCGCATTACATCGATCCCATTATGACTGAAAGATTGATTGCATTCACTCTCTTGTGCAAGATCTATCAACAAAATCAAGCTTATTCTTGGCCAACAAAGCAATTCGCATTGATCGGCTCCAAAATGACATAATTTTCATGACCATTAAATGATGCAAATACATTGGATTATTGAAATCCATGGTGACTGACTCTCCACCTCTTCCATTGCAATCTGTAATGGTCATTGCAATAGAGAAATCCAAGAAACACACAGAACAGCAGAAAACAAATCAGGAAAACTTGAAACAAAAAGCAAGAAAGTAGAAGTAAACTAAAACAAAGAAATACCACGAAGCAAGACGATTAATCAATCGACAGCCTCTGCTTCAGTCACCATCGTGAACAATAGTTCTGATACCATGTTGAGATATGGCTAGATATCAAAACAATCAATTAAAACAAGAAACAATCGATCGATTAACTAAAGAAAACAATTGATTGAAATAAGAGAACAATTAATTCAAAAGTAAAAGAATTTCTTACTTGATTCAATTCAATAAGCTTATAATAGTTAACTTATATTCACCATTCTAATAACAACTTACTAAACAAACTTAATGTAACATCCAAAACCCGGCCTAGACGTCCAGACCAAGTTGGAGAGTTACATCATCCGATCTAAAAACCATACTACCATAATTAGGGGTGAGCGTTCGATCGAATCGAATCGAATTGAATGAAAAAATTTCGAGTTAATCGAGTTGACGAATCATATTTTATCATCCTAATTTGATTTGAAATTTTCTCGAATCGAGTCGAGTGAGATGGAATTCGAATCGAATCGAATCGAATATATTTGTTCGAGTTAAATTTTAAAAAATAATTTTGGGTCCTTGTAACCACTATCACCCATCGTAATAAAATTTGTCCACCTTAATCAAATTTTTGTTAACTTTCATCACCTCATAATTTATTTATTAATCTTTTATATCTGGGTTAGCTTCTTTGCTTGCTTAGTTATTTCAATTATCTTGATTCTTGTCACTATGTATTTTGGAATTAAAATATATATTAAATGTAAAATGTGATTTTTAATAAAAGTTATTTTAAAGATAAAATATGAAATTGATACCAATATAAAATTTTAATACTGAATATTTTATGGCATAATTAATATTTCAATTTTAATATAAATATTCAATATGACTGAACAATTCAATAATATAAATAATATAAAATTTGAAATTTAATTTAATAATATAAATAGTAGATATAAATAAAATTATTGCTATTTATGTTTAGTGATTTTTTTGGATAATTTTGAATTTTTATTTGAGGTAAAAGGTGAGAAGTAAAAGTTTAGGGGGAAAATAAAAAGTTTTGGGGAATAAAAGTTTGAGGGAAAGTAAATAGGGAGTAAAATTTTGGAAGGAAAATATAAAAAAAAATTTGGGGGGATGGGTTTGGGGTAGATGGGAGATGGGATGGGATGGGAGTAAAAGTTTTAGGGGAAAAGTGGGAGGAGGAGTAAAATTTGGGGAAAATAAAAGTTTTGAGGGCTTTTTGGAGTAAAATTTTGAGAAAAAGTAAATGGGAGAGTAAAATTTTGGTGGAAATGAATTTGGGTAGATTGGAGGTTGGGATGGGAGGAATAAAAGTTTTGGGGAAAAGTGGGAAGGAGTAAAATTTTGAGGAAAAGTAAAAGGTTTGAGAGTTTGGGGTAAAATATAAAATATTATATTTTAATATTGAATTATTTGAATTATTCGAGTTATTCAATTGAAAAATCAACTCGATTCGAACTCGAAATTGGAAAAAAAAATTCGAGGTGACTCGAATAACTCGATTAACTCGAATAATTCAATTCGCTTAACTCGAAATTCAAATTTTTTTTCGATTTTTTCGAGTCGAATCGAGTTTTGCTCACCCTAACCATAACGCAATCAAATTATACGAATAGTCACATAGTATTCATCACAATAGTAATATAAATACATAGCATTCATAAATCCATAACATCATAAAACATATCCCTAATAGTAGTGTTAAAAAGCAACATTAAGTGTTTGACTGAGCTTTCAAGACACATTCCCGATCAAGACTGATTACCACTTGAAATCCAAACAATAACTGGGTGAGTTGTGAACTCAATGCCTAAAAAGGAAAGTAAATCAACAACGATGGCTTAGAGAGAATTTTCAGTTTAGAGTTTCTGTTTAACATAGAAACATGTTCAATCTAGGCTCAAAGCAGAGGTGTTACATATGTATACATTTATTATTGCAGTTTAGATATAGTTCAGATCAGATTCAGATTCAATGTTCCTATCTCCATCCGCTACACACCAACTTCGGCCATCCCAACACACCACTATGGACATTTAGTGCCCATCCATCCATGCACACCTTTAAAGTGTTCAATGACACTTTTACAGAAACGCAGCTTAGCTGCTAGTTCATTATGCGAAAAGCGCAAGGATCAGAGTGATACTCATTGTGACATAGCCACGATTTCATTGCAGACTATCCTTTCTCTTCACATTCTCCCACCACATGATAATTTAGAATGCAATTATCTGTAACACATGTTCAGCCATTCTAATTCATTACATGATTAATAAAACAGTTTAATATCAGAGTGGTATTACAGTGCACATTCAAGTATGTGATTCTCAAATCAATCTCAGTGTATCGACAGTCCTCATATAAGCAAATCCAGTGATTCGTATATCGAGAAACCAATATCAAATTTTAGCAACGTTTTCGACCTCAGAAACAGTTCTTGGACCCAACATCATGCCACACGGCCTGGGCACATGCCCATGTGCCTTGGTCGTATGGTTTTTAAGCACAAACAGTAAGTTACACGGCCTGGGCACATGCCCGTGTCCTTGGCCGTGTAGTTTTATACCTCAAACAGTGAGTTACACGGCATGGCCTGGGCACATGCCCGTGTCCCTGGCCGTGTGAGTTTTATACTACAAACAGTGAGTTACACGGCCTGGGCATACGCCCGTATCCCTGGCCGTGTGAACCCTTCACTAGCATGGTCACACACAGCCTAGACATATGCCCGTGTGGCTCACACAGCCTAGTCACATGCCCGTGTGGCTCACACAGCCTAGTCACACGCCTGTGTACTGGCCGTGTGGCATCGACAGTCATCATTTTCGGCTATAAAACTTGCAAAAACTAAGGTTTCGATACGCACCTGAGACGATTTTAAAGTAGAAACAATGTAAAGAAGTTTTGAAGCCTAAAAAGACCATCCAATAACTCAATCAATCAAGTTTATCAATAACAATGCACAATTATACTCGAAATACCTATGTCAAAAGTTTCAACACGAACTTTCAACAAAATCAATACTTATAAAAGATCAATGATGATTACTCAAATAGACGTGATGAGGTTTGCTACTCTCAATATTGATTATCAGAGATTCACACAACATACTCGAACAACCATTTCAAAGTATACTATGAAAAACAAAGAGAGAAACCCAAAAATTTAACGAATTAACATTAAAACTTACTTAATAACCTCCCAACAGAGAATGCTAATAGTGTAACTTCACTAGTCCCATATTCCTTACGATAATTAAAGAAGAAAAAGAAAAAGGATCAAAAAAAAAAAAAAAAGTAAAGAGGAAAGAATAAAGAAAAAGAAAATACGGAAGAAGAACTAACGTTAATTTTAATTAGCTTCCAATTAGATTTCTAGCATTTAGCAAAAATTTTCCCTACGCATATTACGAGATTCGAACTTGAAACCAGATAAAATACATGCAGATGTTTAACCAGTGAACCAGCAGGCTCATTCTTGTCACCCTTTCTTATAGCATTGAACTTAAGCTGGTAGTGCATGCTTGTGGGTTGATTCTAAAACAACAAAACTTTTAATGATATGGCTCGAACCTTATACCTTAAACCCAGAAGTAGAGTACAGGACCATAGATACATAAATTAATTACTGCAAATTGTCACAATAAAGTTTTTAAAATTTTGGGCCTTACAACTCTCTTCCCTTAAAAGAAATTTTGGCCTCGAAATTTTACCTGGGTCAAACCAATACGGATACAACGGTGGAATTGATTCCTCCAGTTCCCACATGGCTTCCTCAGTACCGTGGTTTCGCCAGAGGACATTCACTAGAGGAATAGTTTTCTTCATCAACATTTTAACTTCACGGTCCAATATCTGAGTAGGTTTTTCTTCGAATGTTAAATCCGGTCATAAGTCAATCTCATCAACATAGACAATATTCGACAAATTTGACCAATACTATCTCAACATTGAGACGTGAAATGCATCGTAAATCCAATCCAATTTTGGCGATAACTCTAACTGGTACGCAATAGGTCCAACTCGCTTCAGAATACAGTAAGGTCCGATGAACATCGGGCTCGGCTTACCCATGTGCTCAAGTCAAAGAACTTTCTTTCAATGCGATACTTTCAGAAACACCTGGTCACTTACTGAAAACTCAATATTCTTTCATTTCAAGTTTGCATAAGACTTCTGTTTATCGGAGGCGGCTTTCAGACGATCCCGAATCACTTTCACTGTGTTCTTAATTTCAGATACCAATTTAGGTCCAACTACCCGATGTTCACTTAATTCAATCCAACATAACGAAGTACGACACCTACGACCATATAAGGCCTTGTAGGGTGTCATCTGTATACTAGACTGGAAGCTGTTGTTATATGCAAATTCAGCCAGCGATAGGTACTCCTCTCAACTACCTCTGAAGTCTAACACACAACCTCGGAGTATATCCTCTAAGATCTGAATAACATGCTCCGACTGTCCATCAGTCCGGGGGTGATACGTAGTGCTGAAATTAAGTCGAGTGCCTGATGCCTCGTGGAGTTTTTTCTAGAATCGTAAAGTAAATCGTGGATCTCTGTCAGAGATGATCGAGACCGGAATCCCGTGTAGTCTTACAACTTCGACGATACAGAGTTTAGCTAACTTTTGTAAGGAGTAATCTGTTCGGATAGGAAGGAAGTGAGTTGATTTGGTTAATAGGTCAACGATGACCCAAACTGAATCTTTCTTAGTGGGGGTTAAAGGTAACCCCATAACAAAATACATTGTTATCCATTCCCACTTCCACTGAGGAATTTTGATTGGTTGAAGTAACCCGGATGGCAACTGATGTTCTGCATTAACCTTTTGACATGTCAGACAATGGGACAGAAAAGCTATCACCTCCTGTTTTAGTCTAGGCCACTATTAAAGTTCTTAGAGATCCCGGTACATTTTATTCCCACTAGGGTGCATATCATAGGGACTGTTATACGCCTCCTGTAGGATCGAATGACTTAACTCCTTATCATTGGGTATACAAATCCACCCTTTGAAGCATAACACGTTATTGTTATTCACACTAAAATCTGAGTTCCTATTTGAAACCACCAATCGCTGCACTAAGGTCTCATCTTTCAATTGTTTAACTCGAATCTATTCCACCAAACTTGGTTTAAATTGAAGTTCTGCCAATAGTCCTCCATCCCCAACCAAATTCAAACAAGCGAACATTGCTCTCAGGTCAGTCATCGCTCTACCAAACGCAATCAAATTATACCAATAGTTACATAGTATTCATCATAACAGTAATTTAAAGACATAGCCTTCATAAATTCATAACATCATAAAATATATATCCCTAATAGTAGTGTTAAAAAGCAATGTTAAGTGTTTGACCAAGCTTCCTGACATCGACCCCAATCAAGACTGATTACACCTGAAATCCAAACAATAACTGGGTGAGTTGTGAACTCAGTGCGTAAAAATGAATGTAAATCAACAACGATGGCTTATAGAGAATTTCCAGTTCATAGATTCGGTTAACATAGAAACATGTTCAATCTAGGCTCAGAGCAGAGGTGTTACATATGTATACATGTATTATTCTAGTTTAGATATAGTTCAGATCAAATTTAAATTCAATGTTCCTATTTCCATCCGCTACACAGAAACTTCGGCCATCCCAACACACCACTATGGACATTTAGTGCCCATCTATCCCTATACACCTTTAGAGTGTTCAATGACACTTTCACAGAAACGCAGCTTAGCTGCTAGTTCAATATACGACAAGCGCCAGGATCAAAGTGATACTCATTGTGGCATAGCCATGATTTTAGTATAGACTCCCCTTTTTTTTCACATTCTCCTACCACATGCTAATGTAGAATGCAATTATCTGTAACATATGTTTAGCCATTCTAATTCATTACATGATTAATAAAACAGTTCAATATCAGAGTGATATTACAGTGCACATTCCAGTATGTGATTTTTAGATCAGTCTCAGTGTATCAGACAGTCCTCATATAAGAAAATTTTGTCATTCGTATATCGAGGAAACCAATCAAAGTTTAGCAACTTTTTCGACCTCAGAAATAGTTCTTGGACCAAACATCATGCCACACGGCTGGGCACATGCCTATGTGCCTTAGCCTTATGGTTTTTAAGCACAAACAGTGAGTTATACGGCCTAGGCACATGCCCCTTAAACAGTGAGTTACACGGCCTGGGCACACGCCGTGTCCTTGGCCGTGTGGTTTTTATACTACCAATAGTAAATTACGCCTGGACACACTCCCGTGTCCCTGGTCATGTGAACTCTACACTAGCATGGCCACACACGGCCTAGACATACGCTCGTGTGGCTTTAATTTAATAAACAGTGATTCCACAATCGTTCACACGGCCTACCACACGCCTTATGGCTCACACGACCTAGTTACACACCCGTGTGCCTGGCCGTGTGACGTCAATAGCCATCATTTTCGGCGACAAAACTTGCAGAAACTAAGGTTTTCGATACACACCTGAGACAATTTCAAAGTAGAAATAATGTAAAGAAGTTCCAAAGCTTTAAACGACCATTCATTAACTCAATTAATCAAGTTTATCAACAACAATGCACGATTATACTCGAAATACCTATATCAAAAGTTTCGACACGAACTTTCAACGAAATCAATACTTATAGAAAATCAATGATGATTACTTGAATTGACGTGATGAGATTCGTTACTCTCAATATTCCCGCCTAATAGGGAAACCAAGCGATTGATTACCAGAGATTCACACAACACACTCGAACAACCATTTCAAAGTATACTATGAAAAACAAAAAGAGAAACCCAGATATTTAACAAATTAACATTAAAACTTACTTAATAACCTCCCAACAGAGAATGCTAATAGCGTAACTTCACTAGTCCAAGTATTCCTTATGACAATTAAAGAAGAAAAAAAAGATCGAAAAAGAAAAAAAAAAGTAAAGAGGAAAGAATAGAGGAAAAGAAAATATGGAAGAAGAACTAACATTAATTATTAATTAACTTCCACCTAGATTTGCAGCATTTTGCAAAAATGTTTTCCCTATGCATACTATGGGATTCGAACTTGGAACAAAACAGAATACAAATAGATGTTTAACCAATGAACCAGCAGACTCATTCTTGTCACCCTTTCCTATAGCATTGAACTTAAGCGGGTAGTGCGTGCTTGTAGGTTGATTCTAAAACAACAAAACTTTTAGGTATATGACTCGAACTTCAAACCTTAAACCCAAAAGCAGAGCACAAAACCACATATATAGAAATTAATTACTGCAGATTTTCAAAATCAAGTTCTTAAAATTTTGGGGCATTACACTAAATAACTACCTAACCATATTTACAACTTCTACAATTTGTAAAAGAAAAGGACATCAGCATTTTGGTTGAAATAGTCAACAATAATAACTATTAAGACTAACTAATGATATTATAAAAGTAGAGGATCAAATTATTCAAGAATTAAAGTATATAGATTAAATCTTAAGTTTCAACATAGTCTAAAGATGAAAATTTAAATTTGACCAAACTTAAAAGAGAAAAAAAAATCACGTCTTAGCTTTTAAAACTCTCACATCAAGTTTGATTGGGGGAATGGAGTAGAATTCTCCCCTTATTCATTGAATAGTAAACTATTTCTTTGTTTGGTTGAACGTAATATTCATTCAATAGAATAGCCATTACTTCATTATTACTTGTCTTCCCGTAATAGCCACCAAACAATGGCTATTTCATGCAACCTTGAACAACAAAACAAAATTTATTTCCAGATTAGTCCTTTAAAACTTGGACTCAGAAAATATAAAAATAAAATATTTGAAATATTTTAATATAAAAATAATTATATTAAAAATATTATTAAATTATGTATTTTATTTTTATTAAATTATATTTAGTAATATTTATATTAAAATATGATTAAATTATTTATTATTTATTATATATATATATATATAATAATCCTATTAAAATTTAATAACAATAATCATTTATCTTAAAGAAATTTGCTATGGGTACTCTAGTCATTTCATTTTTTTCCTTATGCTATTACAGTTCTATTTCGTTCAACCAAACATAAGAATACTATTACATTTCTATTTCATTTCATTAAATCAAACAATTGGATTACTAATTATAACTCTATTTTATTACGCTTCTATTCTCTTACGATAAACTAAATGTACCATTAAAATATTCAAATTATATATATCCACAAAATATTTTAATTAAAAATTAACAATATTAATTATTTAAACTAATTAATAACATTATAAAATTATACATAAAATTAAATAAATAGATTCAATAGTTTTAGTGGGTAAATTTGACCTTTATTGAAATTAAATTTGTTTGCTCAACTTGCCCAAGCCTATTTTATAAATGGTTTACTTAGACGAAATGGGCTCACCATTTGCTGGGTTCGATGACCCAAAAGTTGTGGATAAATAAACAAGAATTTATACTGTTAGCAATTTAAATTTCATCTATCATCATTAAGTTGAGCTTCAAGCAATTCAAGCAATTAAATTTTAGTTTTTTGTTGTTTAACTTTTTATACTTTTTGGTGAAATAAAATAATAGAGCAAACATGACTAGTGCGATTCAAACCTAAATCACACTTGAGACAATGAATACCATTAATCATCATGCCATCACATTAAGTTCCTTTTAATATATATATATATATATATATATATATATTTTAGTTAATGTAAATCCTAAAAACTTCAAATTTAAGTTAAAATATAAATAATTAAATTTGAAATCCTACATAATAATGGTGCTCACTTTTTCAAAACTTTATTTCTCATTATACTTTTAAAAATAAATTTTAATTATCAATAAAGCGTTGGCTAATTATCAAGATTAAGCCTCTAAAAATTTTAAGATTTTATATTCAAGTTTCTCATTGATAAATAAATATAATATATCTAGATTCTATTTGAATAATATTTCGATTATCAACCCGAATCATATTTTTGTAATGATTAATAATAAATTTTCATATATATATATATTTATAATTGTAATTATACTTTTAATTTCAAAAAAATTAACTAAGACTATCTTTGAGCAATAATTAAAACTTAGTTTGACACCTAAATAAAATACAATTAAGCCTACAGAAATAAGAATACAGAGGGGGTTGAGAAGTAGAAAGGAGGAATAAAAAAGTGATTGTCTAGAGCCCCCTCAAATGAATCATCTTGGGGTTATTTAAATCATGAATTAACTATAAATAAATTTTTAGATTCGATCATCGAATCAGAATCTAGATCAAATTATTATATATTTTATTATAATTGTATAACAAAACTCAAACTTCTAAACTGTTAACTTTTTACAACACCATTGTTTAAATTAGTACCATCAAATTCTTAACCGACAAGTAAAATGGAAATAGGGAGAAAGAAACCTTTTTGAGTTTAGATTTTATGTCTCAAAATCAATCTCTTGGGGGTTGATTGCAAGGACAAAATAATTATGTTTCAAATGATAATTTGCACAAATTTAAAGGCTGATCTAATCAACTTTTAGACTAAAGTGAAAGACATGACTCAATTTGGAAAAATTAATTAAAAAATTAAAAAAAAAGGGAAATGATTAAGTAGGGACCATCATGTTTTTATATGGTGTCACTAGAATTTTATTTTGACGTCATATTAAATTTGTTGGGGACCCCTTTGCATGTCGCTATAGTATCTTTATACATTCCAATATACTTTATAATTTATCATTCTTTCAAAAATATTTGTATTCTTTTTAAACATTATGTTTTTAAAAATAAAATTTTAAAATATATTTCTATTTCCTAATTGATTAAATTCTTTTTTTAGGATGGGTTTAGATGGATGGTGAGTTACAGTGTAATGCGTTTAACTTATTTTTATCTTACGTTACAGTATCACTATAATATTTAATCTCACACCACCGCTATTTTTACACTAAAACACAAATAAATACACCGTCTATCCAAATTCACCCTAAATATCAAAATATTTTTAATTTTAAATTAAAAATACATTTAAACTACTCAAATAACGATACAATTGAAATAAAACTGAATTAATTTAAAATATAACTTTAACCTAAATTATTTAATACTAACTTTACCACTTTAACTATAAATTATATTAAACTTTGGTAACATATTTGTAGTATTATATATACAAAACTTCATGTACTTTTGGGACCAAATTTTGGTTCAATCAAACTCCACTTTGAAAGATGAGAGAGCAAAGAGGGTCACAGACTCGGCAGTCTATTGGCACAAATATTTTGGTCAAAGATTATCACCTATATCTACATAAGATATCCTAATTAAATTTGTTTGCTTAGTAGAATCAATGTTGTGTACTGAAATTTATATTATATTGAGAGGAGCTTTTTGTTAAAGGCAAGAGAATTTACTTAAGGATGAAGTTTTTTCTTTCAATATTAGTATCCTTTTTAGCCTATCTGTTTGTTGATTTATATTGTGTGCCTTTCTTACAAAGTTCTTTAAATATTTTTTGATATTATTCATCCTCATTTTACGGTTTATGTTTAGTATTTTGTGGATGTCTTTTCCAACAATTTCATCTTTGAAAGTTTAACATGCATCTGTCTTTGAAAGTATAATATGCCTTACCACTGCAGCTAACAATATTTTATAAAGAGGTAACTATTATAAACTTAAAACAATATTTGATACTAAACTCATATCTAACCCTTTTCTACTTTCAAGTAAAAAAATTATAATATATTAATAACATTAGTGAGATTTAAATTATATTTTTAATAAAATTTACAAATGTAATTTCATTTATTAAAAATTTTATCATTAATAAAAATATGATTAATAGATTTTAAGCAAAATTTAAATATTTTATTAAGAATATCTTAAGCAAAATTGATTATTTTATTTCACTTAAGAATAAAATTAATTTAATGGAGAGATGTTCTAAAAATAAAAATAAAACATAAAAATCTTATTCTACAAATAAAAAAGTACTAAATATAATTTTATTTATATATATAACCAAACATCCCATGGGAAGATTGGCTTTCTTTTCTTTTATTTCATCAATTATTTATTCTTTTCTTGGTAAAGGTGGAGGTTTAAGATTTTAAATGTTGAAATTTAAGTTTCAATACGTGTAATTTAATTTTCTCTAAAATTTATTTATATATTAAACTTTTTTCCTTATTCCATATTTTTTAATAATTTTATAATAAGTTTTGATCATATATGTTTCTTTTGACACAATATTTAGAATTACTTATAGTCTCTCCCCAATCCATAAATAGAAAGATAATATGCTTAAACGTACTCAAATCCACGTCCTCCTACATTGACAACAATACTTATACCAATCAAACTAAAGCTCAATCGAGTTACTGATTCTGTTTTATTTCAACAAACTTTTAAGATAATCCCATAGTCAAATAATAAAGGGTTTTGGGTATAGTACATAAATGACAAAATTAATTTCATTCCAAAAAGCAAAAGTTACCATAAGATAGGATTTCCTCCCTTTTAATTTCCAATGCTTAAGTTCCTTTCTAAAATTGGTTTCTCAAAAGGGTTGGCTCTTATTAAGTTTCTACAAAAAATAAATCAAAATAGGAGGTAGACAGAAAGATAAATTGCCTTTGTTTAAGGATAATTAAAATAAAAAGAGATAGGTTTGTTTTATTAAATATGAATGTAAATGCTAGCAAAGCCATAGTAATTTCAAAGTTTTAAAACATTCTCTTATAATTTTATGATGTCCAAAGCTGGAAAGGCTAACATACCTTTTAAATACCTTTATGTATGACATCACATTCCAATAAGTTTATATAGTAATTCTTTTGGCATAAATATAAAGTTGATAATTAAGATTCCATCACAGTATTCTCTCAATTCTGTAAATTAAGCTTAATCTAATTTAATCGAATAATAAAATATTTATTTTTCAAAATATAATAAAATAAAATTTATATTAATTTTAAAAATACATTGTCAATTTCTCATTGTTGTAAATATTTTAATTCATTTTATATTTTATCTATAATAATTTTAAATAATAATAGGTCAAAGTTAAAAGAAATTCATTAAAAATTAAAATATGACAAATTTAAAGGACGGATTATATACTGCTCCACCAAACTGATTTCCATTTTTGATTTGTGCCCATGATGACCAAAAATATTACTTTACAATCAAATATAGTTCTTTTTTTTCATTATTATTCAAACCCTAAAATAAACTCTTGATTGAATCAAGGGATCGATGAGGTTTAAAATGTTGGGTTTGAACTATTTTAGTCAAAATTGGTAAAATAATAATAAGTCTATATATATATATATATGTATTTATAGTCTGTTGCTTCTTTATGACATTTTATTTGTAATTATCTAAAAGCAATTTTGCAAAGAAAACTTAGTGCTTAGTTGCGCAAGCTTCCAATATTTGCATATATGATTGATTGCATGTTGAATGTACGTGGAATCAAATCCATTATGCATTACCAAACTTTAATCAACTATATCTCGTTCCTAATTTGCATGTTGTTGATTAAATAAATGTTAATAGTGCATATAAAATAATAACATTATGAGTATATATTTTATCCCCACATCTTTACCTTTTTCTTCATATTTCTAGTTTTTCTCAATTTTAAAATTGAGTAAACTGATCCTTCTAAAAAATTAAGTAATTTAATTTTATGAATTTTGAAAGTGAGTATTTAAAGACAATTAATCGTGACATTAATTTTTTCCGTCAATTATACATAATTTTGATTGGTATATTGACAAAGTTAGCCTTCAATTTTACATATTTTGTAATTTTGGCATTAATTTTAAAAATTCAAAAATGCACCTCAACATTTACACAAATGTTGTAGGTAAATTGCTAAATTAAAACCAAGTTGACAGTATGTAAACTTTAAAGGCTAAATTTGATATTATATCAATTAAAATCATGTACACTTAATGGAAATCATTAACGTTGTAATTAATTATTCTCCGTTGCTCACTTTCAAAATTAACAAAAATTAAATTGCTCGACTTTTTAAAGAGACTAATTTATTCAACTTTGAAATTAAGAAAATTTTTTACCTAAAAGATTGAATCAATATAATTTATTGAATCAAATTTAAATATTTTAATAATTGATTCAAGTACAAATAATTGAATTTGAAATGCTAATTGGTGGCTGAGATATTTGTCATTGGTGAAGCTCTTTCTGTATATCTCTTTGATTGACATGCTTTAATTTAAATATTTTCGTTGAAAGTGATTCAAAAGGTCGTCATTACTTTGTTTCCTTTTATTGATTTTTAATAAATATATTTTATTTTTAAGCAGTAGGATATAATATATATTTTACAAGATAACGTTGCTGTTTTTCTGACTATCGAACAGTGATGTTATTTTCTAACTTCATCATTAAATTAAAAGTGCCTTTTTCCCTTACCAATAGGAATTTTTATACATACAACCAATAGGAATTAATTTTTCAATATTTAACATTTAACAGGATGCAAAGCTGAAATTTAAATTTGACCCTAAATTCAATGGTTAAGCTTAATTCGAATTTGTTTAAGTTTTACTTTTGTTAATGTTATAATATTGTTGTGTTAAGAGTTACGTATATTAGTAGCAACAAAATAGGATTTTTGTGTAATAGGAAACTAAATAATGTGGAGTTCAAGATTTGTGGGTTTTGTACTTTCTTTTATTAAAGGATATTAATTGAAAAGTTCAAAGGATTAAATTGAAAAGTATGAGAGGATTTTTAGCTACATTATTCTCATTTCAAGGAGGATGATTTTATCAAGGATGTCAAAAGCTATATAAAAAGGGATACATTTTAAAATTATACAAATTTTGGTTTAATGTTTAATTTTAGAAATAAAATCTTGATTTGATTCAAATATCATAATTTAGTAACACGATTATTAATATAGTATCATTTTATGTACAAATGTTGCATACAGAAATAATTATGTTTATCTAATATAAAAATAAATTCATGCATTTATTTCATTAAATGTATATGGTTGAATCAAAATTAAAGTTTCATATATATACATTTGAACTACAATCAAAGTTTCATGAGTATGATTACACCAAATGAAAGTTCATGTATCAAATTGCACACTAAATCATAGTTCATGAATAATTTTGAGATTTAACCCATTATAAAAAAAATCATCCTTCCCTATTGGTACAAGTTGAGAAAGAACATTAATCTTGTTCAATTAGGAACTTTATATCGTTGCAGTTGAGAACTTATCTAATAGCATTTGGAAGTTGTGTAATATCATTGCAGTAGGAAAAGTTGGGGGGTTGAGAGTATTCACTTAAAAGAGTACAAGATTAAAACTAAAAAAATCCTTAGATTGTTTGGATTGTAGTTAATGTTTGTACTAGTGGATTCATATTTAGGCAAGGCTCGCAGATGTAGTGGTTCATTAAAAATACATTTAGTATAACATCAATTCAACCAGACATTTTCAATTTATACAAAAGCCTATCACCAAACATATGTAGTGTAATCTTATTTGCCATAACTACTAGAAATTGGCTTCCTAACAGCCAAATAGACTTTGTTAATAAAAGAATGGCTATACTGTTAACAAAAGTGGTAGAGATGATTGAATTTGGTCTAGGCCAAATCATCTTTGATGGGATTGTTAAGTTTGCATAGAAGATCTATAACAATTTCCTTCTACGTTATCCTTCACTTATCTTCCAAGTCCTTTACACTCAAAATCTGAGAATTGTTAGTGCCACTGAACAATATGAGAAGGCAGTACTTGAGCTGAAGTTCTCGCATAAATGGTTTGAAGGAAAGCATATTGTAAATGAGCCTACAAAAGAAGCTTTAGGTTTTGACTCTGAAAAAGATGCTAAGGAATATGCTCTACTCCAGGAAGTGCCCATTGTTGCAAGCACCAAATCTGTTCCCTCGAGCATGAGGAAAAGAATAACAAATGAACTCAACTCCTCTATTGAATTCAATAAGAGACATGTGACAGTCTATGAGTTGAAGCCAAAGTTGTAAAGAAGCTGATTGATAAACAAAAAGCTATGTGGGCTAACTTGCTAGCCCTCTCTGATGAGGAAAAACTTGGCAAATTTGTTGACTAACAAAAGGGAGAATGAGGTACAAAAGGGAGGAAATGATGGAGCAGTAAGGGCAGATGTGTTGTTAAGGGGGAGTATTTCTTGTGGGGTAGAATTTCTTTTGATGGATTTCATATTGATTTTGAACTACTATTTATATTTTATTTGGGATGACTATGTCGAAACTATTTTTTCTTTGAAAATGGGTCGACTTTGATTTTAAAAATGAAAACAAAAAAATAGAAGTCGTTACCAATCTTTTTTATGAGATGTGATCGAATCATCTAGTAATTCGGTCGTTTTAGTAAAATATTTTAATTTATTAAAACAATGATTTTGGTCTATGAAATTCGAGAAAATGGGCTCGGGAGCCAGTTACGTGCGAGGAAGGATTAACACCCTCGTCAAGTCCAAAATTGGTACCTAATTGATTAATTAATGTCTGAGTGTTGAAAATCGAAAATTTGAAGAGATTTAAAAAAGGATCCATTGTTTAATAGAAAATTCTTCTGAGAAGAGGGCTATTTCACGTTAATCAAGAATAAAGAAGTACGTCCCGTAAGTTAGGACATGACATCTTAAAACCTGAAACGAGAATGAATACCGAAAACTTTGTTTATTTTGGAAGACATTCGATTATCTTGGTTTTAGAAAGAAATCATGTTCCGTAAGTTAGAACACGATTTTTTCTAATTCCCAAGAATGTTCAAAATTCATGCTTTAAAAAGTTCGTTTACTCGGATTTATCACGAAAATCGAAATCCCGTAAGTTAAGGAACAATTTTTTAAATTTCCAAATACAAAACATTACGGATTTAAAAAATGAAATTTCATGTAACTGGTAAGGATTAATGTAACACAATTTTATAGTAAAATATAAAAAAAAAAATTACGGTACTAATATGCATAACAGGCTAATAATAAATGTATTAATATAAATGATGATAATAAGCAAAAATAAAAATAAGATAAATTATAAAACAAAATAAAAAAATAATTATATAAAAATAATGAGTAAGTAAATAAATGAAAAATAAAAATAATTAAAAATTTAATAGTGAACAAAATAATGAATAAATGAATGAATATTAGGTAAAAGCAGTTTAAAATAATAATAGTAGTAATATTAATATTAATAATAATAAGCGACTAATAATAGTAAAAATAAATAAATAATAGTAATAATAACAATAATAATAATGATAATAGTAATAAAAAATACTAGTGATAATAATTGTAATAGTAATAGTAATAATAATAATAAATATAATAATAATATAATAGTAATAAAAAATAATACTAGTAATAATAATAGTAGTAGTAATAATAATAATAATAATAATAATAATAATAATAATAATAATAAAAAAATAATACTAGTAATAATAGTAATAGGAATGTTAAATTAATTGATTTTAATAATAAAATAGCAAAAATGACTAAAAGGATTAAATTGAAAGCAAAATAGGGTTTTAGGGTAAAAATAGAAATAAAATAAAGCAAAAGGACCGAATTGTAATGCACCACAAAAGGGTAGGGATCATTTGGGAAATTATTCTCCCATCCAAAACGCGCAACTTCGAGGGGGATTAAAGTGAAACAGAAAGAAAATTACAGGGGCAAATTAAAATAATAATAAAAAATTGAATTATAAAATTAAAAAATGTGGAGGGACTATTTGCACAAATATCCCATTTAATAAAAACACGCGGATCCTCAAGGTAAGTGGGTCGGGTCGCGGGTTGGCCCCCAAAACGACGCCTTTTTGGGCGTCTGGGGCCTAATGAAATATTGTCGTTGTGCTATTCTATTTAAACTCAAATTTTTCTAAAAATTTCACATTTTTTCTTGTTCTTAAAAAAACACCAAAATTCTCTCAACTTTTTTCTCTCCCCCCTCAGTCCAGTCAAACGCCGGTCAACTTCTAGTCACCGGACCGCCGTCCACGGCGGCCAAGAAACTCAAAAGCCTCCATTTTGAGCGCTTTGGTGCTTAAAGCTCGGATCTAGGGTTGTTTTCCACAAAACCTCGACCAAAAAGGGAAAATAAAAGAAAACCTTTCGGTTTCTCTTTTGTGAAGAATCCCATCATCGAGGACGATGATCTCCTCCACTTGTGGCGCGAGGCTCGAAATATACATGTAAGCTTTTGTCCTTTTTTATTTTATATTTTTTTTTAAAAAGAAAGCAAAGCAAGATCGAAAATAAAAACAGAATAAAAATGCAACCTTGAATGTTTTTCTCTTGAAATCGCTTCTCCTTATATGATCCGTTTATACCCTAGTCGAAATAGTGGTTTCGAGACCATAAATCGAGTCGTATAATATTTTAATATTATTTTACATGCTGTTGATATGTGAATTAGCATGTGGTAAATTTCAAGTAGCGAATTTGTGCATTTTATGTATTTAATTTGACAAAAGGATGAAATGCATTGAATGTGAAAGTTGCATGATATTTGTTAAGTATAAAGGTGTTATGGCTTTTAAAAGAGAAGGCCTTATGAGGCAATAAGACCACTATTTAGATTGTGGATGGATAAAGGTCAAATGTGCCCTTGTTATATATATGTTTTCTTATATTAAGTGAAAGGGCATTTTAGTAAATGGAATAATAATATGTTTATAATTAAACAAACAAAGAAAAGATGATGGTATCATCCTTGTTAGCCGAAAATAGCTAAGAAAGAAAGGAAGAAAACCATTTTAGGTTTTGACACTCATCTAGTTAAATTCAAGGTATGTTTTAATCGGTTTTTGATAATTTCTACGCTTTTGTAATCGTTGCTTTGAGAGCTACAAAACCCATGCCTTAATTTTGTGTTTTGATGATGTATGTGAAATATGCCATTGATGATTTTACAAGCTTTGTGATGTTTGAGGATGATATATGAAAGATTTGGATGAACATGTTATGTTCTTGAATTTTTGATGAATTTAGCTAAATAGGGCTAAATTGAGAAAATGGTAAATAGAAGGACTAAATTGCAAATTTGATGAAATATTTGGGCTTATATAGCCCCTAAAGAGGTTCGGCCAAGCATGTGTGTGTGTGGATTTTGTGAATTTGATGTTTTGTGAAAAATAGACTAAATTGTTAAAGTGTGCAAATATGAGGGTTAATTTGCAAATAGCCCTAAATGTGTGTATATGGATTGAATTGAATGAACTAGTGAATAAAAGGGTTAATTCTGAATATGTTTAGATCAAGAACCGAGGAAAACGGATTTAGATCGCGGAAAAGCGAAAGTGACAGAGTAGCCGTTTCCGTTCGTTGAACCGAACCCGAGGTAAGTCACTATGCAAATAAATGTATATATATGCAATTATAATTGTTTTTGTGATTGATGTTGATCATGAATGCTATTGAGAAGCTATGCTTATGAATTCCGAGAAAAAAAATCTGATATAGTGACTAAGTCTGAGAAGTCCCGTGTGAACCTAAGAATAGATAGGATTAGCTATGTCATGACATAGGTATCTGTTCTGTTTTATCATGTAAGACCACGTCCGGGACGTTGGCGTTGATTTGATATTTCGTGTAAGACCTCGTCTGAGACGTAGGCATTGATATGAATTATATGTAAAAGACCTCGTCTGGGACGTAGGCATCGATATGAATTATATGTAAAAGACCTCGTCTAGGACGTAGGCATCGATATGAACTTTATGAGTAAGACCATGTCTGGGACATCGACATCATATTAACTTGTGTAAGACCACGTGCAGGGACGTTGGCATCGTTATAATCAGACGTGTAAGACCACATGCGGGACGATGGCATCGATATCTGAGTGCATGTAAGACCTTATCGAGACGTTGGCATTGTACTACTATTACGAGCTTTACGAGTATCCTACTAGGTTCCTAAGGGTTCGACTGGCAAGTCTGCAATATGAATTGTATATCCGAGCTATGATCCATTAAGTGAATGAATATCCGATTCGGTACATTGAATGCACATTAAGTGTGTATAAAAGGTAAGTACCTATAAGACTTTAATATGAAGAAGAGTATGATTAAAAATGAGAATGTGAATCTTAAAATGTTGAATGTGGCAAACGTGGCCATAAGTTTATGAACCAAGTTATATATGTGATAGTTGCTAAGTGATCGATATATATATGCCAATATGTTTATTTGTATATGACTTACTAAGCTTTTGGAAAGCTTACTCTGTGTCTGTGTTTTCTCTGTTTTATAGGTCGTCGAAGCTACTGAAGGCTCGGGATTGTCAAGGATCATCATCACACTACTAAACTTATTTTGGTACCCTTTTGAAAATGTATATGACTAATTATGGCATGTATAGGCTAGATAGGTGTATATGTTTATAAAGTGAGCATGGCCATGTGTATGGGCAAGCTTTTGAGTTGATAAATGTTTGAAATGATGTAAGATTTAGTTTGTAATTTGGTAGGAATGGAATTGGTATTGAATATATGGATGAAGTGAACCATTTGATATGTTTTGGTTGCCATATATGCATATAATGTTTTGGTATGTATTGCTTGTAGGTCAGACCCAAAATGGGTGGCATATTGGCCTTTTAAAAGGGCCTATAATGTCACACGGTTGAGGCACACGGGCGTGCCTAAGACCATGGATAAATTGGCAGAATGTGGCTTAAATTGCACACGGCCTCGACACGGGTGTGCGTAATGGCCGTGTGAGAAATGGCAGTATGTGATCTAGTAGTACACGGCCTTAGCACACGGGTGTGCTTGGTGACCGTGTTGATTTTGGCAGAAAGTGCTCCGATTCGGACGTAAAGGCAAGTTAAGTCTAAGATTCATCGGATCGTATGAGATGATTGAACGTGTTGGGTCTGTTGCATATAGATTGAAGTTACCCTCTAAACTAGAAAAGATTCACAATGTATTTCACGTTTCGATGCTCCGTAGATATTGGTCTGATCCGTCACATGTAATTGCCCCATCTAAAATTGAAATTTGACCTGATATGACATACGAAGAGGAACCGATCCGTATCTTAGCTCGTGAAGTGAAAGAGTTAAGAAACAAGAAAATTCCATTAATGAAAGTATTGTGAAATTAACATGGATCAGAAGAGGCTACGTGGGAGCCTGAAGATTCAATGAGACAACAATATCCAGCTCTATTTAACGGTAAGATTTTCGGGGACAAAAATCCCTAAGAGGGAGAGAATAGTCCGGTTTATATCCTAGTGGGAATAGTGGTTTCGAGACCACAAATCTGAGTCTGTATAATATTTTAATATTATTTTCTGTGCCATTGATATGTGAATTAGCATGTGGTAAATTTCCATAAGTGAATTTGTTTGTTTGCGTATTTAATTTGACAAAAGGACTGAAATGCATTAAATGTGAAAGTTGCATGATATTTGTTAAGTATAAAGGTGTTATTGCTTTTAAAAGTGAAGGCCTTATGAGGCAATAAGACCACTATTTAGATAGTGGATGGATAAAGGTCAAATGTGCCCTTGTTATATAAATGTTTTCTTATATTAAGTGAAAGGGCATTTTAGTAAATGGAATAATAATATGTTTATAATTAAACAAACAAAGAAAAGATTATGGTATCATCCTTGTTAGCCGAAAATAGCTAAGAAAGAAAGGAAGAAAACCATTTTAGGTTTCAGCACTCATCTAGTTAAATTCAAGGTATGTTTTAATCGGTTTTTGATAATTTCTACGTTTTTGTAATCGGTGCTTTGAGAGCTACAAAACCCATGCCTTAATTTTGTGTTTTGATGATGTATGTGAAATATGCCATTGATGATTTTACAAGCTTTGTGATGTTTGAGGATGATATATGAAAGATTTGGATGAACATGTTATGTTCTTGAATTTTTGATGAATTTAGCTAAATAGGGCTAAATTGAGAAAATGGTAAATAGGACTAAATTGCAAATTTAATGAAATATTTGGGCTTATATAGTCCCTAGAGAGGTTCGGCCAAGCATGTGTGTGTGTGGATTTTGTGAATTTTATGTTTTGTGAAAATGGACTAAATTGTTAAAGTGTGCAAATATAAGGGTTAATTTGCAAATATCCCTAAATGTGTGTCTATGGATTGAATTGAATGAACTAGTGAATAAAAGGGTTAATTCTGAATATGTTTAGATCAAGAACTGAGGAAAATGGATTTAGATCGCGGGTAAGCGAAAGTGACAGAGTAGTTTTCGTTCGTTGAACCGAACTCGAGGTAAGTCACTATGCAAATAAATGTATATGTATACAATTATAATTGTTTTTGTGATTGATGTTGATCATGAATGCTATTGAGAAGCTATGCTTATGAATTCCGAGAAAAAAGTTCGATATAGTGACTAAGTCCGAGAAATCCCGTGTGAACCTAAGAATAGATAGGATTAGCTATGTCATGACATAGGTAACTGTTCTATTTTATCATGTAAGACCACGTCCGGGACGTTGGCGTTGATTTGATATTTCGTGTAAGATCTCGTCTGGGATGTAGGCATCGATATAAATTATATGTAAAAGACTTCGTCTGGGATGTAGGCATCGATATGAATTATATGTAAAAGACCTCGTCTGGGACGTAGGCATCGATATGAATTATATGTAAAAGGCCTCGTTTGGGACGTAGGCATCGATATGAACTTTATGAGTAAGACCATGTCTGGGACATCGGCATCATATTAACTCGTGTAAGACCACGTCTAGGACGTTGGCATCATTATAATATGTACGTGTAAGACCTTGTCTGGGACAGTGGCATCGATATACGAGTGCATGTAAGACCTCGTCTGGGACGTTGGCATTGTACTACTATTTCAAGCTTTCTGAGTATCCTACTAGGTTCCTAAGGGTTCGACGGGCAAGTATACAATACAAATGGTATATCCGAGCTATGATCCATTAAGTGAATGAATATCCGATTCAAGTACGTTGAATGCACATTAAGTGTGTATAAAAGGTAAGTACCTATAAGACTTTGATATGAAGAAGAGTATGATTGAAAATGAGAATGTGAATCTTAAAATGTTGAATGTGGCAAATGTGGCCATAAGTTTATGAACCAAGTTATATATGTGATAGTTGCTAAGTGATCGATATATATGTGCCAATGTGTTTATTTGTATATGACTTACTAAGCTTTTGGAAAGCTTACTCTGTGTGTGTGTTTTATCTGTTTTATAGGTCATCGAAGCTACTGAAGGCTTGGGATTGCCAAGGATCATCATCACACTACTAAACTTATTTTGGTACCCTTTTGAAAAATGTATATGACTAATTATGGCATGTATAGGCTAGATAGGTGTATATGCATGGCCATGTGTATGGGCAAGCTTTTGAGTTGATAAATGTTTGAAATGATGTAGGATTTAGTTTGTAATTTGGTAGGAATGGAATTGGTATTGAATGTATGGATGAAGTGAACCATTTGATATGTTTTGGTTGCCATATATGCATATAATGTTTTGGTATGTATTGTTTCTAGGTCAGACCCAAAATGGATGGCATATTGGCCTTGTAAAAGGGCTTATAATGTCACACGGTTGAGGCACACGGGCGTGCCTAAGACCGTGGGTAAATTAGCAGAATGTGGCTTAAATTGCACACGACCTTGACACGGGTGTGTTTGATGGCCATGTGAGAAATGACAGTATGGATCTAGTAGTACACGGCCTTAGTACACGGGCGTGCTTGGTGACCGTGTTGATTTTGGCAGAATACACCACTGGGATGTCGCACGGGGGTGTCATGAAGCCGTGGGTGAGGCACGGCCTACTCCCACGGCCGTGTGTCCCCTGTATGTTAGAAAAGTTTCAAATTTTTTTATGAAATTACTTATGTGTTTCGATTTAGTCCCGACTCGATTTATAAGCATGCTTAAGGTCTCGATGACCTACATAAGCGACATTATGATTGATATTGATGAATGGTTGAACGATTAATTCTGTAAATATTTTTGATCTATCTGGTAACGCCTTTAACCCTAATCCGATGATCGGACACGGGATAGGGGTGTTACATTTGGTTGGTATCAGAGTTACGGTTTAGTCGATTCTCGGACTAACTTAGCGTGTCAGAGTTTAGCTATACATGCCATATATTTGAACTGTGATAGTATGATGAATCTTTACGTGTAAAATGTTATTTTTGTATAGCAACGGATCCCGAAAGAGTTGTAGCTAACGACGTAGAAAGTAATGCGCCTACTCCCGCGCAAGGGACAGGCCCTCTGATTTGAGACCGGCTACGAGCGGTCAAGAGGGAGAAGCTAAACAAGCTTTCTTCCAAATGATGAGTGAGTGGTTCACTCAATTCATGAGAAATAACCTGACTGTTCCACAACCTCCGCCCCCGGTTAATCCCCCTCAGACTACAGTTGTGCCACCGATTATGTATTCGAATCTGTTAAATAAGCCTCCGGTTGGCAAGATTCTTAAGTATAGGGCTGAAGAGTTTCGAGCTACCAATAATAATGATGCTGAAAAAGCTGAATTCTAGATTGAAAATACTATTCGGGTATTTGATGAGATGTCTCTAACTCCGAAAGAATGCATAAAGTGTGTTGTATCGTTACTTCGAGATGCAGCATATCAATGGTGGAAAACTTTGATTTCTATTGTTCCGAGAGAAAGAGTTACATGGGATTTCTTCCAGACCGAGTTCAGGAAGAAATATATCAGTGAGAGATTCGTCGATCAGAAGCGAAAAGAATTTTTGGAGCTTAAGAACGAGTTTGTACGAATAAGTCAATATGAATATGAGCGAGTTCGATGCGACTAAGTCAATATGCCCGAGTTGCACTCGTTGAAATAAAAGAGTTCGTTGCACTCGTTGACCGAGTTTGCAAAGCTGAGGCATTCGAGAAGGATAAAAGAAAAGCTGAGTCTGAAGCTCGTGATATGAAAAAGAGATTTCAGAGTAAATCATTTCAGTCTGCTCCGAAAAGATTCTGAGATGATCAATGTCGTTCTAGAGATAATGCGAGACATTTGAATAGAAATAGAGCTAGATCGCAAATGAGTTCCAAAAACCCAGCAACTTCAGTGGCTAGTGTTGGTAATGTTCGATCCGAGAGACCTGAATGTAAACATTGTGGAAAAAGACATCCGGAAAGCTGTTTATTAAATGGCAGAGCTTGCTTTAGATGTGGATCGCTTGATCATTTTATCCGAGATTGTCCTGAAACTGTTGAGCCAGAAACTGTTCAGAATCCAAGATCTGATAATGCACCTGCGAGAGGTCGAACGTCAAAGAATGTAAAAAATGTCAGTGATAGTCAGAGAACTATGAGAGACAATGTTGCCAGATCTAAAGCTAGAGCGCCTGCCAGAACATATGCTATCCGAGCTCGTGAAGAAGCTTCATCACCTAATGTGATAACTGGAACTTTTACTCTTTATGATACTTCTATGATTGCTTTAATAGACCCTGGTTCTACGTATTCGTACATATGCATGAATTTAGTTTATGGTAAGACTTTTCCTGTAGAGTCTATTGAATTTGCTATAAAAGTATTGAACCCCTTAGGTAAAAGTGTCCTTGTTGACAAAGTATGCAAGAACTGTCTGTTAATGTTTTGAGATATCTGCTTCCTATTGATCGATACTTTTCCATTTGATGAATTTGATATTATTTTGGGAATGGATTGGTTGTTTATGCATGATGTCGTTGTGAGCTGTAAAAAAAAATCTATTGATTTAAGAAGTCCGAGTGATGAGATTGTACAGATTGAGTCTGATGATTTGAATGGATTGCTTGCTGTGATATCCGTTTTGAAAGCTCAGAGTTATGTGAAAAATGGGTATGAATCATATTTTGCTTATGTGATTGATTCAAAAGCATCCGAGAAGAAAGTTGAATCAGTACCAATTGTTTGTGATTTTTCTGATGTGTTCCCTGAAGAGTTACCGGGTTTACCTCCGATTTGTGAAGTTGAATTTGGTATTGAATTGTTGCCTGGTACGTCACCTATTTCGATAGCTCCGTATAGAATGGCACCAACAGTCGAAAGAGTTAAAGTCACGACTACAAGAATTGGTGATAGAGGTTTGCTAGACCGAAGTTTTTCAACTTGGGGTGCTCTGCTTACATTTTGAAAAGAAAGATGGCACGATGAGAATGTGTATCGATTACCGTCAATTGAATAAGGAGACTAGAAAGAACAAATATCCATTGCCCAAAATTGATGATTTATTTGATCAGTTAAAAGGAGCTACTGTGTTTTCAAAGATTGATCTGAGATCGGGATACTACCAGTTGGAAGTTAAAGATTCAGATATTCTGAAACTACTTTCAGAACGAGGTACGGACATTACAAGTTTTTAGATATGCCATTTGGACTAACCAATGCCCTGCTGTTTTTATGGATCTGATGAATAGAATTTTTAGACCGTATTTAGATCGATTTGTTGTAGTATTCATAGATGACATATTGATTTATTCACGCGATGAAAGTGAGCATGCTGAACATTTGAGAATTGTGTTACAAACTTTGAGAGAAAAGCAATTGTACGCAAAATTCAGCAAATGTGAATCCTGGTTGAATGAGGTCAGTTTTCTGGGGCATATTGTGTCAGCTTCTGGGGTTCGTGTTGATCCGAGCAAGATTTCTGCTATTCTGAATTGGAAACCTCTGAGAAATGTATCTGAAGTTCGTATTTTTCTGGGTTTAGCTGGTTATTACCGTAGATTTGTAAAGGGCTTTTCAACAATAGCTACTCCGTTGACAAGATTACTTCAAAAAGATATCAGATTTGAATGGTCGGATAAATGTCAGAAAAGTTTAGACCAGTTGAAAACTCTGTTAACAGAAGCTCCAGTGTTAGTACAGCCTGAATCGGGTAAAAAATTTGTTGTTTACAGTGAGTTTTTGTTAAACGGTCTGGGATGTGTTTTGATGCAATAGGGCAAAGTGGTAGCTTATGCTTCGAGACAATTAAAGCCTCATGAAAAGAATTATCTGACACACGACTTTGAGCTCGCTGCGATTGTGTTTGCACTTAAAATTTGGCGTCATTATTTGTACGGTGAGAAATGTCATGTGTTTTCAGATCATAAAAATCTGAAATATCTAATAACCAAAAAAGATTTGAACCTGCGTCAAAGAAGATGGTTAAAACTGTTAAAAGATTACGAGCTTGTGATAGATTATCATCCGGGGAAAGCAAGTGTTGTTGCAGATGCTCTGAGTAGAAAATCATTGTTTGCACTAAGTGCTCTGAATGCTCAGTTAGATCTGTCTGATGATAGTTCTGTGATAGCTGAATTGAGAGCGAAACCATTATTTGTACAGCAAATATGTGATGCTCAGAAGGTTGATAATGAATTGTTGTTGAAACGAGCTCAATGTGAATCGAGTTTTGAATCTAAGTTTCTAATTGTTGATGATTGTTTGAGATTTTGAGATCGAATCTGTGTTCCAAGAAATCCGAAACTGATTCGAATGATATTAAGCCAAGCACATAATAGTCTCCTATCTATTCATCCGGTGAGTACTAAAATGTATCATGATTTGAAACGACACTACTGGTGGTTTGGTATGAAACAAAACATTTCTGACTTTATTTCAAAATGTTTAGTTTGTCAGCAAGTGAAAGCAGAACATCAAGTTACATGCAGGTTATTCTGATGATTCGATTCTGAATGGAAATGGGATAGAGTAACTATGGACTTTGTTTCTGGGTTGCCTCTGACTCCGAGAAAGAAGGATGTGATATGGGTCGTAGTTGACCGATTAACTAAATCAGCCAATTTTATTCCGATAAAATCTGACTACTCACTTGAAAGATTAGCTGAGCTTTATATTTTCGAGATTGTGAGATTGCACGGGGTACCACTATCTATTATGTCAGATAGGGATCCGAGATTCACATCGCGATTCTTGAAGAAGTTGCAAGAAGCTTTAGGCACAAAATTGCATTTCAGTACAGCTTTTCATCTGCAAACGGATGGTCAATCCGAGCAAATTATTCAGATTCTCGAGGATATGTTAAGATGTTGTGTACTTGAGTTTAATGGTTCGTGGGAACAATACCTGCCATTGATTGAATTTGCGTATAACAATAGTTTTCAGTCGAGCATCAAAATGGCACCATATGAAGCTTTGTACGGACGTAAATGTCGTACACCTTTATATTAGACTGAACTCAGTGAGAATAAGTTACACGAGGCCAATTTGATAAAAGATACCGAACAGAAAGTGAAACTGATTCGAGATTGTTTGAAAGTAGCATCGATCGTCAGAAGTCCTATGCAGACTTAAAACGAAAAGATATAGAATTTGAGATCGGCGACAAAGTATTTCTGAAAGTATCTCCGTGGAAGAAAGTGCTCCGATTCGGACGTAAAGGCAAGTTAAGTTTGAGATTCATCGAACCGTATGAGATCATTGAACGTGTTGGGCCTGTTGCATATAGATTGAAGTTACCCTCTGAACTAGAAAAGATTCACAATGTATTTCACGTTTCGATGCTCCATAGATATCGTTCTGATCCGTCACATGTAATTGCCCCATCTAAAATTAAAATCTGACCTGATAAGACATACGAAGAGGAACCCATCCATATCTTAGCTCGTGAAGTGAAAGAGTTAAGAAACAAGAAAATTCCATTAATGAAAGTATTGTGGAATCGACACGGATTAGAAGAGGCTACGTGGGAGCCTGAAGATTCAATGAGACAACAATATCCAACTCTATTTAACGGTAAGATTTTCGGGGACGAAAATCCCTAAAGGGGGAGAATTGTAATAGTCTAGTTTATACCCTAGTCGAAATAGTGGTTTCGAGACCATAAATCTGAGTTTGTATAATATTTTAATATTATTTTTGTGCCGTTGATATGTGAATTAGCACGTGGTAAATTTTCGTAAGTGAATTTCTCTGTTTGCGTATTTAATTTGACAAAAGGACTAAAATGCATTGAATGTGAAAGTTGCATAATATTTGTTAAGTATCAAGGTGTTATGGCTTTTAAAAGAGAAGGCCTTATGAGGCAATAAGACCACTATTTAGATAGTAGATGGATAAAGGTCAAATGTGCCCTTGGTATATATATGTTTTCTTATATTAAGTGAAAGGGCATTTTAGTAAATGGAATAATAATATGTTTATAATTAAACAAACAAAGAAAAGATGATGATATCATCCTTGTTAGCCGAAAATAGCTAAGAAAGAAAGGAAGAAAACCATTTTAGGTTTCGGCACTCATCTAGTTAAATTCAAGGTATGTTTTAATCGGTTTTTGATAATTTCTACGTTTTTGTAATCGTTGCTTTGAGAGCTACAAAACCCATGCCTTAACTTTGTATGTAAAATATGCCATTGATGATTTTACAAGCTTTGTGATGTTTGAGGATGATATATGAAAGATTTGAGCTAGATGAACATGTTATGTTCTTGAATTTTTGATGAATTTAGCTAAATAGGACTAAATTGAGAAAATGGTAAATGGAAGGACTAAATTACAAATTTAATGAAATATTTGGGCTTATATAGCCCCTAGAGAGGTTCGGCCAAGCATGTGTGTGTGTGGATTTTGTGAATTTGATGTTTGAAAAATGGACTAAATTGTTAAAGTGTGCAAATATGGGGGTTAATTTGCAAATAGCCCTAAATGTGTGTCTATGGATTGAATTGAATGAACTAGTGAATAAAAGGGTTAATTCTAAATATGTTTATATCAAGAACCGAGGAAAACAGATTTAGATCGCGGGAAAGCGAAAATGACAGAGTAGCCATTTTCGTTCGTTGAACCGAACCCGAGGTAAGTCACTATGTAAATAAATGTATATGTATGCAATTATAATTATTTTTGTGATTGATGTTGATCATGAATGCTATTGAGGAGCTATGCTTATGAATTCTGAGAAAAAAATCTAATATAGTGACTAAGTCCGAGAAGTCCCGTGTGAACCTAAGAATAGATAGGATTAGCTATGTCATGACATAGGTATACCATTCCGGACGCTTTGATTTGATCATGTAATACCACATCCGGACGTTGGCGTTGATTTTATATTTATGTAAAACCTCGTTTGGGACGTAGGCATCGATATGAACTTTATGAGTAAGACCATGTCTGGGACATCGGTATCATATTAACTCGTGTAAGACCACGTTTGGGACGTTGGCATCGTTATAATCTGTACGTGTAAGACCCTATCTGGGACAGTGGCATCGATATATGAGTGCATGTAAGACCTCGTCTGGGACGTTGGCATTGTACTACTATTCTGAGCTTTCTGAGTATCCTACTAGGTTCCTAAGGTTTCGACAGGCAAGTCTGCAATACGAATGGTATATCCGAGCTATGATCCATTAAGTGAATGAATATCCGATTCAGGTTTGTTGAATGCACATTAAGTGTGTATAAAAGGTAAGTACCTATAAGACTTTGATATGAAGAAGAGTATGATTGAAAATGAGAATGTGAATCTTAAAATTTTGAATGTGGCAAATGTGGCCATAAGTTTATAAACCAAGTTATATATGTGATAGTTGCTAAGTGATCGATATAAATGTGCCAATGTGTTTATTTGTATATGACTTACTAAGCTTTTGGAAAGGTTACTCTATGTGTGTGTTTTCTCTGTTTTATAGGTCGTCGAAGCTATTGAAGGCTCGAGATTGTCAAGGATCATCATCATACTACTAAACTTATTTTGGTACCCTTTTGAAAATATATATGACTAATTATGGCATGTATAAGCTAGATAAGTGTATATGTTTATGAAGTGAGCATGGCCATGTGTATGGGCAAGCTTTTGAGTTCATAAATGTTTGAAATGATGTAGGATTTAGTTTGTAATTTGGTAGGAATGGAATTGGTATTGAATGTATGGATGAAGTGAACCATTTGATATGTTTTAGTTGCCATATATGCATATAATGTTTTGGTATGTATTGCTTGTAGGTCAGACCCAAAATGGGTGGCATATTGGCCTTGTAAAGGGGCCTATAATGTCACACGGTTGAGGCACACGGCGTGCCTAAGACCGTGGGTAAATTGGTAGAATGTGGCTTAAATTGAACACGGCATCGACAGGGGTGTGCTTGATGGCCGTGTGAGAAATGGAAGTATGTGATCTAGTAGTACACGGCCTTAGCACACGGGCGTACTTGGTGATCGTGTTGATTTTGGCAGAAAACTACCACGGGGAGGTTGCACGGGGGTTTCATGAAGCCGTGGGTAAGGCACGGCCTACTCCCACGGCCGTGTGTCCCCTGTATGTTAGAAAAGTTTCAAATTTTTTTTATGAAATTACTTATATGTTTCGATTTAGTCCCGACTCGGTTTATAAGCATGCTTAAGGTCTCGGTGACCTACTTAAGGGACATTATGATTGATATTGATGAATGGTTGAACGATTAATTCTATAAATGTTTCCTATCTGTCTGGTAATGCCTTTAACCCTAATCCGGTGATCAGACACGGGATAAGGGTGTTACACTCTTGTATTTTGATATTTTTTGTCTGTCTTTTACGAAGGTTTTCTTCGATTTTATAACCGAAATTGAAGAAAAAATCAAATACAATATATTTTTTTTACTTTTTGCTGCTATTGTGCTGTTTGTCTGTAGGTACGGAGATGTCAGACGGCCATGGTAGAAGATAGCGCGGCGCGCCTAGGGCATTATGGTTTTTTTTTTTAAAAATGTTAAAGTTGTGGGCTAGGGTTTGGTTTGGGCCCATTGGATTTTGTAATTGGACTGTTTAATATTTTTATTTTTTTCTGATTTGAGTTATTAGGCCCCAAAAAAAATGGGCTATTACAGCTGCCCCTCTTTGCTCGTTGTCGTATAACAAGAATGGAACAAAGACTTTAAGAGGGCCAATTTTGCCCAGTCTCGCCGAATCTTGACTTTTTGGTGTTTATCTTCTTCAAGTAGTCTCATTCCAATCCACTGCATCTGTAGGGGTATAGGAATTTTTTCTTCGATCCGCTCGAATTTAATTTCAGGGAGAAGAGATTTGTAGCTTCGATCTACTCTGCTGGAACTTCAAAGAGATAAGAATTGGTAATTTCAACCTACTCCACTACAACTTTAGGGAGATAAGGTTTGTGTGCTTTCCTACTCCACTGCAACTTCAGGGAGATAAGGCTCGTAACTTGTAGCTTCAATTTGTTCCACTGCAACGCCAGGGAAATAAGATTCGTTATCTTCAGTCTGCTCTGCTGCAACTTCAAGGAGATAAGGCTGGTGTCTTCAATCTGCTCCACTGCAACTTCAAGAAGATAAGATCCGCCATAATTTGTAGCTTTAATCTGTTCCACTACAACGCCAGGGAAATAAGATTCGCTGTCTTCAGTCTGCTCTGCTGTAACTTCAAGGAGATAAGGCTGGTGTCTTTAATCTACTCCACTGTAACTTTAAGAAGATAAGATTCACTATAATCAATCCATCCCACTGTAACTTCAGGGGTATGGGATTTATGGATTCACCAATCTTGTTACACCATCCTCTGGGGAACATGAACTATAGAATCAATTTCATGGGTCTATGTTTATGTCAAATTATTAGGATGTCATGATCAGAATGAATCAAATGCTCCTAACTAGGTGTGTGTGAATGATATTTGCATGAATACAGAACATCATGAGAATGATCCCTTTTTAATGTTTGGGTTGTCATTGCTTATTGTTCATTAAGGTTGTATCACTGAGGTGTTATCATGCTCTCTTTGCTCAGCTGGTGTCTTTGGAAGAAAATCTGAAGAAATAGTCACAATTTGGACTCTTCTTTCTCAAATATTTCCAACCCTTAGGTTTGGCGAGTTCTAAATAATAGTCATGTTTCAGGTTCTTGTACTATTTAGAAGCTTCTAGAGTAATATGCAGAACCCCTTTATGAAAGTATTATTAGTCCATTAATCGTTATTTCAATGCAAAATGCTTGAAAAAGATTATGATGATGGTTAAAACTGAAATTTATTAGGAACAAAATCTAAAAAGAATGGATTAATCAAAGAAAGCAAACATCACTGAAACACAAAATGAGTAAAAGGAAAATAGGTGTCCCAAATATCGCAGCATGAGCTTCTCTGCACAAACTTCTTGAGGACCTTTTTCGAGCTCAATTTGTGTTTAAGGGATCTTGAGTACTTTATTGATGTCCCAAGATGTAGCATCTCTCCTTCTTGTTAATTCGGAGAAAGCAAGACTACTGCATGCCCCACCTTCAATCAAAATTTGAATTGCCCTTTTCCATGGTTTTCAATTCAAAACCCCTTTGGTCTCAAGGCGCCCTTTGCGGGTTTTCGCCTTGGCCTCTCCTTTTTCTTACCCTTTTTTTTAGTGAAGTATTTCTTGACTGAGTCTGAATTCACTGAATTAAGCAAAGTTTCGCCATCCATCTCAGTCAATATCAATGCTCCTACAGAAAAGGCCTTCTTTACCGCATAAAGTCCTTCCCAGTTTGGCATCCACTTTCCTCTAAAGTCCTTTTGTATGGGAAGGATCTTCTTCAATACCAAGTTCTCCTCATGGAATTCTATGGGGCGAACCTTTTTTTTGTAAGCTCGCATTATTCGTTTCTGGTACATTTAACCATGACAGATAGCTTTCAACATTTTCTCTTCAATCAAATTTAACTGATCATATCGGGCTTGGATCCATTCTGCTTTATCCAACTTCAGCACCGACAAGACTCAAAAGGAATGAATCTCGACTTCGATGGGTAAACCGCCTACATTCCATAGACCAATGAGAAAGGGGTTGCCTCGGTGGAAGTCCTAATAGACGTTCGATATACATAGAGGGCAAATGGTAACTTCTTATGCCAATCTTTATAAGCCTCGATCATTTTCTCCATGATCTTTTTTTTTTGGTTACCTCCATTACACCGTTCACTTTGAGGCGATATGGTGTTTTAATCTTGAACAAACAACAAACTTCTGATATAGTGCTGTTATTCAACTTTATTGCATTGTCAGATATGATCCTTTTTGGCATTCTATATTGACATATGATCTCTTTTTTCAAGAATTTGTTGATTGTCGACTTTGTGACATTGGCATATGAAGAAACTTTCACCTACTTAGTAAAGTAATTAAAGACCACAAATCAATGCCCGCCAGAAGTTTTTGGCGAGATCGACCCACTAACATCCATATCCTACACAGAGAAAATCCATGGAGATGTCATACATGAAGAGATGAAGGAGGCACAGAAATATTGTCCCCATAAACTTGGCACTTAGGGCATTTCTTGGTATAACTGATGCAATCCCCTTCCATGGTAGACCAGCAGTACCCGAACCTCATGATTTGCCTGGCCATTGTAAATGTGTTTCTCTTCTAAGATTTCCCTAACGTTAACAGCATCCACACGCCTTAGTAGCCCAGGCATATTTTGATACGATCATGCAAAAACATCTTTGAATTCTTAGAATAACTCAATGACATCTCGCTTTGTCTCTGTGGTGATACAGGCTCCGATCTTTACCTCTTTCTCTTCTCCTAGGCTTACAATGACTCCTTTTAAGGTAAGATCTATTTTTCATCTTATTCTACTATCCTTAACAAATTCGGAGATATGTTACAATCTCTGTCATTTTCAAAGTCCTGAGATCCCTCTAGGTACATGTCTCGCTCAAAAGGAGGTTCTGGATCAGTAGCAGCGTCGCTCCTATCTTTGATATCTGGAGACCTATTGTAGGCACGAAGGAATATTCAAAGAATAAATGAATCTAAGAACAATTATTTATGTGGTATAAATGTGAATAAAATGAAGGAATAAAAGAATATTTGCTCAAAATCAGACATAAAAATGCATTTTTTATTAAAATAAAGATGTTAGACATGAGCTTATTTCAAAAATGATTCTTATTGCTTTTAAGCTTAAAGCAACAAGCGTGTTTTGAACATTACTCTGAAATAAATCTAAAAAATACAGGAATCTCTTCCGCAGTCCAATTGTTCAGAACACTCCCAGGCTCATAAGGGCAAATGCATGATAAATTTTTCTTCCAATTCCTTCTTCGAATATAGCATTGATGCTCCAATTTTAAACATTCCTTTCGGGCCTTTAGTATAATCAAAAGAATTCTAGTTCCTTATTATCCATCAGGTCTCGCACCAAGGCTCTGAATTCACTGCAGTTTTGAATCTCATTACCCTCTTCATTATGGAATTCAAAGTAGTTCCTTGCTTCTCCAGGTTTTTCCCCTAAATCTTGTGTGATTAATCCACTTTCTACCATTTCCTTTCAAACCCCTCTCAATGGGGTTTTCACTTCTGCTATATTCATCTTGATTCTCTTCCTCGTATTCTTGATTATCGCGTTTACCCCTTTGTCAGAATAGTTAGGTAACGAATTTTCTGCACCAAATGGATCATCGAATTTCACAATACCCATATTAATAAGTCTTTCGATTATATTTTAAAAGCAGTGCAGTTCTCGATGGAGTGTCCTATGATTCTCGCGTGGTACTCGCATTGGGCGTTCGCATCGTATCATTTGGGGAACGGAGGCTGCAAAGGTTTTAGGTAGAAAGGGGATACTATATGCGCATCAAACAAACTTTGGTACAACTACCCATAAGTGATTTGGATGGGCATGAACCTGAGTTTTTCTGAGTTCGGTCTTGGATTGGAATCTTGCCTTGGGGAGACCTATGGTGGTAGTTTCCATCCTTGGCTGGCTTACGATTATCAATTTTAAATAGCCCTTGTTATCGATACTCATATTATTCACCTCATTTTCCCTCTTCCTCAGGGCCTTTAAAGTATTGATTTGGGAGCTCATCTCTCGCTTTTTCTGTTTGTAACGATCTTCGAATTGTTTTGGGAGCTCCACTCTCACCTTTTTTGTTTCTCTAAATCATCCAGATCAAGGACAATAGGATTGATTGGATCATCCCTTGGACTAGAACCTGAACCTGTTGGGAAGTTCACCAGTGTCGAGGTACCGATTTGGTATCGTGGTCTAATGTTAACGGACACCCTTTGTCGATACGCATCTGGTTGTGCTTGGGTGTTTGTTGGGGTAAAGCCCAAATGATAAGTAGGGCCCTCATTATCGTCCCTAGAATTGACCATAGGGCTTTTTCCTTTTTCTAACCCTCCAACTATCATCTGGGTTAACTGGCTCATCATGTTTCTTTGGGATTCTAGCATCCGATTCCTCATATCTTGTTAAATTTTGGCCAATTGCTCTTGCATCTGTATTTGCATTTGCTCTAATATCTTTAACCATTGGTCCATTGCTTCAGTTTTTCCTCGCGCATTGTAACGATATTCCTGGGTAAAGGTCTTTCGTGAGTTTTATTGCATATGATGCAATGCAATGCTAATGCATGGAATGAATGCACCAAAGAGGCATTGATTCTGGTTCAATTATATTAAAACAACTTTTCTAGAAAACAAATTTTTTTACATAAAACAGATTACATATACGGCCTTGCCCTAATACTCAAAGCGAAGACATCGATCATTTTCTTCATATCCGGATGTTAAGATCAAATCTCGTGAATTCTCTAATGGATGCCTTTACTAGCTTATTTTTGTTTGATCCAGGCTGCGACCCATTGCTCACTCATCCCCGTGATGCTTATTAGCTTCTTTAAGGAGATTGGGACGTTAATGGCTCTCAAATACTCTTAGTCGGCTTGAATCCTCGGGCAACGAAGCAAAGTCGTATACTCCTTTGTAAGACCATCACCCTTCTCTCATTGCGTTTACTCGAACCATATTCGGACGGTCGCATTATCCTCTACTTTATCAAGAAATCCATTTTCCATGACAAGCTCTCTATTTAGCAACTGAACGTGAATTAACACATCTTTTCTATGATGAAAATGCAATGCAATCATAACCAGAACAAAAAAAAGTACGTCAGTACAAAAACATAAATAAAAAATAGAGCACCTATTTGGATGACCTCTAGGGGTTTGGTGTGGTTCTACTTGGGGTAGGCTCTTAGGGCTCATTATATGCGGTTCAATTCTAAAGTAAAGGTACTTGAACCGGTAGATTCCTCAATCCTCACCAATTATAGGCTCATACGGACCGAGTTCAATTTAGGGAATACATTTCCCTATGGCTATACGGAGATGAAAATCTCAAGAAGACATAGGTACGAATGTATCCCAAAAGCAATCCGCTATCTTATACGGAGGTGAAGACCTCACGAAGGAATAGTTTCTCACTCCCACTTAAAAGGGTAAAATCGACCGATTATGTGATGCAAGATGCGGGGATATATTAAAAGACTCGAACAAATGAAATAAACATATCGAAATGATGCAGAAAATGAAATGTAAAGAAAGGATTGTAAATTTAAACCGAATTATGAATTTTTGACCAAAAGACAAGAAATAATCAACTCGTGGCTTGACTCTCTTATTTTATCCCCAGCGGAGTCGCCAAGTTGTCAAAACTATTTTTTTTTGGAAAATGGGTTGACTTTGATTTTGAAAATGAAAACGAAAAAAATGGGAGTCGCCATCAATCTTTTTTATGAGGTGTGATCGAATTACCTCGTAATTCGATCATTTTAATAAAATATTTTGATTTATTAAAACAATGATTTTGGTATACGAAATTCGAGAAAATGGGCTCGAGAGTTGGTTATGTGCGAGGAAGGATTAGCACCCTCGTCACGCCCAAAATTGGTACCTAATTGATTGATTAATGTCTGAGTCTCAAAAATAAAAATTTGAAGAGATTTAAAAAAAACGATCCTTTGTTTAATAGAAAATTTTTCTGAGAAGAGGGCTGATAATACTCTAGAATAACATATTTTTATGTATTAATTATGTGTTATTCTGAGTATGATCCTCCTAATTTGAGCTATTTATGATCTTTTATCTTATAGGGACTAAATTGGAGGCAAAAGCTAAATTAAGGGCCAAAAGCGTAAAATTAAAGATAAAATAGGTCAAAGTGCGACATAGGGAAAAGTTGGCGCCAAAAGTGCGAGCATGGAGGACACAAGGGTTGAAATGCAAAAAGAAGAGATTTTATTCTATTAGACTCTATTTTGATTATATTAGGATAATTAATATTAAGATAATTATTAGGGATTATTTAATTTTAGGATTTTATCTTTATTTATTTTCAATTAAATGTATTTATCTTTTGGGAGTTTAAGTAGGATTAGACTATCTCCCCTAGCACTATAAATAGGGGGTGAGGTGACTCAAATGGAGGATTCTTATTTTTCTGAAAAAAAACACTCTCCCCTCAAAAGTTTAGGCTTTTGTTCTTTCCATATTCTCTTTCAATAAAATTTCCTTTTCCATTTTTATAATTATTTTCTTTTACACGACAACCATGAGCCACTAAACCCATCTAGCCGAAGGTTGTCGATGTTCCCCAAAAAAGGGTTCTTGAGGCTTAGAATTCGTACTTAGCCTTCTCTCCAAGTATTCATCGTTTCCGCACTACGGGGCTGACGCTTCCATCCATGTCCCTTAAAAAGTAAACTTTTCAACGTATGCAAAGGCGGCCACTTTGTATGTTTTGGAAGGATTCACAGTTAGTTCGTTAACTTACTGCGTTAGAGGTTGGCGAGCCCAAGAGACAAAATGGCATGGGATTCGCCATTGAGAAGCGTTGATCTAGCATAGACGATCCCACAAAAGTGATTGCAGGCTAGAGTCAGGTTCCCTAAATTCGTAAGTCTAAATTCTTGGAGCTGGTGGTCGTAGGCGTCCTCTTCCACTATAACTGGCTTACTTGGTTTGAGAAGGGTCATCTAAAAGCCGAGGATTGAACCCAAGGCGGATCTAGGCAACTGAAGGCTGGAATCTCCCCATAAGAATTTCCTTATCTCAACTCTATTTCCTATTTTTAATTTTTGCAATTCTAATTCAACTTCTCAATTCTGTTTTTATTTTATTTTCGTTTCCAGATCAAAACTTTTAATTCTGTTATTTTTATTTTTCAGGAATGCAGGTTTTCTTGGGCACGATTTTGCTCAGGACTTCGAGAAACAAGCATTCGTATAATCTGGTCCCCGAGGATTCGACCCTACTTCCCCTTTACTGTTCTTTTTCATTATTTTGTAGGGAATAGGATATTTTTGGTGCTTTCAACGACGCATCAAGGGCATATTTCACATTAATCAAGAATAAAGAAGTACGTCCCATAAGTTAGGACATGACATCTGAAAACCCGAAACGAGAATGAATACCAAAAAAATTGTTTATTTTGGAAGACATTCGATTATCTTGGTTTTAGAAAGAAATCATGTTCCGTAAGTTAGAACACGATTTTTCCTAATTCCTAAGAATGTTCAAAATTCATGCTTTAAAATGTTCGTTTACTCGGATTTATCACGAAAATCGAAACCCCATAAGTTAAGGAATAATTTTTTGAATTTTCAAATACGAAACATTGCGGATTTAAAAAATGAAATTTCATGTAGCTGGTAAGGATTAATGTAACACGATTTTGTAGTAAAATATAAAAAAATGGATTACGATACTAATATGCATAACAAAGCTAATAATAAATGCATTAATGTAAATGATGATAATAAGCAAAAATAAAAATAAGATAAATTATAAAAACAAAAAGAAATAAATAAATAAAAACTAATTATATAAAAATAATGAGTAAGTAAATAAATGAAAACTAAAAATAATTAAAAATTTAATAGTGAACAAAATAATGAATAAATGAATGAATATTAGGTAACACAGTTTAAAATAATAATAGTAGTAGTAGTAGTAGTAGTAGTAATAATAATAATAATAATAATAATAATAATAATAATAATAATAATAATAATAATAATAATAATAATAATAATAATAATAAAGCGAATAATAATAGTAAAAATAAATAAATAATAGTAATAATAATAATAACGATAATAGTAATAAAAAAAAAAATAATACTAGTGATAATAATAATAATAATAATAATAATAATATAATAGTAGTAAAAATAAAAATAATACTAGTAATAATAGTAATAAGAATGTTAAATTAATTGATTTTAATTAATAAAATAGCAAAAATGACTAAAAGGATTAAATTGAAAGCAAAATAGAGTTTTAGGTAAAAATAGAAATAAAATAAAGCAAAAGGATCGAATTGTAATGAGCCACAAAAGGGTAGGGACCATTTGGGAAATTATTCCCCCATCCAAAACGCGCAGCTTCAAGGGGGATTAAAGTGAAACAGAAAGAAAATTACAGGGGCAAATTAAAATAATAATAATAATAATAACCTGAATTAAAAAATTAAAAAAATGCGGAGGGACTATTTGCGTAAATATCCCATTTAATAAAAACAAGCAGATCATCAAGATAAGCGGGTCGGTCGCGGGTTGGCCCTCAAAACAATGCCGTTTTGGGCGTTTGGGGGGCCTAATGAAACGGCGTTGTTTTGCTGTTCTATTTAAACTCAAATTTTTCTAAAAATTTCATATTTTTTCTCGTTCTTAAAAAAAACACCAAAATTCTCTCAACTCTTTTCTCTCCCCTCACCAAAGAAACGTCAGTCAACGTCACGTCATTGAACATTGTGAAGGCCACCGGTCGCTGGCGAAGGTGTCGCCATCCACGGTGGCCGGCAAACTCAAAAGCCTCCATTTTGAGCTCTCTCGCTTAAAGCCCAGATCTAGGATTGTTTTCCACAAAAACTCGACCAAAAAGGGGAAAATAAAAGAAAACCTTTCGGTTTCTCTTTCGTTTACCGAAGAGAACCGTCCATCATCGGGGATGGTGACCTCCCCCACTTGTGGCGACAAGGCTCAAAATATACAGGTAAGCTTTCGTTCTTTTTTATTTTATATTTAAAAAAGAAAGAAAGCAAAGCAAGATCGAAAATAAAAATAGAATAAAAATGCAACCTTGAATGTTTTTCTCTTGAAATATGCTCTATTGTATTTTGATATTTTTTGTCTGTCTTTTACAAAGGTTTTCTTCGGTTTTATAACCGAAATTGAAGAAAAAAAATCAAATACAATATCTTTTTTTGCTTTTTGTTGTTTGTTGTCTTTTATGCAGAGAGTTGTCGTGGCCATGCAGCGTGCCTAGGGCATTAATGTTTCTTCTTTTTTTTTCTGAGAATGTTAAAGTTGTGGGCTAGGGTTTGGTTTAGGCCCATGGCCATGGGTGGTTTCGGGACCACGAATCTGAGTCCGTAAAATACTAAATTTTTTTAGTATGTATTAATTATATGTGAATTAGTATGTGTGCAAGTTTCATATAAATTTTAAAAGTGTATATTTTAAATTTAGAAAAAATGATTAAATTGTTAAAGGGTTTAAAGTAGAAGTGGAAGGGCCTAATTATTTTGTTTTTAGCATGATTGGATTTGCATGGCAATTTACCCTAAAACTAGTAAGTGGACTGGCAGGGCATTAATGTTTCTTCTTTTTTTTTAGATTTTGAAGAGAATGTTAAAGTTGTGGGTTTGAAATCTTATGAGTAGTGAATTTAGATGGGAAGTTTGGTTTAGGCCCATTGAATTTTGTAATTGGATTGTTTAATATTTTCTTTATTAAATAAATGTAAATTATTCATGCTGAATTGAAATGTTTATAATTATATTTGCTATTACCGAATGTGAGGAATGGTAATTGATATGTTCAAGGAACTACTTGAGTAAGTTTGTAAGCAATTGGATTGACACAAATTTTATTCAATGTTGAATTGTATATGCTAAAGTGAAATAATGACTTAATTATATAAAGCCGAATGTGGTATGGAAATATTTTATTATATTCGAAAGTGAGAATAAAATGCATATTATAAATGTAAGCTTGAATTAATTTGGGTGGATTGAATATTTGTATATGTATCAAATATAGTTACACGTGAAAATAGAATGTGATTGATGCTGGAAATTAAAATGAGGATATATATATATATATATATATATCTTATTATGTATAATGGTTGTTGCCGAATGTGATATTATGTGATGGGAGAAGTGTGATGATTTTGAAATTTTAATCTTAAGTATATTTATTTGGATGAAATGAAATCATGAGTATATTTAGTAATGAGGAGAGAATAAAATAATGGCACTATGTGTGCGAGCTAAAATACCGAACACTGTGTGTGCGAGATCGGTTGAAGAGCACTGTTTGTGCGGATTTATTCACCGAGCACTGTGTGTGCAAGATCGGTTCAAAGGAACTGTGTGTGCGGGTTTATTCACCGAAACCGTGTGTGTAGATCGGTTCAAAGGCACCGGTGTACGGGTTTATTCACCGAGCAATTGTGTGCGAGATCGGTTGAAGAGCACGTGTGTGTGGATTTATTCACCGAGCACCGGGTGTGCAAAATCGGTTGAGTGGCACCGTGTGTGCGGATTTATTCACTCGAAACCGTGTGCGAGATCGGTTGAAGAACACCGTGTGCGGATTTATTCACCGAGCAACCGTGTGTGTAAATCGGTTGAGTGGCACCGTGTGCGGATTTATTTACCAAGCACCGTGTGTGCAAGATCGGTTGAGTAGCACCGTGAGCGAATTTATTCACCGAGCACTATGTGTGCGAGATCGATTCAAAGGCACTATGTGCGGGTTTATTCACCGAGCACCGTGTGTGCGAGATCGGTTCAAAGGCACCGTAAAGCGGGTTATCGGTTTTTGCTCAAGGATAGAAACACTTAGTAAAGGTAAACAAAAGTGTCAGGTATGTACATATTGAATAATGGTTTATCATCTTGGTGCAAATTTATTTAAGTTATTTCGATATGGTATGAAGGATATGAATACTTAGTCCATTTGTTTTGAGTTCTAATGAGCATGAGATTGATGTATGATAATTGTGTATTTTAAATATTAATGAGGTAAATTTTTCTTGTATACGAAATTAAAGTATCGAGAGGTGATTATTAATCTATGAGTTTGATTGAATGAATGAATGGTATGTTGGTAGTTGATTTTTGAGACCTATTGATCTAGATAGTTGTTGAATGGTAGCATGATATATGTAATTTCAATTACGAATCCGTTATCATCAAATAAGTTGATTTAATTAACCTTATAGGTTCGGTCACAAAGGTATGTGCATATGTGATGATGAATTGAATTTTGTGTATAAGTGGTTATATGTGATATTATATTAAATTAGAATATATGAGTACATGTAATAGTTTAATTAACTTTGGATGATCGGTCATATATATGATAATGGATTAAACTAGTATATTGGGCCATAAGTGATGGTATAATGAATTATGTGTATTTGATCTAATAAGTAAGTTTTAGATGTTGAAATGAAAGTTTTATATCCTATGTATTTATATGTGAATTATATGGATTGAAAGGTGAGAAAGAAAATTAGATAGTTAATATGTATATACGTGAACAAATGTATATGTATTTGTTTTGAGATGGGAAAATGATTTACGATTGATGTGAAATCTATTATTGAATGTATGAGTGTTTGGCCTTAAGGCTATAAAAGGTGAAAGTTTACGAATGATGACATGAATTATGAGTAAGTGAAGCTACTTAACGAGGAACATGGATTATATGAGAAAGGTGATTTTATAGTCGATTTTTATGATCGATTTGAGTGTATTAAGGGTAACCCATTTCCGCAAAATGGACTATTTTTTATTTTTTGTCTGATTTGAGTGTATTGGGCCCGGGCCAAAATGGACTATTACAAACTGTATTCCTTAATTTGCTAGTGCTACTTTGTTTTGATTCTTGATGATGAAGTTGATGATGGACTTAGTTCTGTGGAACTTTATTCATTGGTGAATGGATTGCTTTTACTATTTTTGCTTTATTTTTCTTATTTCATTAGCTTAGTTATAATTATGGTTGGTTTATTATAGATGCACAATTCAACTTAGCATTGATAGTTAGTTTGCTTAATTATTATCTAAATTTTTGGAAATAAAGGGAATAAGCTAAGGGGGAGCTAAGGTAACTTGACAGTAAACTTCCTATGTTGTACAAGTTTTGTTCAAGAAATTGCTAAAGGGGGAGATTGTTGAAAAATATGGAAAGGATAAAGGAGTTCTTGCGAGTGCCCACTCCCTAGCTAACTGCAACAGTTGAGAATGTTTTCAAATTTTAGTTATTGACAATTTATTGAACTAGATATTTATATTGTGTTGATATTTTGGAATGTATCTATCCAATTAATCACTTGAGGAAACATATAAGACCAGGCCATACTTATCAAATCCCTTAGATCGAGGATAGTGATTTGGATTGAACATTGATATCTTAGTTGCCAAGAGTCCTTGTTTACATTGTTGGTTATTATCGTAGTATATTTAACTTATTTAATTATTGTTTAATAGGGATTGTGATAGATCTTCTTCATGTTAGCAACTCTCAAAATATCTTATGTAATTGGCAGGTTTGTATTGGTTATTGTACTGAGATATATAGCACTTAATTTGTTCAAGTGAGAAACTTTGTTTTTACAAGTGCATTATGATAGTAAAACCTGTTATGTTGTGGTTTTACTTGCTAAATTCACAAGGGTAAATTTAGTGGTATCAGTCTTCAAGATGAAAAGTGAGGAGATTGTAATATATGTGTGATAGATTTAGCTTCATTTGTTGTAAGTGTTGAAGATAATGAACATTTCTCACTAAGCTAGGCTTCATAGATGTAAGGAAACCGAACCGCGTAAACAATCTTTGTGTCCCTCTTTTATTCTTATTTATTGTAGTGCTTAAAGGAGTACTTACTCCCTTAGCCACTTCTTCCAAGCATATAGCTTATATCTCAGCAACTGTTCGGGCCAACACTCTCTTTCTATATGGCACAAAAGGCATTTTGGGTCCACTATTTCGGTTCTTTTGTCAATTTATGCCTTGCATACCAATGCATTGTTGAGAATCTTCCACATGAGAATGGTTATTTTGACTAGTAATTTTGCAACCCATAGCGCATTCCAAATTTCTCTTGGTAAATACACGATGATGTGGTTTTGAGTTCTTTCATGCCTATTGTTAAATTCTTCCAAATAGGCCTATTTTATTGAAAACTCTCCTCTAGATAAGAATTTCCATTTTGGAATGTACGTTCTTTCAAAGAAAGATCTCATCTTACTCTATCTCCTATTAGTGAAACTCTAAATTCGCTTCATTGTTCTTCTTTTCACCTCCTCATCAAACTCTGTCATATCTCGTAACCTATTCTCTCTTTTCTATGTTAGGCCTTCTTGTGCTAACTCCTTGTTCTCGAGGATACTTATCCAGTCCCACGAGTTCCTCGATTTGGCTTAGCACTAGAAGAATCCATCTCTCCTACAATATTTCTTGACTAAAGTTTCCTCAATGAGCCAACTGTGCTTATCGACGATCTTTAATGTTTGTCTTGCAAGTAGCGCGCTATTCCTGACATCCAATCTTTTGATCCTTAATCCACCTATTGCTTTTTCATTGCACAATTGGTCCCAATTGAGGAAGTGAATTTTCCTCCTTCCCTTGTCCTATCCCCACTAGAATTGACACATCAATCTATCTATTTTCTCACATATACTTTTAGGGACTCTAAAGCAAGATAATTAATACACTGGTAGGCTCGAAAGAGTGAACTTTTCACCTTCCATTGTCATAATCTTGACGCCATCTTATTCTTGGAAGAATTTGTTTTTATTGTTCTGAAGACCAATCTAAATTCCTAGGTATTTATTTCCTTCCATCGTGGTTCGTACCTACGGTATACTCTTGAACATCATCTTGAATTTTGGGTGGCAATTGTTGCAAGGTAACACATCATATTTGCCAAAATTTATCTGTAATCTTGAATATTCGTAGAATCGATCGAGTATTCTTTTGATCTAAAAACATGATTTCTTTTTATCTTTAAAGAAGAGATAGCTATCGTTTGCAAACTGGAGGTGAGAAATGGGAATGTTCTTCCTACTAATGTTAATGTCATGTATTCTCTTTTCAGTTTTCGCCATGCTGATCATAAGGGAAAGTACATTTTGGCAAAGAACAAAAAGATAAAGTGAAAGCGGGTCACCTTGTCTCATACCCCTTTTTTGGATGAATTTTTTCATTCGAGGCTCTATTGATAAGAATGTTATAGGACACTTGTAATAGGCCAATTTTGGCCTGGCCCAATATTAACCAAAATAAAAAAACCAAATAAAAACATTAATAAGTCCAAATTTTTAAAGTCCATTTACAAAATCAGAAGACTCAATTAATGCCCAAATCTACTACCCAATACACAACCCAACTAAATCCTAGCCCATAACCTAAACAAAATTAGAAAGAAAACCCTAGGTCTTTCTTCAGCCGCCGCCGCCTCCGTACACCGCCACGTCCGCACGTACGGCCTCCATACCTCCACTCACCACGTCACCTCCGTACCTGCGAAAAGGACAGACAAACAGCACAGCGAGAGAGAACAACAAAAAAATGATGTATTTTATTTTCATTTTTTGATTTCAGCTATAAAACCAAATAAAAATCATTTGTATTGGCTCCCCTTTTTTTACGAATACACACAAAATATCAATAAAAAGAAAGCAAAAATCAAAGCAAAATAAAAAGGTTCTGTTCATCTTTTCATTTTTTTGCTTCTTTTCTTTTCTTCTTCGAAAACTATTTGGGTATGTAAAACGTTTTACCTTTTTCTTTTCTACTACTACTCATAAATTTTAAAATATAGTAAAAAAAGAGAGAAAAATTTTACCTTTCCAGTTCTCATGTCAGGCACGAAGACGCCGACGGGCATGGATTCACTTTGAGTCTCACCGAGTTTCACGGACGAGAGGGAGGGAGAGTGTTTTGAGAGAGTTTTTAACTTTTTTTTCTTTGATGTAAAGAGAATGATTTTTTTAAAAAAATTCAACTTTTATAGAGCCCTTAAACGGTGTCGTTTAGGGCTAAGTTCAATAGTCTAAAACGGCGTCGTTTTCCCTCCTGACCTGCATGCGCGACCCAACCCGCCAGAGGATCTGCGCGTTTTTTCTTTATTGGTCTTATTGCCAAATCGGTCCTTCCGCTTTTTATTGGTTCTGCAATTAAGTTTCCTTTATTTTTAATTTTGCCCTGAATTTTTTATTTGATTTCATTTTAAAATGCTGTGTTTTGGAGGACGGGGATATTTTCCCCTTCGGTCCCTCCTTGTTATTCGTGCACTCGATCCACTCCTTTCCTCTTTTATTTATTTTCAGATTTACACCAGACTTTGGTTTTAAGTTCAATTTCGTCCTTTCTTTTATTTCTTTTGTGATTTTTGATATTTTATTATTAATTTTATTGTTATTATTTTGTTACCATTATTATTATTATTACTATTACTATTACTTTTTTTTACTATTAATTATGACTATTATTATTATTTTTATTACTACTACTATTATTATATTATTAAATTGATATATTTAATATTTATTTTTGTTTATTTTTTATAGATTTACTTATTTCTTTTTTATTTTATTATTATCACTTTCATTATGATATTTTATTCATTATTGATATTTTTTTATATATGTTTTCAAATGTTAGATTATTTATTTCATTATTTTTGTTATTATTATTAATATATTATTTTCATTATTTTCATTATTTTTACCTAAATTCTATATTAATTTTACTAATTAATTAATTTATATTATTTTACTTATAAAATACTTAAATCTAATATCATATATTTGTTTCATTTACTCACTTATTTATTTATTTATTTATCTCATTAATTGTTTTTATTTTATTTATATATATGTATATATTTTTATTTTCTTCTTGAATTTCTAAATAGGCTCGTCTTTTCGGTTAATTGTGTTTTTATTATCATTATTATTTGTTTCGTTGTTAATACTATTATCAGCATTAATTGTTATTATTATCATCACTAATATCATTTTTAGTAATGTTGTTATGGCATGCATATTTGTTATTTATTATTATTATCATGATCATTATGCTTTATTAGTTTATTAAATTTATGTATATATGTAACACCCCAAACCCGGCCCAAACATTACGACCGAATTTGGTTTGCTACCGAGAAAACATTTTTGAAATCTTTTTAAAACCGTTATAAGTTTTGTCGAAAACCTTGTGTTTTCAAGTCTCTTGTTAAAAACCATACTTAGTGTTGTTTAGAAATATTTATTAAGTCGGGTTGTTTATAGATTTCGAATGTGCCCGATGACACTTAAAACTTTTTACGTTTAATTTGAGAAAACATGTGAACCCGTTTTAACATCATCAAATAATTTAAACAAAATATTCTAAACATGTAACAATAATAAAATAATTCTAGGAGCCTTATTACAACTTGATTAAAATCAAACCAATAATAAAATAAAATAAGCCAAAGTTTAGAGTTCATTTATATCAAATATCCACTGCATGGCCACCTCGAGTCCATCCGACTCCACATCCGCGATCTACATGTCACCTGAAAATGTAAAGGAGAAGGTGAGTCACCAAGACTCAGTATGTAACCCTTCCCCCGGTTAAATACCACATCATACACAATTTATAACAAATTAACATGCATTAAGTCATGCACCCAACCTAGCCATCCAAACGCCTTTCTCTACCCCGTGTGGTACCAAACCACTGGTGGTGCCAAACCACTGGTGACCTAAGTCACAATAATCGTCATTAAGTGTGGTGCCAAACCATTGGTGGGGCCAATCCACGTGTGATACCAAATCACTGGCGTCGATCCCATAATACAATCCGTAGGGCCAACCCACTGTGGTGCTAAGCCACTGGGACAAGACGCTATGAGGTGCCAAACCTCTGGTGACCGTAGTCACAATGTGATACCAAATCACTGGTGTCCGTCGACACGAAAATCAATTCCCCCTCCACTCATATATCCCACATCAATCCATGTTATACAACAGATTTGATGCCAACATAAAATTAAATCACATATACCAAATATGCCATGCTTCCCAAAAGCATCAAATAGTAACTCATATTGACAGAGACTTACCGAACCATCGCTTATCTTTATTACGGTATCAAATCCAAAGCCACATAAATCGATTTAGCACACACAATATTTAGCACAGTTAATCAATCATAAAGTGTGTATGTACACACATCACAAGACGATAATTCTAAATCCAGAAAAGTCAATCGGCCACACTAGCCTTCCTTGCCCTATTTTCTACCATTAACAAATATTAGTACTAAGGCCATTCGCCAAACCAAAACAATCCAAAGGGGTTCTTGCTTGAATACTGAAGCCTTACCCAAATGCTTTTGAACACTAGCCAACACACTCCAAGTGTGAATCGGTTTCACTTCCCTACAATCAAGACTTATCAAAATTAGTAGCCTTGACTTTGAACACTAATTAAATACTCACTAAGAATAGAACCTTACCACTACTTACCAACTGTTTGACAAAGAATGGTAGATTAGATTTCGCTTTGAGATCCCAAAGTTCCTAGGAATCGATTCCAACACACATCCATCAATATATTTCACCCTTTTCATTCAACCAAATCGACAGGAATAAGAATTATAGGAGGAGAGTTTGACTTCTTACCTTCACCAAATCGGTTGACAACAAGGATCTAAAGAGATCTATACTACTCTCAATATTCGCTAAGACTACACCACATAGGGAAGAAATTCGCACACCAAGGAGGAAAAAAAAAGAAGAGATGTAGGGAAATCAAGGGTGGTTTTGGCTAGAATAAAAGAAGAGGAAGCTGGAATTTTGAAGAATTCCCTAGGAATTTCGCGATGTGAGGAAAAGAAAAGTAAACTATTCTTTCGGAAATTTCTTTGCTCTATTTGTCGTACAAAACGGCCCCCAAAGAGTCCTAATGTTGCCAAATTCTCCTCTCTTTCTGATAATTAAACTATTAATTATCACCTAAGATAATAGCACTTTATCTCCTATCCTTGTTTAAACAAATTGAATGAAAATAAAATACCAAACTTACCTCTTTCACCAAATTTGGGAGTCCAAAGTGCACCAAACTCCTTCATCCTTCACGCCAGAAGAAAAGAGAGAAGAGAAAAATAACCTGTGTTGCTCCTTGGATTCGAACTGCACCCCAAGCAATGACCCCCGCTTCTCAACGCCCTTACCAACTTTCCCGAATAGACTTTCATGTCATAACTCATCGCGACATTTTATAAGCCATCCTTCACTGCTCCTTATGCTTTAGCGCTAAAACAAAATAAACGCACACATGTGCTACCTCCAGACTCGAACACGAGTCCAAGCGCCCATGACTCTCTCTCCAACGCCTGTGCCACTTTTCCCAATTTGACTTTCATGTCATAGAACTCTATCATTTAATTTTAAAGCCTTCCTACTTAAGCCCATCACAAAGATACAACGCAAAAAAATAAAAACCCATGCACCAAGCGTTGCTCGAACCCCTGACCTGCTATGGTGCCAAACCCAAGCCTTAAGTGGCGCATGGAAGCCACTTTACCAGGGTGATTGTTATGCCATAGCCTTCCAAAATTTATTGTTAAGGCCTCCTTGCCAAATTCCCTTTCTAACCCAAAATTTTCAAAAATTTCCAAAGCTTCCCTTTTTAGTCCTCGAGCTTTAAGAACTCCTAAAACACATCCCAACCATTCTTCAAGCCTACTAACTCGTGAATTATGCTTCAACGCACAGCCCCTAATTTAGGATGTTACAGCATAATTGTTCTTTAAATATGAGATTTTCACGTTTAGCTATACCCGAATATGAGATTTTTGTTTTGAAATAAGCAAATACTCTGCGTTCTAAGGTTCGAAAGAAATTGTACCGTAACTTACTGGCTTTCGATTTTTTTCATTGAGCCTAAAGAACCTATTATTTTCCTTTTAAAATCAAAGCATAAAAGTTAAATAAAAGTTTATTCTTGAGAATTCAAAATGGTTGTGTCCTAACTCACTGGATGTGACATTTTGTTATCTCGAGATAAGGATTTCTAAAAACAAATGCAATATTTTGTATTTGAAATTTTGAGAAATTGTGCCATAACTTACTGGGTTCCGATTTTTCATTTGACCCAAATAACCGAATATCCTTTTGAAATTTAAATGCACGAGTTTTAAAAGTCAAAAGGCAAGCTTAGTCTCGAGGATTCGAAATGTCATATCCTAACTCATTGGGCATGACATTTTACTTCGTCGAAATAAGTGGTCTCAGCATTCGATTCAATTCATCTATTTTTTCTTTAAATAAAGAGGGTCGTATTTTAAAGTCTTTTCAAATTTAAGACATTAAGACGTTAATCAACCAATTTGGTACCAATTTTCGACCTTCCTCGTGCGTAACCGACTCCTGAACCCGTTTTCTCAAATTTTGTAGGCCAAAATCATCGTTTTAATAAATCAAAACATTTTAACGATCAATTTCAAGATGACCCGATCACATCTCCAAAAAAAAAAAAGATTAGTGCCGACTCCATTTTCGTTTTTAAAGTCGACCCCAATTTTCAATGAAAAAATGGTTTCGACAACACTGAAGAGACGCATGTCATAAATAAGTTCACCCACCTCTCCTCCAATTTGGTTAATTTAAGGGTCCCTTTAAAAATTTTCAGCTCAACCTATCACAGACTTCGTTCAGGTCATGTTTTAGGGCTCATAGAATGTATTTTCCTTTGTTCTTTTCCTTGATCAGGCGGATCATATCCGAGCCAAAAATAATATTATCACCGTTCATCTCCCTCCTATGAATACATTTTGGAACGGTGATATAATGGCACTTAAAATCAAATTTAACCGTCGGACGATTATTTTCACAATCACCTTGTAAATCACATTACAAAGATTTATGAGACACATGCAAAGACTACTAACACATTCTCAAGTAATTTTTTTCACTCATCCAAATTTTAATGAATCAAAAAAATATAATGACTAAAATACCATCTTGAGACTCCTTTGCTTCTTATCAAAATTTCAGAAAAGCTATTAATAAAGGAAAACATGTTGATGACACAACAAATCCTAATGACTTTAACAATTTTATAAAAGGAATTTGAACAGCATAGGTAAACGACAAATATTCTAAATAATTCTTCAAAAAAAAATTCAAGCAAATGTCGAAATATTCAGGTCAAACACCCTTTGTCTCTTGATGTAAATAGCCAATAATAATAATAATAATTAAGGGATGGAATTAATGGAGAAATAGTAGAAGTGATGAGAAAGAATCTAAGTGGCAAATGTATGATTGAGCACATGTGGAAGAACGTGATGGACTGAACCCCATACACAAATCAGAATCACTTACATTGGAATCTCATGGCAAAGCTAACCCCAATTCAAAAGCAAAAGAAATATATAACAAGGATGTTTCAAAAGTGAAAGCTGCCATTGGAAACAGAGAGAGAGAAACCTGTCCTCACGCCTATACATACATTCATACCAACTGAAAATTATATTTAATTATCAAGCTAAAATAGAGAATTACTATTTTTTTAAAGAAATTATTATTAATTTTTAAAATTTTAAATTATATTAAATATCGATTAAATTTGAAGTAGAAAATCGGAATTAAAACTGTAACTGTTAAAAGAAAGAGAGAGAAATTTGCTTTTTTTGGAGAGAGAACTTTATTCCATGTTAGTAAGCAGCCTTGGTTGTTGCAAAAGCAGATCCAAAACACAGATTCCATTCTCTTATACAATATTACTTGGAAAAACCCTAAACAAAAACGTTTAATTTTAAAATTATTAATGGCATCGAATGATTCACACGTTCTTGGAATAAATAAAATTAAAAATCATGCATTAAGCATTAAATCAAATATTTTATATAAATTACAAATAATAAAATACGAAATAAATAGTAAAACATATATTTAATTTAATAGTATAACATCTTAATAAACTTGATATAAAACCATTTTAATCTAATTTTTTGAACACTAAAACTCTTTATCTGTTGGTTTACTAAAAACCCTAGTTTTTTTTTTTATTAATATGTATTGGATCCAACAAACTTAGATTGATTTGATTTTTTTTTCTTTAACATAACTGTTTTCAAAATCGGATTGGGTAGGTTGGTCAGACTGAGTGGTCCAAAACTTGGTTGGGATACCAATTCGGAATAAGAGATTGAAATAGTTAAATCAAACTAAAAATTAATTGAATTTATAGTTTTTAAATAATTTATTTAATTAAATCATACAAACCGGTTAAACCAATCAAACCCAAATTAAGTTAGTGATTTGATCGATTCAACCATTGATACACCATATACCATTAATGTAAAAATACTTAAATGTGTCCTAAACAAAAGCTTAAAGGGAAAAAGTCTTTTGAAATATGATAATTCTTTTTTTTTTCCTTTTGCAAACGATAATTCAATTTTTTTAATTATATATATAATATACTTTTGACTTGATTCGTACTGTTGGATTTTGGTCTTACGTTAGAGAAAAATTTTGCTGACAAAATTGGAGAATCCTATATGTATTTATCTTTATTGCATGGTTTTGAGTGAGATTTTGGCGTTTTCATTTTCTTTTGAACTTTCTCTTTCCAAACTCTCAGTTCAGTACAAAAATAAATAAATACAAAAACAAAAAACAAAAATTGAAATCAATGTTGTTATTGTTTGATAAAATTCCTATAATTATAAATATATATTTTAAAATTTTTTCCTAATTTTAAAATCACCATTATCCATTTTTTTTTTTTGAAGCATGGTAATATAGGGATGTACAAACAGTATTAAATGCATTGAAGACAAAATAATTATTTATTATTATTTTTGGGTTATTGGGGAGGGTGAAAAATAACTAACCTAAGGTTAAAAACCCTAAAAAATGTAAGGCAAAGCAAACATTTTAGGAATTTGAAATTGCCCAGAAAGATGATAAAAGGGAAAACTGAGATTCTGATGATCAGTGATCACTATAGCAGTAAATGAATTCAATCAATCTTACAGAGAAAAAAAAAAAAGTACTGAAACAACATTTACTTAATGTATTTTTCGATTTTATCTCCAATAGCAATAAACACGACATGATTATAAAAAGATGTTCATATGTCATCAAGTCCATAATGTGTAAGCAAAAGAAGTGAAAAAAAATATGAAATTATTGTCCCATTGCATGAAACGGATTGAAGCTCACTTTCAGCTATGCTAGAAAGTACTTAAAACTCCAGTCACTGATGAAATTTCAAAAGAAAAAATGATTTTCTCAAGCAAAAGAAAAAAGAGGTGGCAAATTTTTTCTTTTTTTTACATAATAGATCAAAGCATTGTTGTTTTTTTCATCATCAACTACGACAAATTGACAATAATCTATCTTAATTTCTTCAAAGTCAGATACCCCAAACCCTTTTTCTCTCCATGAATTACATATATATATAAATTAAAACCCTACTTAATTTCCTTAGAGATCATCACAATATTAATACATAGAAACACAACAAATAATTTTTTCAAGAGTAGAAAATATCTACCATTAATTTTTCTAAAAACTCTTGTTTTTAGTCACCCATTCCTTCATTCAAAAAGTTAGAGCTTGTTCTTTATTGAAAACCCTTTATCTATGACTTGATTTCTCCTTGATGAAACCTGCAAATAATTTAACCAAAAAAACCAAGTATTAGATTGGGTTTTTTAGAGAAGAATCTATACATACATATAAATAAATCATGGTTTGAGGAAGAAGAAGTGGAACCAGAAAGGTCAGTCCATGAGTTGCCAGCAGTGGCAGTGCCCCAGTAGTGATGATCATTGCCCGAAATTCCCAAAAAATTCCTTGATAAATTCAATCCTTGTTGAGAGTCTTCCATTTTAACACTCGCAAGCTGTGTAATAGCACTCTCTAATGGCTTAGACCGAAATTGATGATGACCGGCATAACTCGGTGGTGGCTCCACACCATCACTTTCAAATGGATATAACCCAGTTTGGGATTGTTCCAAGCTAGTTAAAAATGGAAATTGTTGAACTTGTTGAAGTGATCTCCACTGTTCCACTAATCCAGTTGAGCCTTGAAAATCCATGTCACTAGCACTAGTTCCACAGCCTGTCACCGCCACTTGTGGTGGAATTCCTGGGAAATTCAGCCCGATATCGCCGGAATTGTAGTTGCCGAGATGGTGTAAGGGTGGCAATAGAGGTAATTGAGGTGGTGCTGGTGGGTTCATGTGGGTTAATATATCAGTGCAACTATTAGAAACAAGTGTACTTGAAGATGAACTTGAACCATGTTGCCGTTCGGTAACAACTGAAGGAGACTTTGATCTATTATTTCCTTTGCTTCTTTTATTTCTCCGGCAACCACCGCCGACCGGCACGCTCCTTAAAGCTCCGCCGCGTGTCCAGTACCGTCTACAAGTCTTACAAAAGTGACGAGGCTGAGAAAGGCTGTAATTGTTGAAATAACAAAACTTGGTGTTGGTTGATTCACAACGAGGACACTTTAGAGCTGATTCAGGTTGTGGTATTTTAGCTAGCCTAGCTCGTTCCGTCATCGAACCAGGCCTAATACCACCACCGCCAACACCCGGTACTGGCGGCGGCGGCGGCGGTGGTGGAAGCTGAGAATTATGATGATGACTCTCACTAGTGATAACCCCAGCTTGCTGATGATGATGACTTGATGCCTACAAAATTCCCAACAAAAAGAGAAAAAAATATATACATAAGAAAGAAGAAGATCAAAATAAATGGTATATTCAAGTTAAGATCAAAAAAGCGGTAAGAATATTATTTATCTTTTTTGAAGAAGAAGCTAGCCAAGGAAAGAAAAGAAAAGAAAATCTGGGTTTTTTACCTGTTGCCAATTTGGGGGATCAAGATATGGAACAGAAGAGAAAACCATGGTGTATTGAGCTTAAGCTTTCAATCTTTTTTAGAGATATGGTGGAGAATCACATCAAAAGAACAATGGAGAGTTTGCAGAGAGAAAAGAAAAAAAAAAGAGAAAGATAAAAGGAAAGCTTATGGGATTGTTTGTTTATTTATATTTTGGTTTTTTTTTTTTCCTTTGAGTTTCTCTTTCATTCCACTCTTCTCTTTTTGTTTTATTAAATTTTTTTAGGGTTTGAAATTAAAAAAAAATGGAAAAAGAAAGAGAAAATCTTAGTAAGTAAGGTTAAGTTTTTTATTATTACAGTGCCCGAAAGAGATATTAGTGTGGCCGTGCATGTTTTGAGAGAAAGAGGAAACCCTAGATGAAAACTTAGTAATAATAAGATAATAACAATTTATTGTTTATGAATATAATAATAGAATTTTATGGGGAAATAAAAGGGAAAGAAAAAAAAAGGTAGTCTTGGTGGGGGAGACTTATGGGTGGATGTGCCACAGTCGAATGTACCTTTGTTTCTTGGTTTTGTCCCTTGAATATTTTTTTTTTTTATTTTGTTTTTGTTTTTTGCATGTAAAATATTTAAGGATTTTCTTTTTATTATTTACTTTCACACTAGTCCTCCTTTGGTGTCTCTTCATGTATACTATTCTAGTCTTGTAGGTTATGTCAAGCCCTTTATTTAAGGGTTAAAGTTTTCTTTATTTTCTTCAGACTCAAATTCAACAGGGATACTAAATTCCTTACAACTCAACCCAATATTTGTTGATAAATGATGAGAATCAACCAATTAATTTAGTAAAATATTTAATATTTTATAAAGATTAAATAAATATTTTTGAGAAAAATATTAATTAAATACTAAATACCGTTGATAATTGAAGTTTTTATTTTGGTCAAATCTCATTAGTTACAAATCATATTTTGAGTATAAAAGAAATTAATATTTTGAAAAATGTATATAAACATTTTTATCGATTGAATCTTTATTTTCCTAGTCACTTAAGTCACCAAACCAAATAGACAAATGATTCAATCAATTCAATCGGTTGGTCCAATCCCAATTTTTATTTCATGTTAATTTTAGTATAATTTTAATTAGATATAAAATAAAACTACAATTCGTTCTCTGTTCATTATAATCCCTTTTAAAGGAAAAAAATACAGTATTATAATTTTTGAAGTTACAAATATAATTACAATTATAAATATAAATAATATACTCAAATAAAATCACTAGAATAAATTATTATAAAACACAATCCAATTGATAATAAAAATATAGGGATCAAAATACTATAAACTTTCTTTACTCCAAAGGTAGATGAGAAGGAAGGAAAGGTATGTGAAAAGAAATGAAAATAATGTAGGGTATAGTAAGGGATTAAAGCAAATCTCATAGTGATACATTCAACATATTCTTCTCAACTTTTTCATAATCACCCAATTATTATATTTGTTTACACTGTTACTATTTCTGCATGACTTTGATTTCTTTTTAAGTCAATACAAATTTCATTTTACATTTAAGTCAAAAAGGAATTAGGAGAATGATGTGAAAAGTAACCTAGGAGGAAAAATAATTGGGGTAGCAATTTTGAACCATTCAATTAAAAAGTTTATTTACCAAATCTTCAATTAAACTAAAAAAACAATATTCTTAATTTTTTTTTTAAAAAAGTGTTGTTAGAACTTAGAAGGTAGACCAAAGTCAATTTTTATAGGACAAAATTAAGAAAGACAATTTCTCTCTTTATTTTTTTTTCAAAAGCAAAATCAAGTTCATACTAAATTGAAAACCAATTAATCTACCCTTTTTTTTGAAAAATACAAAGGAAAAATACTTGATGGGGGAATTAATTTGCATGAGACTTGCTTGTACCTTTTAGCTTATTAAATTTGTCTTGCTATCATTTAAATTTTTGGTTGAAAAGTAATTATCCATTGCATTAAATAAAATCTTATAGATATAATTACTTAAGAATTCCTTTCATGTAACTCTTTTTATGTTTAAAAGTTAAAATCATTTTCAAGAAATTATTAGGATGGCAGCTGTTTTGAAAATATAATGAATGTCACAAAATTAAACAACATCCTAAGCTACTATCTCAATCCATATCACTAATTTATATCACCAAATGTTGCCTAGCATAATGGAGGATTTTTTTTTGTTTGAAAAAATTGTCATTGGGATTTTTAAATAAAATATTACACCGGATGGATCGATTGAATTTAAAATTAATTGTTTTTACAGTTAAATTTATATTTAAAATAATGAATATTTGTATTTTTACCCATTTTGTGTGTGAAAATTAATAAAAGAATGTTATTAGAAATAAGTATGAGGAAGAGTTATTTGGTGGTTAAAAATATTATGGATATTTTATTTTTATTTTAACTAAAGATATAAAAATTTAAATATATTTTTATTTTATTTTAAAATTGGATATTTTTAAATTTGAGAATCATATTTTTTCTTAATTTTTTATAATTTTAATAGGTTTTTAATTTTGAAATAATATAATTAAATTAATTCTTATAAATAAAATAGAATTAAATTAATGCTTATAAATGAACTGGAATTATATTAACGATCATGTATTACTAACCATATAGTGAAAAGAAGATAATAACAAAAACTATGGAGAGAACAAAAAATAGATATGGAAGATTAAAAAGTTCTAATTTAAGTATTGTTGGATAAATTGAAAAATTAAGTGTTGAAAATTTAGGCCTTGAATTTAAATTTCAAAATTTGTTTGATATATTATTTAAAATTTAGTATGGAGTATAATTAAATTCTTTGATAGATATAAATTTAAATTATGATAGTAAGAGAAAATAATTAAATATACTAGAAACCTTATTACACGTGTATGCATGTAGAAATAATATATTTAAAACAAAATTTAAATAAAAAACACATGAGGTTAAGAATATTAAATGCATACAATTTTTTATTACTATTTTGTTATCAATCTTGAATTGATGTCAAGTTAATATATACAATTGATTGAGGTAATAAAGTTTACATAATAAAATTAAAATGTATAAAAATATCAAAATAAAACTTTGGTTAAGTGATAAATTTAAGGTTTTGCTAACCCAATTGATATGATTTCAAATCTCATCATATGTATATTTTTATTGGTTTTTTTAAATTAAAAGATTAAAATATCCTTAAATAATATAATTTATTTTAAACCGACGAGAAATTAAATTAATTGAATTGGAACTCGATTAATGGGTGATACCAACTCAATAAAAAACTTTATAAATAGTATACATTATGGAGAGAGAAAAAGAGAGCATGCAATTGTAAAAGTTTGTGAAAAATGTGCAGTAAATTGTAATTGAACTTTTGTTTAATATTTACTCAAATTCTATTACTTAGTAGTTAAGTTCACTTAATAAATTAGTATTTGCAACATAAGAGCAAAATTAAGAAATAGGAGTTCTTTATGTTTATATATAGAGTAGGTTTTGCCCTTTAGACTTAAAAGAAGAAGAGAGAAACCTATATATTCCACACAAAAAAAAAAAAAAAAGTTACATAGAGTTCTTTTTGTGTGGGGTGAGTAATGAAGGAGGCTTTATAGTTTTGTCTATGCAAAAGTTACAAATTGTCGTTGGATGTAGGCTAGAGGGGTTGATCTACATCAAATTTGCATTGTTTGTTATTATTATTATTATTTTTCTTCTTAGATGCTTATTATAGGGTTACTACATTATCCTAATGACTAGTATTAGAGCTTTAAGTTCAAGGGAGAAAGTGTTGCCAAGAGGAAAAGAAGGGTGAAGCCATCAAGGTTGTCAAATAAGCAACTATTAAGAATGGATAATGCAATGAAATTCAAATTATTGTCCTTCGATGGGAAAAGTAGTTTCAGTTTGTTGCCGTGTATCATACAAGAGCTTTTGGTGAAACAAGGTCTTGATATCAATTTAGATGAAACATAGTCTGATAGGGTTGAAAAAGAGAGTGGCAGTCTATAAGAAGAAAGCCGAAAAAACAATTAAATTAGCTCTTATTATTGCAATTAAGTATAATTTATTAAATGAGAAAACATCTATTAAGATTCAAAAAATAATAACCAACTGATTGTGCTTAAAGATAGACTTATATGCATTTAGCATGGAAAGAGAGGTAATTTACATGATTATTAATGAGTTTAAGCAGCTAGTTTGTCAATTGTTGAATATACTAAGTGATGAAGAGCAAGTAATTGATTTATTAGCTTTCTAGCCGTATTCTTACAAATCAATGGTGATACCACTGTTGAACGGAAAAAAAATATCATTAAGCTAGATGATGTAATTATTGTTCTACGAGAAGACCAAAGGATTCATGGAAGGGATCACACTAACAAGAATGGAAATGCAATAACTATGGAAAGTTATTGAAGATGAAGGAACACTTCCCATAATAAAAGTGGACAACGAGAGATGTCTAGAGGGAGAGACTATATATGGTAATGTGAAGTGTGTCGAAACCATTTAAAAATCGAGTTTTAATAAATGGGGATCGACTTTAAAAACGAAAAATGGGAGTCGCCACCAATCTTTTTTAATTAGGTGTGATCGGATCACCTTGTAAAACGTTTTATTTTAAAACATTTAATTTTGGTCTATGAAAAACCAGAAAACCGATTCGGGAGTAGGTTATGTACGAGGAAGGATCATCCCCCTCGTAACGCCCAAAAATTGGTACCTAATCGATTGAATCATGTCCAAATGTTTGAAATTTAAAAACTATTTAAAAATATGATTTCTAAAAAAACTTTAAGCAATCTAGGTTAAAATTTGATACTTTCTTGTTCCGAAAGAATATAAACATCACATCCAGTGCGTTAGGACACGATATTTAAGAACCTTCGAAATCAAAATCGTCTCATTATTAACAAAACTTGAAAAGGGTATTTAGTTATTTAGCCAAACGAAAAATCGCAACCCAGTACGTTAGGGCACTATTTCCCGAATTTCTAAATACTAAAATATTGCCTTATTTTAAAAAGCTTTTTTTTTTAAAAAATGATAGTTTTGCAAAAAAGGATTTTTTGTTTAAATAACAACAAAGTAACAACATTGTATTTATATACTATCAACATACATATTAAAGGCAATTACAAGGCATTAACATTTAATATAAAATAATAATATATCATACAAAATGCAATAAATAATAATTCCTATACTAAAGTTATTTACGAAAATTTAATGAGGATTAGACAAATATAATGAATCAACACAATTAATTATGAACATATAAATAACATAAACAATGTATAAAATATATAATGATTTAAAAATATAAAAAGAGAATATTGTAAACGAAATATTTTTAAATACCTTTAACTAAATATATGATATAATATAATATTATATAAAAATTTTAAAATATATAATATAGTACATATATATTAAAATAATTTGTAAATAAAATATAATTAAAATAAAATAATAATTTAAATTACATAAAACAATAATATGTCAATTTTATAATGTAAGTAAATAATAATAATTTATACAATAGAAATAATAATTTATAAATAAATTAGGGTTAAATTGTAATAAAAGTAAACTGTCAGGTTAATTTTATAAATATAAAAATACTAATTGGACCGATTTAAAATGATAGAATTGCGGAAGGACTAAATAAATAAATAAACCATTAGCATAAAAACGCGCGAATCTTTGTCGGGTCATCGGGTCGGCATGCGGATCCTACCAGTGCAAAACGGCGTCGTTCTGTTTTAGTTATATATATAATTTTCATTACCAAAAAATCATTTCCATTCAGTTTTAAAAAAAAATTCCAAAATATTCTCTAAGGTATTCATCCTCCAGCCCAGACTTCGATAGCTGGTTTTGGAGCCACGCGCCCCACGCGTGCCTTCACGGCCGGTGGCCGGAGGCCCAAGGCTCCCGAATCCGATCGCTTCCGAAAGGTAAACGCCTCTCCCTTTTTACTTTTTTTTTAAACAGTGGTTATATATGCAATAAATCAAAAAATAATAATAAAATAAAGTATGAAATTTAAGAAAATCACCTTAGTGAACTCGATTTTTATTTCTTTGAGTTTGTGACAATGCTTTCAACCTACTGATTTTTGTGTTTGTATCTTTTCTGAAAATAATCTTTCTCTGTGTGTGTATTTTCTCTCTAAAAAAATCTCCCTTTACATGTTTTTTACGAGTTTTATAACCCAAAAACAAAATAAAATAAATAAATAAATGGAAAAGATATCTTTTCGTATCTTTCCATATCTGTGTTTTCCTATTTTGCTATGATTTGTTCCCTTTTTGCTGTTTATTTCTTTCCTTTGTAGGTTTGAAATCTCGCGACGGTGGTGATTCAGGCATGAATCAAGGCACGAGGGCCGGACGAGGCGGTGGCGCGACGATTGGTTTCCATCCGAAGCGGCGTGACTGTTGAGCTCCTGTTAGATGACAGTTGGGTAATCTTTGCTTGCAGCGCGAAGATGACTTAGGGTTTCAGGAAACCCTAAGTTTCTGCTGGGCTTGTTTGGTTCTTGGGTCTTGTAAATGGCCTCGGGTAATTGGGTAGTTTAGGGTATTTGGTTAAAAACTGTAAATGGACAGTTTATTTGGTTTATTATTAGCCCGGGCAAAATGGACTCTTACAGCTGCCCCTCTTTGCTCATTGTTGTGTAACGAGAATAGAACGAAGACTATAAAAGGACCAATTTTGACCGATTTTGGCCAAGCCTCGACCTCTTGATCATCGCTTTCTTCAAATGATTCCAACTCCACTGTAGCTTCAATGGTATTGGAATAAAATCTTCTGTCTTTAGTCTACTCCACTGCAACTTCAGGGAGATAAGACTAAAGAGTCTTCAATCTGCTTCCCACAACTTTAGGAAGATAAGATCTTCTGCTTTTGCTCCATTTTCGTGAGCTAAAATCTTCGACTTTAGTCTACTTCACCGCAACTTCGTAAAGCTTCTTCGATCCGCTACAAGATAAGATCTTTTGTTTTCGATTTGCTCCACTACAACTTCAGGGAGATAAAATATTTTGACTTTAGTCTACTCCACTGCAACTTCAGGGAGATAAGACTAAAGCGTCTTCGATCTGCTTCCCACAACTTTAGGAAGATAAGATCTTCTATTTTCGATTTGCTCCATCGCAACTTCGGGGAGATAAATCATCGACTTTAGTCTACTCCATCGCAACTTCGGGAGATAAGACTAAAGCGTCTTCGATCTACTTCCCACAACTTTAGGAAGATAAGATCTTCATTTTCGATTTGCTCTTCTTCGACTTTAGTCTACTCCACCGCAACTTCGGGAGATAAGACTAAAGCATCTTCGATCTGCTTCCACAACTTCGATTTGCTCCACCGCAACTTCGTGGAGATAAAATCTTTCTACTTTAGTCTACTCCACCGCAACTTCGGGAGATAAGACTAAAGCGTCTTCGATCTGCTTCCCACAACTTTAGGAAGATAAGATCTTATGTTTTCGATTTGCTCCACTGCAACTTCAGGGAGATAAAATCTTCTGACTTTAGTCTACTCCACTGCAACATCAGAGAGATAAGACTAAAGCGTCTTCGATCTGCTTCCCACAACTTTAGGAAGATAAGATCTTTTATTTTCGATCCGCTTGCTCCAGATAAAATCTTCGACTTTAGTCTACTCCATCGCAACTTCAGGAGATAAGACTAAATCGCCTTCGATCCGCTTCCCACAACTTTAAGATAAGATCTTCTGCTTCGATTTGCTCCACTCGCAACTTTAGGGAGATAAAATCTTCCGACTTTAGTCTACTCCAGCGCAACTTCTTCGAGATAAGACTAAATCGCTTCGATCCGCTTCTCACTTTAGGAAGATAAGATCTTCTTTTTGATTGCTCCATCGCAACTTCGGGAGATAAAATCTTGACTTTAGTCTACTCCATCGCAACTTCAGGGAGATAAGACTAAAGCGTCTTCGATCTGCTTCATAACTTTAGGAAGATAAGATCTAAAACTTCACCAATATTGCTATACCGTCTACCCTATAGACTTGGTTTTATGTGTTATGAGTGACATGAATGCGACGTGTCATGAAGATGATTAGAATGCAATGACCTGAACAAATCAAATGCTCCTAATAAAATTTGCTATGATACAAAAGTGTTATGAGTATGATTCCTACTCTAGGTATTATCACTCATTTGTTCTTCCTTTCTGTTCATTAATCACATTTTGCTTGACCGACTTGTCTCAGTGTAATTTTCGAGTCAACTTTACTTGGATCTTGAGAACATAAGGCTTGCTCCATCATACCATATTGAGAGTCGAAACTCTTTCAATCTAATCCATCTGTAAATTTCAAATTCAACCTATTCCACCACGATTTAGGGTTTTTTAGTTCACCTTACCACCCCAAGTGTCATGATCTGATGACATCAGATCTATTTATCAAATAGACAAAGAATTCAGAGAAATAGTCTCTATCCAAACTTTTCTTTTATGTACATGGAAATTCTAAACAATTGTCTTGTTTTGGTTCTTTGTCTTATCTAGAAATTTCCAAAGTAATATGTAAAAATTCTCTTTTGTGAAATTATTAGTTCGTCAACCATTATTTCAATGCTACACATTTATGAATAATAGGTAACAAATAAATTGATCACAAAGGAAGGATTAAAATTTGAATAAATTTATAAAAGAATACAAAGAAAAATTATCTGGAACATATCTTTGAGAAGAAAAAGAATCCAAAGATAGTAAAATTAATAAGACAAAAAATCAGATGCCCTAGATATCGCAGATTGAGCTTCCATATAGAAACTTCATGAAGACTGCCTTGAGTTCAACATGTGTTTACAAGATCAAAAGTATTTTGTTGATGCCCCATTATGCAACATTCTCCCTTACATTGTTGTTTTAGGTGTAGCAAGATGACTGTTCGTCCATGTAGAATTTGAGTCGCCTTTTTAGGTTTTCAACTCAAAACCCCTTTGGTCTCAAGGTGCCCTTTGAGGGTTTTCGCCTTGACCTCTCCTTTTTTTTTTAGGAATTCAAAGCGCCTTTGGGTTTTCACTTTGGCTTCCTCTCTTTTTCAAGCAAAGTATTTCTTTACTGAATCTGAGTTCACAAGATTGGGTAAAGTTTTCCAATCCATCTCGGTCAATATCAATGCTCATCCAGAGAAAGCTTTCTTCACTAAGTATGGTCCTTCCCAATTTGGCATCATTTTCCTCTAAAATTCTTTTGTATTGGAAGGATCTGTTTCAACACGAGTTCTCCCTCATGAAACTCTCTTGGGAAGCTTTCTTGTTATAGGCTCGCATCATTCATTTCTGGTACATCTGACCATGACGAATAACTCTTAGTCTCTTTTCTTCAATCAAGTTCAACTGATCATATTGAGCTTGAATCCATTCAACTTCATCCAACTTTATTTCTGATAGCACACGAAGAGAAGGAATTTCCACTTCGATGGGTAGGACGGCCTCCATCCCATAAATCAACGAATAAGGTGTTGCCCCAATAGAGGTTCTGATAGACATCCGATAAGCATAAAGTGCAAATGGTAGTTTCTCATGCCAATCTTTGTAAGTCTCAGTTATTTTCCCCACTATCTTCTTGATGTTTTTGTTAGTCGCTTCCACTGCCCCATTCATTTTCGGATGATATGGAGATGAGTTATGATGTTTTATCCCAAATTGGTTACAAATTTCTGCTATCGAACTGTTATTCAAGTTCAGTGCGTTGTCTGATATAATCCTCTCAGGCATTCCATATCGACAAATAATCTCCTTCTTTAAGAATCTACTAACTGTTGATTTAGTAACACTAGCATATGAAGTGGCCTCTACCCATTTCGTGAAGTAGTTAATTACCACGAAGATGAATCGGTGTCCATTCAAAGCTTTTGCTGAGATTGGACCAATAACATCCATGCCCCACATGGAAAAAGGCCACGGGGAAGTCATAACATGCAAAGGTGACAGAGGCACATGAATTTTGTCTCTGTAAATCTAACATTTATGACATTTCTTGGCATAGTTGATACAATCTCCTTCCATAGTAGACCAATAATATCCAAATCTCATTATCTGCTTGGCCATCCTGAATCCATTAGCGTGTGTTCCACAAACGGCCTCATGAACTTCTTCAAGGATTTGCTTAACTTCAACAGCATCAATACATCTCAATAGCACTTGATCTTTTCTCTTTTTGTATAAGATATCTCCATCCAAGACATAATCAGAGGTCATTCTTCTTAGAGTCCTTTTCTTATTCTCTGTGGCATTCTCCGGGTATTCATGATTTTTTACGTATAGCAATACATTATGATACCAAAGACGGTTATCTCTTTCCTCTTCCTCTATGTCGTAACAATGGGCTGAGACTTCAACAATACTCATCTGAATAGGCCTCATGTCTTCTGGTTTATTTACTTTGATCATAGAATCCAAAGTTGCCAATGCATCTGCCATCTGATTTTTATCACGTGGAAGTTAATTGAAAGTAATTTCGTCAAATTCCTCAATCAATCCCAGAACTATTTTTCGATAATCAACTAGTTTAGGATCTCTTGTCTCCCACTTTTCTTGAAGCTGGTAAATTACCATGGCAGAATCGTCGTATACTTCTAGCACTCTGATCTTGCGTTCCAAGGCTGCTCGAAGTCCCATGATGCATGCTTCATATTCTACCATGTTATTTGTGCAGTTAAAATCCAATCTGCATGTAAATGGATAATAATCACCACCAAAGGATACCAAGACTGCCACAATTCCATTTCCCATAGCGATAGATGCTCCATCAAAATTCAATTTCCACCGACAATACTCAATATTTACTACATAAATCAATTCCTCAGTTGGGAAATCAAAGCTCAAGGGTTCATAATCACCCAAAGCTCTACTAGCCAAAAAGCCTGCTATTGCACTTCTTTTTATACCCTTTTGGTTCACGTAGACTATATCGAATTTAGATAGTAGAATCTGCCACCTAGCCATTCTTCCATTCAAGGCAGTGGATTCCATCATGTACTTTAACGGGTTAAGTTTGGAAATCAACCATGTTGTGTGATATAGCATATACTGCCTCAACCTTCTAATTGTCCAAATCAAAGTGCAACACAATTTCTCTATTGACGAATACATCATTTCACAATCAGTGAACTTTTTACTGAGATAATACATCGCCCTTTCTTTCCTTCTTGACTCATCGTGTTGTCCAAGCACACATCCCATAGAGCTTTTGAATACTGAAAAATACAATATGAATGGTTTATCTGGATTAGGTGGGGAAAGTACTGGTACGTTTGACAAATACTTTTTGACTTTGTCAAAAGCTTTTTGGCATTCATCATCCCATACCCCTGGATTGTGTTTCTTGAGAAGACGAAATATGGGATCACATTTTTCAGTTAATTGTGAAATAAACCGAGCAATGTAATTTAGCCTTCCCAGAAAACCTCGGACTTCTTTCTGAGTGCGCGGTGGAGATAATTCTTGTATCGCTTTGACCTTGCTTGAGTCAACTTCTATTCCTTTCTCACTGACCACAAATCCTACTAACTTTTCTGATCGAGCTCCGAAAGTACACTTTGCCGGATTGAGTTTCAATTGAAATTTCCTCAATCTCAAAAAAACCTTCTTCAAGACTTCAATGTGCTCTTTTTCTGTTCGAGATTTGGCAATCATATCATCAACATATACCTCAATTTCTTTGTGCATCATATCATGGAACAATGTTACCATGGCTCTTTGATATGTTGCCCCAGCATTCTTTAGTCCAAAAGGCATTAATTTATAGCAAAAGGTACCCCACAGTGTTATGAAGGTAGTTTTCTCCATATCCTTAGGGTGCATCTTGATTTGATTATATCCTGAAAAGCCATCCATTAAAGAAAACAATGAAAATCCTGCCGTATTATCCACTAACATATCAATATGCGACAAAGGGAAATTATCCTTTGGGCTAGCTTTGTTTAGATCTCTGTAATCTACACACATTTGGACCTTTCCATCTTTCTTAGGGATTGGAACAATGTTGGCAACCTATTCAAAGTACTTGACCTCTCGTAGAAAACCGGCATCAAACCTGCTTTCTAAACTTCTTCTTTTATTTTCAATACTATATCGTGCCTCATCCTTCAGAAGCTTTTGGTGAATCGGCTTGCATTCTTCTCGATGGGAAGGCGATGCACCATAATATCAAGATTTAACCTGTATATCTTGGTATGACCATGCAAAGATATATTTGATGATGGAAATTATATGAATAAAATGATTAAATTAGGTGAGTGGGATTTTTAAATGAATTTATTAAATAAAAAATGAGTAAGGTATAATAAAATAAGATGAAAATACATGTTCTTATTATTTTATTCTATTTTCACTCATCTTCCTCACTCTCACGAAACAAAGAAAAGAAAAAAAGAGAAAGTTTAAGACTCCATGGCGAACTATGCATGTGTTCTTAAGGTAAGGAATCAAGCTAGTTTTGATAGATTTTACATGGTCATGTTAGAAATCTTGAATGCTATCAATTGCATGTGAAAATTTTGAGTCTAAGGCTTTCCCTAGGTTCGCCATGAAGGAATATTTTGGTATTATCATGCTTGATGAAGAAACCTTGAGTTATTTAGGATGCTAACATGTTGAATAGGAAATCATAGATGATAGGGAGATGCCAAAGTTTGGATTTTCAGAATAATGGTTGAGGAAAATTGCATAAAAACATAGTTTGTGAACTTGTGAAGGAAGGAAAAGATTCTCTTAAGGAGTTAACTGAATTTCATAAAAAATTTAGTTATTTTGTTTAGGGACTAAATTGCAAGGAAACTAAATTTATAGGGTAAATTACAATTATACCTATTTTGTGTTTTCGAATGGGGTTAACTTATGTGTATTAATGAATAGTAAATTGTACAAAGGAAATAAGTAGAATAAGTTCTTGTGGGGATAAATAGCATTCAGCCATGGGAAGATTTAAAAATTTAGTTAAGTAAGATTGTATATGAATGGTATGTTTGGGGACATAATTGAATAAGTTGTGAGATTATAGGAGCAAGTAGTAATGATCGTATAATCTTGAGAATTGAATTAGATTAATTGGAAATTCATTGAACAAACTTTTTTTGATATTTATTAGACCGTGAACCAAGAGAGAAGGAGCTTGACCGGTAAACTAAGGTGAACGAATAGCCAGAGATTTCAAATCTACCAACTTTTAAGGTAAGTCCTAAGCAATCGGGTTAATGCGAAAGTTCTTTATGTACATATATATATTTTGGTAATATAAATACCTCCATTTTTTTTATCTTGGCGAATGCGGTATAAAGTATTTTACATGGTAGTTAAATTACTATGGAATTTCAAATTCATACTTATATGCAATTGTGGCAAGAAGACGAATACACAACATTTTGGATATATGTTAATCTTACGAACATGGATTCATGATGATATACGTACATATATACTTATGTCTATATGTAAGTATTGTTAATAGTATATAGTGTTATGAATTGAACTTGAGTATTGATTATATTGAGATTGAATATTATCTAAGATTTACAATGAGTTATAATTGTAGTAATATTTGTTATATTAAGTATTTATGGATTAATAAATGTCTATTATGATATATGCTTATAGATATGTGTTTGATTTGAATGTTTAGCATTGAGATGCTCACATCATGATGTTCCTTGTAGTATCTATGTATATTTGGTAGTTAAATTATCATGCATTTAATAATAATCATGTAGTTATGTTGTTTGGATCTTTAATACTTGTAAAATGTATATGTATTGTCATGTACCTTTGTATGGTACTCATTTCACAATTTTAATTATTCAATTATGATTATATTGTGTTCAATGGAATAATAGTTTATGTTCTTAAGTTTATAAGATGATTATAATCTGTATTAAATATATCAATAGTTATGTAAAATGTAAATAGATGTGATATTGACATATATGTATATGCTTCATATGTGATAATAATTTGCTTAAACTTACTAAGCTTCATATAGCTTATCATTGTGTTTGTTTGATTGAGTATAGATTTTGGAGCAAGCACGCATCCGGGTCCTTGTCGGGTTAAGCACACTATCAACTACTTTTGGTACTTTATTAGAGTTGATCTTTTGAAAAAAAATCAAAATGGCATGTATAGTTTATAATACTCTTTTGAGTTCTTTTTGGGATTTGGATGTATATAAAGGCTATGTGAAATGGCTAAATCTTGATATGTCGGACCTATATGAACTCGGGTTTAGTAATAGTTCACTACCAAAGTATAGTTCATGATGTGTTATGTTATACTCGGTTTTAGTTCAAATGGTATTAATAAATATGTATCGTGCCTTGGTAGTTAAAATGAGGTATACGAATAGGTAATAAATTTGTAAAAGATGGCATGGTTGTTTGTAGAGTCAAAATGTGATAATTTACCATTGTAGTATGTTCAAATATGCATGTCTGTTCGGGTTTGGGTATGGTTTAGTAATGCTTCATCAACCGCTCATGCATAGCCGAGTTAAGGGTGTTACACTTTATTGGTATCAGAGCTACGGTTTAGTCAATTCTCAGACTAGCGTAGCACGTGAGAGTCTAACTATACATGCCATAATTTACAATGTGATAGTGTGATGACTTCTGACAGTGAAATGTATTTATTTCTTTTATATAGTAATGGATCCGGATCCCGAACCAGCATTAGCTGATGATGTTGAGAGTGTGGCTCCTGCTCCCGCGCAAGGGACTGCGTCGGAAGAGTCTCGACCTGCTGCTAGTGGCCTAGATGAGAGGGTAAAGCAGGCCTTCCATAATATGATGAGCGATTGGTTCAGTCATTATTTACGAACCACTCCTACTGCTCAACCACCCCGAATCCGAATGTTCCACCTTTAACACCAATGGTACCTTCGGCTGCCAATCTCGAGTGAGCAACTAAACCACCGTTGATCGTATTCGAAAGCATGGAGCTCAAGAATTTAGAGCTCAAGATAATGATGATGCGAGCGAGCTGAATTTTGGCTCGATAATACTATCCGTGTTTTGATGAGTTGTCTTGCACACCCGATGAGTGTTTGAAGTGTGCCATATCATTATTGCGTAGATTCGCTTACTACGGTGGAATACTCGTGTCGCTTGTTCAAGGAGAGAGTAACCTAGGATTTCTTTCAGACTGAATTCCGTAAAAAGTACATAAGTCAGCGCTTTATAGATTCCAAGCGTAAAAAATTTCTTGAGCTCAAGCAGGGTCGCATGACGGTGTCTGAATACGAGCGCAAGTTTGTGCGACTTAGTCGCTACGCTCGCGAATGTGTATCCTCTAAGGCTGCTATGTGTCGGAGGTTCGAGGATGGTTTAAATAAAGATATCAAACTTTTGGTTGGCATTCTTGAGATTAACGAGTTTGTTGTGCTAGTTAAAAGAGCTTGTAAAGCGGAAGAACTAGGGAAAGAAAAATGGAAAGTTGAAGTTGAATCTAAAGAATTTCAAAAGAGATCCATGGGCAGATTTTCAGATAACAACGAAGAAGTTCAAGAATGATAGTAGTCGATCCAAGTCTAATACCGAGATTTCAATTCGAGAACGACCACCAGTGAGTTCGCGAGCTACATCTGTGGCTAGTGTTGGCAATGCTCGATCGAGCAAACCTAAGTGTCAATAGTCAGCATCGATGACATTTCGAGAGTGTTCGGTAAATCTTTTAGTCGCGCTTGTTATCAGTCATGGTTCGCAAAATTATTTTGTACGGATTGTCCGGAGATGCTGAGAAGGGTATTACTCGAGTGCGAGACCGAGTGATACTATAGCTATAGGTAGACCAGCCTGTAGTGGGGGAGGTAGGAGCAGTGCTCAAAGGGGAGCTTCAGATGTAGTTATTCGAGCAGATACCCGTGTACCGGCTCGAGCTTATGCAATTTGTACTAGAGAGGAGGCTTCATCTTCGGACGTTATTACTGGTAATTTCACTCTCTTTGATGTTATTGTAACTGCTTTGATTGATCCCGGTTCAACTCATTCGTAAGTGAGTGAAACATTAGTATCCAGTAAGACTCTACCTGTTGAGTCTACTATTGTGATCCGTGTGTCCAGTCTTTTGGGTCATTGTGTAATGGTTGATAAAGTATGCAAAGGTTGCCTGTTGATGATTCGGGATTCCTGCTTCCCAGCTGATTTAATGTTGTTTCCTTTTGACGAGTTTGATATAATTCTGGGAATGGATTGGCTAACTTCGTATAATGCAGTGGTGAATTGTAAAAGAAAGATTATTGATTTGAGACGCCAAAACAGTGAGATCATCCGGGTTGAATCTAATGATTTGAGTGCGCTACCTCACCGTAATATCCTCGATGTTAGCCTGTAGTATGTGAAAAGAGGATGCTGAAGCTTATTTGGCTTATGTCTTTGGATAATAAAGTATCGTAAAATAGATTGAATCGCATTACCGGTTGTGTGAATACTCGATGTGTTCCCGAAGAATTACCGTTCGCCACCGGTCGCGAAATTGACTTTGGCATTGAACTAGTTTTCGGGACAACTCGATTTCGATAGTCTCAGTGATCGAATGGCACCAATCGAATTAAAAGAATTGAAAGCACGCTTGCAAGAGTTGATGATAGGGTTTTGTACGACCGAAGTTTCTCACGTGGGTGCACCAGATTGCTTTGTGAAAAGAAAGACGGGACTATGCGAATGTGTATTGAGTATCGGCAATGAATAAAGTGACAATAAGGAATAAATACCCTTTACCCGAATTGATGATTTGTTTGACCGCTTGAAAGGGCTTCAGATTTGCAAAGATAGATTTGAGATCGGCTATTATCGCTTGCAAGTCGAGATGCGGATGTGCTAAAGACCGCGTTCAACGAGGTACGGACACTTTGAGTTTCTGGTTATGCCTTTTAGACTTACTAATGCACCTGCTATTTTTATGGATCTAATGAATCGAGTCTTCAGACAGTTTTTAGATCGGTTTGTAGTAGTGTTTATTGATGATATACTGATCTACTCCAAAGATGAAACCGAGCATGCCGATCATTTGAGATTGGTGCTACAAACTTTGCGAGATAAACAGTTGTATGCAAAGTTTAGTAAGTGTGAATTATGGATGAAGGAAGTTAGTTTTTTGGGTCATGTCGTGTCAGCATTGAGTATTCGTGTTGACCCGAGCAAAATATCGGCCATTATTGATTGGAAACCACTAAAGAATATTTCTGAAATTCGAAACTTTCTGGGACTTGCGGGTTATTACCGACGATTTGTGAAAGGTTTTTCTATAATAGCTACCTCGTTGACCAAGCTATTGCAGAAAGATGTCAGGTTCGAGTGGTCGGAAAGGTGTCAGAAAAGCTTCGATCGATTGAAAACCCTTTGACCAAAGCTCTAGTGTTAGTACAAATTAATCGGGTAAAGAATTCATTGTTTATTCTCGATGCTTCTTTGAATGGTTTGGGCTGCTTTGATGTAGGAAGGCAAATTCGTAGCCTACGCTTCGAGACAATTGAAGTCGCATGAAAGAATTACCCGACACATGACTTAGAACTCGCAGCTATTTTGTTCGCATTAAAAATTTGGCGTCATTATTTATACGGTGAGAAATGTCATATTTACTCGGATCACAAAAGTCTGAAGTATTTGATGACTCAGAAAGATCTGAACTTGAGACAACGTAGATGGTTAGAGCTGTTGAAGGACTATGAGTTGGTGATTGACTACCATCTGGGGAAAGCTAACGTTGTCGCAGATGCATTAAGTCAAAAATCATTGTTTGCTCTTCGTACATTGAACACACAGATGGTTATGCCAAGTGATAGTTCAATCATAGCCGAGTTAAAAGCAAGACCGATGTTTATTCAGCAAATTTGTGATGCACAAAAAGCTGAAAAAGATATGAATGTTAAACGAGTTCAGGGTGAAAGTAATGCAGAGTCAGAGTTTCAAGTTGATGAAAATGACTGTTTGAAATACAAAGGCAGAATGTGTAAATTCAAAAACATGGACTTGATTCGGATGTTATTGAATGAGGCTCATAATAGTCAAATGGTGATACATCCGTAGCACAAAAATGTATAATGATTTGAAACAATTTCATTGGTGGCTCGGTATGAAACGAGACATATCTGAATTTGTATCGAAATGCTTAGTTTGTCAACAAGTGAAAGCTGAGCATCAAGTTCCATCAGGACTTCTTCAACCGATTATGATACCTGAATGGAAGTGGGAACGAATCACTATGAACTTTATGTCAGGATTGCCATTGACGCCGAGTAAGAAAGATTCAATATGGGCTATTATTGATAGGTTGACGAAATTAGCTCATTTTATTCCAGACGCACGGATTTCTCACTTGATAAGTTGGCTGAATTGTACGTATCGCAAATTGTATGCATTACGGTGTACTATCTCTATTGTTTGGATAGAGATCCGAGGTTCACATCGCGATTTTGGAAGAAACGCAAGATGCTTTAGGTACCAAGTTACATTTTAGTATGACTTTCCACCTCACCGATTTCCGCGGTCGAACGAGTTATCCAAGTACTTGAGGATATGTTGAGATGTTGCGTTCTTGAGTTTGAAGGTACGTGGGAACGATACTTGCCTTTGATTGAATTTGCGTATAATAATAGCTTTCAATCTAGTATCAAAATGGCACCCTACGAAGCGTTGTACCGTCGTAAATGTCATACACCCTTGTACTGGACTGAACTAGGAGAAAACAAGATGCACGGGGTTGATTTGATTAAGGAAACCGAATAAAAAGTGGCAGTAATTCGTGATAGCTTGAAAGCGACATCGGATCGTCAAAAGTATTACGCAGATTTGAAGCGTAAGGACATTGAATTTCAGATTGAAGATCAAGTATTCTTGAAAGTATCGCCGTGGAAGAAGATACTCAGATTTGGTCGCAAGGGAAAACTGAGACCGAGGTTTATTGGGCCCTATGAAGTTATTGAACGATCGGGCGGCTATGCATGATTGAGGTTACCGTTCGAGTTAGACAAGATTCATAATGTTTTCATGTGTCGATGCTTGACGCTATAGATCCTACCCTTCTCATGTAATTAGTCGAACCGAGATTGAAATTCACCGATCCGACTTATGAGGAAGAACCAATTCGTATTTTAGATCGTGAAGTAAAAGAATTACTAAACAAGAAGATATCGTCAGTCAAAGTGATGTGGCACAAACACGGGATAGAGGAGGCAACTTGGGAAACCGAATAATCAATGAAAGAACGTTATCCTCACCTATTTGCCGGTAATATTTTCGAGGACGAAAATTTCTTTAGGGGGAGAGTTGTAATAGCCCAAATACGACCCTAACCGGAATGGTAGTCTCGAGACCACGAATTCGAGTTAGAAATCTCTTATTAACTATATAGTTGATATGCTATGAGTGATGAATTGCGTGAATGTGTTTGTTGATATGATTGAATTAAGAGAAAGGATCAAATTGATACTTTACAAAAGTGTCATTAACTTTTAAAAGGGAAATAAGTATGTTATGAAAAGAAAGGGCTTTGCATGTCAAATAAACCAAAATAATTTTGGTGGTGACGGCAATGATGGAAATTATATGAATAAAATGATTAAATTAGGTGAGTGGGATTTTTTAAATGAATTTATTAAATAAAAAATGAGTAAGGTATAATAAAATAAGATGAAAATACATGTTCTTATTATTTTATTCTATTTTCACTCATCTTCCTCACTCTCACGAAACAAAGAAAAGAAAAAAAGAAGAGAAAGTTTAAGACTCCATGGCCGAACTATGCATGTGTTCTTAAGGTAAGGAATCAAGCTAGTTTTTGATAGATTTTTACATGGTCATGTTAGAAATCTTGAATGCTATCAATTGCATGTGAAAAATTTTGAGTCTAAGGCTTTCCCTAGGTTCGGCCATGAAGGAATATTTTGGTATTATCATGCTTGATGAAGAAACCTTGAGTTATTTAGGATGCTAACATGTTGAATAGGAAATCATAGATGATACGGAGATGCCAAAGTTTGGATTTTCGGTAATAATGGTTGAGGGAAAAATTGCATAAAAACATAGTTTGTGAACTTGTGAAGGAAGGAAAAAGATTCGGCTCTTAAAGGAGTTAACCGAATTTCATAAAAAAATTTAGTGACTTTTGTTTAGGGACTAAATTGCAAGGAAACTGAATTTATAGGGGTAAATTACAATTATACCTATTTTGTGTTTTCGAATGGGGTTAACTTATGTGTATTAATGAATAGTAAATTGTACAAAGGAAATAAGTAGAATAAGTTCTTGTGGGGATAAATAGCATTCGGCCATGGGAAGATTTAAAAATTTAGTTAAGTAAGATTGTATATGAATGGTATGTTTGGGGACATAATTGAATAAGTTGTGAGATTATAGGAGCAAGTAGTAATGATCGATAATCTTGAGAATTGAATTAGATTAATTGGAAATTCATTGAACAAACTTTTTTTGATATTTATTAGACCGTGAACCAAGAGAGAAGGAGCTTGACCGGGGTAAACTAAGGTGAACGAATAGCCGGAGATTTCAAATCTACCAACTTTTAAGGTAAGTCCCTAAGCAATCGGGTTAATGCGAAAGTTCTTTATGTACATATATATATTTTGGTAATATAAATACCTCCATTTTTTTTTATCTTGGCCGAATGCGGTATAAAGTATTTTACATGGTAGTTAAATTACTATGGAATTTCAAATTCATACTTATATGCAATTGTGGCAAGAAGACGAATACACAACATTTTGGATATATGTTAATCTTACGAACATGGATTCATGATGATATACGTACATATATACTTATGTCTATATGTACATTCTTGAGAAAGTTAAATGAGATAGGTTGATATTATATGTGATGGCTGAATGTGATAATATCATGTGGATGTGTATATATATATATGTATAAATATATATATATGGATGGTTTAGACGATTGAGGTAGGATTAATGACATGTTACCGTAGGTATGAAAATGTATGTATTCGGTTTGAATAAAAATCTTGGGTTGACTTGTGGATAACTAGAAAATAGGAAATAAAGAAAGATATTATGGTCGAACTTGCATTATTATGCATATAACTTGTTATAAGATGTGAGATCGTTTAATATGTTTAAATGTGATTGCTAATTGGCCACCGTAAGTGGAATGTATTAAGTAACTACTGTGTGGTGATACGTTACGAGGTGGATTAAGTGACTACATGTGAGCGATACGTTACGAGGTGTTATTAGGTAACGGCTCTGTGTGAGCGATACGTTACGAGGTGGATTAAGTAACGGCTCTGTGTGAGCGATACGTTACGAGGTGTGATTAAGTAACGGCTCTGTGTGAGCGATACATTACGAGGTGGATTAAGTAACGGCTCTGTGTGAGCGATACGTTACGAGATGTGTTTAAATTACGGCTCTGTGTGAGCTATACGTACTAAATTCTATTAAAAGATCAAGTAAGAATAAGGTTTATTATAGAATTGTTATAGCTAATGATTTTATGCATAGGCAATTGTACGAGTGAATTATTATGCTTTATACCAAATGGTTAGGTTTGGAAGGGTAACTACATTAAGGGTGAGTGTTATACTATTGAAATGAGACGTGGGTAACCTAAATGTTAAGTAGATGAATTAGTGAATGTATATGACAGGTATGTTCATTATTTCTCATGCGAAGGTGATATACAGAATGTATTATAGGTATATGAGGATGAAAAAGTTTAACTCTTAGATGGAGTAATAATTGTAGTATATTAATTTAAGTAGGTTTGAATGCTTGGTGCAAATATTTTACATATGTATGTGATAATAATTTGCTTAAACTTACTAAGCTTCATATAGCTTATCATTGTGTTTGTTTGATTGAGTATAGATTTTGGAGCAAGCACGCATCCGGGGTCCTTGTCGAAGTTAAGCACACTATCAACTACTTTTGGTACTTTATTAGAGTTGATCTTTTGAAAAAAAAAATCAAAATGGCATGTATAGTTTATAATACTCTTTTGAGTTCTTTTTGGGATTTGGATGTATATAAAGGCTATGTGAAATGGCTAAATCTTGATATGTCGGACCTATATGAACTCGGGTTTAGTAATAGTTCACTACCAAAGTATAGTTCATGATGTGTTATGTTATACTCGGTTTTAGTTCAAATGGTATTAATAAATATGTATCGTGCCTTGGTAGTTAAAATGAGGTATACGAATAGGTAATAAATTTGTAAAAGATGGCATGGTTGTTTGTAGAGTCAAAATGTGATAATTTACCATTGTAGTATGTTCAAATATGCATGTCTGTTCGGGTTTGGGTATGGTTTAGTAATGCTTCATCAACCGTTCTGGCGACAGTTTCGGGTTAAGGGGGTGTTACACTTTATTGGTATCAGAGCTACGGTTTAGTCAATTCTCAGACTAGCGTAGCACGTGAGAGTCTAACTATACATGCCATAATTTACAATGTGATAGTGTGATGACTTCTGACAGTGAAATGTATTTATTTCTTTTATATAGTAATGGATCCGGATCCCGAACCAGCATTAGCTGATGATGTTGAGAGTGTGGCTCCTGCTCCCGCGCAAGGGACTGCGTCGGAAGAGTCTCGACCTGCTGCTAGTGGCCTAGATGAGAGGGTAAAGCAGGCCTTCCATAATATGATGAGCGATTGGTTCAGTCATTATTTACGAACCACTCCGGCTGTTCAACCACCCCTGAATCCGAATGTTCCACCTTTAACACCAATGGTACCTTCGGTTGCCAATCCTGAGTGAGCAACTAAACCACCTGTTGATCGTATTCGAAAGCATGGAGCTCAAGAATTTAGAGCTGAAGATAATGATGATGCGGAGCGAGCTGAATTTTGGCTCGATAATACTATCCGTGTTTTTGATGAGTTGTCTTGCACACCCGATGAGTGTTTGAAGTGTGCCATATCATTATTGCGAGATTCTGCCTACTACTGGTGGAATACTCTCGTGTCAGTTGTTCCGAAGGAGAGAGTAACCTAGGATTTCTTTCGATGAATTCGTAAAAAGTACATAAGTCAGCGCTTTATAGATTCCAAGCGTAAAAATTTCTTGAGCTCAAGCGTGGTCGCATGACGGTGTCTGAATACGAATCTGCGCAAGTTTGTGCGACTTAGTCGCTACGCTCGCGAATGTGTATCCTCTAAGGCTGCTATGTGTCGGAGGTTCGAGGATGGTTTAAATAAAGATATCAAACTTTTGGTTGGCATTCTTGAGATTAACGAGTTTGTTGTGCTAGTTAAAAGAGCTTGTAAAGCGGAAGAACTAGGGAAAGAAAAATGGAAAGTTGAAGTTGAATCTAAAGAATTTCAAAAGAGATCCATGGGCAGATTTTCGCAGATAACAACGAAGAAGTTCAAGAATGATAGTAGTCGATCCAAGTCTAATACCGAGATTTCAATTCGAGAACGACCACCAGTGAGTTCGCGAGCTACATCTGTGGCTAGTGTTGGCAATGCTCGATCGAGCAAACCTAAGTGTCAACAGTGCGGTCGATGACATTTCAGAGAGTGTTCGGGTAAATCTTTTAGTCGCGCTTGTTATCAGTGCGGTTCGCAAAATTATTTTGTACGGGATTGTCCGGAGACTGTTGAGAAGGGTATTACTCAGAGTGCGAGACCGAGTGATACTATAGCTATAGGTAGACCAGCCTGTAGTGGGGGAGGTAGGAGCAGTGCTCAAAGGGGAGCTTCAGATGTAGTTATTCGAGCAGATACCCGTGTACCGGCTCGAGCTTATGCAATTTGTACTAGAGAGGAGGCTTCATCTTCGGACGTTATTACTGGTAATTTCACTCTCTTTGATGTTATTGTAACTGCTTTGATTGATCCCGGTTCAACTCATTCGTAAGTGAGTGAAACATTAGTATCCGAGAAGACTCTCACCGTTGAGTCTACTATTGTGATCCGTGTGTCCGATCTTTTGGGTCATTGTGTAATGGTTGATAAAGTATGCAAAGGTTGCCTGTTGATGATTCGGATTCACCTTCCTCACCGATTTAATGTTGTTTCCTTTTGACGAGTTTGATATAATTCGAATGGATTGGCTAACTTCAGATAATGCGAAGGTGAATTGTAAAGAAAGATTATTGATTTGAGACGCCAAAACAAAGAGATCATCCGGTTGAATCTAATGATTTGAGTCGCTACCCACTTGTAATATCCTCGATGTTAGCCTGTATATGTGAAAAGAGGATGCAAGCTTATTTGGCTTATGTCTTTGGATAATAAAGTATCGAAAAATGAGATTGAATCAGCATCAGCCAGTGTGAATACTCGGATGTGTTCCTCAAGAATTACCGTCCGCCACGGTCAGAAATTGACTTTGGCATTGAACTAGTTTTCGGACAACTCCGATTTCGATAGCTCCGTATCGAATGGCACCAATCGAATTAAAAGAATTGAAAGCACGGTTGCAAGAGTTGATGAGATAGGGTTTTGCACGACCGAAGTTTCTCACGTGGGGTGCACCATTCTGCTTGTGAAAAGAAAGACGGACTATGCGAATGTGTATTGAGTATCGGCAATTAATAAAGTGACAATAAGGAATAAATACCTTTACCTTAATTGATGATTTGTTTGACCAGTTGAAAGGGCTTCAGATTTGCAAAGATAGATTTGAGATCGCTATTATCGCTGCAAAGTCGAGATGCGGATGTGCCAAAGATCGCGTCTTAACGAGGTACGGACACTTTGAGTTTCGGTTATGCCTTTTAGACTTACTAATGCACCGCTATTTTTATGGATCTAATGAATCGAGTCTTCAGACAGTTTTTAGATCGGTTTGTAGTAGTGTTTATTGATGATATACTGATCTACTCCAAAGATGAAACCGAGCATGCCGATCATTTGAGATTGGTGCTACAAACTTTGCGAGATAAACAGCTTGTATGCAAAGTTTAGTAAGTGTGAATTATGGATGAAGGAAGTTAGTTTTTGGGTCATGTCGTTATCAAGATTGAGTATTCGTGTTGACCCGAGCAAAATATCGGCCATTATTGATTGGAAACCACTAAAGAATATTTCTGAAATTCGAAACTTTCTGGGACTTGCGGGTTATTACCGACGATTTGTGAAAGGTTTTTCTATAATAGCTACCTCGTTGACCAAGCTATTGCAGAAAGATGTCAGGTTCGAGTGGTCGGAAAGGTGTCAGAAAAGCTTCGATCAGTTGAAAACCCTTTTGACCGAAGCTCTAGTGTTAGTACAGCCTGAATCGGGTAAAGAATTCATTGTTTATTCTGATGCTTCTTTGAATGGTTTGGGCTGCGTTTTGATGTAGGAAGGCAAATTCGTAGCCTACGCTTCGAGACAATTGAAGTCGCATGAAAGAATTACCCGACACATGACTTAGAACTCGCAGCTATTTTGTTCGCATTAAAAATTTGGCGTCATTATTTATACGGTGAGAAATGTCATATTTACTCGGATCACAAAAGTCTCAAGTATTTGATGACTCGTAAAGATCCGAACTTGAGACAACGAGATGGTTAGAGCTGTTGAAGGACTATGAGTTGGTGATTGACTACCATCCGGGAAAGCTAACGTTGTCGCAGATGCATTAAGTCAAAATCATTGTTTGCTCTTCGTACATTGAACACACGTATGGTTATGCCAAGTGATAGTTCAATCATAGCCGAGTTAAAAGCAAGACCGATGTTTATTCAGCAAATTTGTGATGCACAAAAAGCTGAAAAAGATATGAATGTTAAACGAGTTCAGGGTGAAAGTAATGCAGAGTCAGAGTTTCAAGTTGATGAAAATGACTGTTTGAAATACAAAGGCCGAATGTGTGTACCGAAAAACATGGACTTGATTCAGATGTTATTGAATGAGGCTCATAATAGTCAAATGGTGATACATCCGGGTAGCACAAAAAATGTATAATGATTTGAAACAATTCTGTTGGTGGCCTGGTATGAAACGGGACATATCTGAATTTGTATCGAAATGCTTAGTTTGTCAACAAGTGAAAGCTGAGCATCAAGTTCCATCAGGACTTCTTCAACCGATTATGATACCTGAATGGAAGTGGGAACGAATCACTATGAACTTTGTGTCAGGATTGCCATTGACGCCGAGTAAGAAAGATTCAATATGGGCTATTATTGATAGGTTGACGAAATTAGCTCATTTTATTCCTAAGACGTCTGGATTTCTCACTTGATAAGTTGGTGAATTGTACGTATCGCAAATTGTACTGCTACAGTGTACCTATCTCTATTGTTTTGATAGAGATCCAGGGTTCACATCGCGATTTTGGAAGAAACGCAAGATGCTTTAGGTACCAAGTTACATTTTAGTACTGACTTTCCACCTCGGTCGACGGCCACCGAACGAAGTTATCCAAGTACTTGAGGATATGTTGAGATGTTGCGTTCTTGAGTTTGAAGGCATGGGAACGATACTTGCCTTTGATTGAATTTGCGTATAATAATAGCTTTCAATCTAGTATCAAAATGGCACCCTACGAAGCGTTGTACCGTCGTAAATGTCATACACCCTTGTATCGGATCGAACTAGGAGAAAACAAGATGCACGGGTTGATTTGATTAAGGAAACCAATAAAAAGTGGCGAGAATTCGTGATAGCTTGAAAGCGACATCGGATCGTCAAAAGTATTACGCGGATTTGAAGCGTAAGGACATTGAATTTCAGATTGAAGATCAAGTATTCTTGAAAGTATCGCCGTGGAAGAAGATACTCAGATTTGGTCGCAAGGGAAAACTGAGACCGAGGTTTATTAGGCCCTATGAAGTTATTGAACGTATCGGGCCGGTTGCGTACAGATTGAGGTTACCGTCTGAGTTAGACAAGATTCATAATGTTTTTCATGTGTCGATGCTTCGACGCTATAGATCTGACCCTTCTCATGTAATTAGTCGAACCGAGATTGAAATTCAGCCTGATCTGACTTATGAGGAAGAACCAATTCGTATTTTAGATCGTGAAGTAAAAGAATTACTAAACAAGAAGATATCGTCAGTCAAAGTGATGTGGCACAAACACGGGATAGAGGAGGCAACTTGGGAAACCGAATAATCAATGAAAGAACGTTATCCTCACCTATTTGCCGGTAATATTTTCGAGGACGAAAATTTCTTTAGGGGGAGAGTTGTAATAGCCCAAATACGACCCTAACCGGAATGGTAGTCTCGAGACCACGAATTCGAGTTAGAAATCTCTTATTAACTATATAGTTGATATGCTATGAGTGATGAATTGCGTGAATGTGTTTGTTGATATGATTGAATTAAGAGAAAGGATCAAATTGATACTTTACAAAAGTGTCATTAACTTTTTAAAAAGGGGAAATAAGTATGTTATGAAAAGAAAGGGCTTTGCATGTCAAATAAACCAAAATAATTTTGGTGGTAGACGGCAATGATGGAAATTATATGAATAAAATGATTAAATTAGGTGAGTGGGATTTTTTTAAATGAATTTATTAAATAAAAAAATGAGTAAGGTATAATAAAATAAGATGAAAATACATGTTCTTATTATTTTATTCTATTTTCACTCATCTTCCTCACTCTCGAAACAAAGAAAAGAAAAAAAGAAGAAAGTTTAAGACTCCATGGCGAACTATGCATGTGTTCTTAAGGTAAGGAATCAAGCTAGTTTTTGATAGATTTTACATGGTCATGTTAGAAATCTTGAATGCTATCAATTGCATGTGAAAATTTTGAGTCTAAGGCTTTCCCTAGGTTCGCCATGAAGGAATATTTTGGTATTATCATGCTTGATGAAGAAACCTTGAGTTATTTAGGATGCTAACATGTTGAATAGGAAATCATAGATGATACGGAGATGCCAAAGTTTGGATTTTCGGTAATAATGGTTGAGGGAAAAATTGCATAAAAACATAGTTTGTGAACTTGTGAAGGAAGGAAAAAGATTCGGCTCTTAAAGGAGTTAACCTAATTTCATAAAAAATTTAGTGACTTTTGTTTAGGGACTAAATTGCAAGGAAACTGAATTTATAGGGTAAATTACAATTATACCTATTTTGTGTTTTCGAATGGGGTTAACTTATGTGTATTAATGAATAGTAAATTGTACAAAGGAAATAAGTAGAATAAGTTCTTGTGGGGATAAATAGCATTCGGCCATGGGAAGATTTAAAAATTTAGTTAAGTAAGATTGTATATGAATGGTATGTTTGGGGACATAATTGAATAAGTTGTGAGATTATAGGAGCAAGTAGTAATGATCGTATAATCTTGAGAATTGAATTAGATTAATTGGAAATTCATTGAACAAACTTTTTTTGATATTTATTAGACCGTGAACCAAGAGAGAAGGAGCTTGACCGGGGTAAACTAAGGTGAACGAATAGCCGGAGATTTCAAATCTACCAACTTTTAAGGTAAGTCCCTAAGCAATCGGGTTAATGCGAAAGTTCTTTATGTACATATATATATTTTGGTAATATAAATACCTCCATTTTTTTTTATCTTGGCCGAATGCGGTATAAAGTATTTTACATGGTAGTTAAATTACTATGGAATTTCAAATTCATACTTATATGCAATTGTGGCAAGAAGACTTAATACACAACATTTTGGATATATGTTAATCTTACGAACATGGATTCATGATGATATACGTATATATATACTTATGTCTATATGCACATTCTTGAGAAAGTTAAATGAGATAGGTTGATATTATATGTGATGGTGAATGTGATAATATCATGTGGATGTGTATATATATATGTATAAATATATATATATATGGATGGTTTAGACGATTGAGGTAGGATTAATGACATGTTACCGTAGGTATGAAAATGTATGTATTCGGTTTGAATAAAAATCTTGGGTTGACTTGTGGATAACTAGAAAATAGGAAATAAAGAAAGATATTATGGTCGAACTTGCATTATTATGCATATAACTTGTTATAAGATGTGAGATCGTTTAATATGTTTAAATGTGATTGCTAATTGGCCACCTGTGCGTGGAATGTATTAAGTAACGGCTCTGTGTGAGCGATACGTTACGAGGTGGATTAAGTAACGGCTCTGTGTGAGCGATACGTTACGAGGTGTGATTAGGTAACGGCTCTGTGTGAGCGATACGTTACGAGGTGGATTAAGTAACTTGCTCGTGTGAGCGATCACGTTACGAGGTGTGATTAAGTAACGGCCTGTGTGGCGATACATTACGAGGTGGATTAAGTAACGGCCTGTGTGAGCGATATGTTCTGAGATGTGTTTAAATTACTACTCTGTGTGAGCTATACGTACTAAATTCTATTAAAAGATCAAGTAAGAATAAGGTTTATTATAGAATTGTTATAGCTAATGATTTTATGCATAGGCAATTGTACGAGTGAATTATTATGCTTTATACCAAATGGTTAGGTTTGGAAGGGTAACTACATTAAGGGTAAGTGTTATACTATTGAAATGAGACGTGGGTAACCTAAATGTTAAGTAGATGAATTAGTGAATGTATATGACAGTTATGTTCATTATTTCTCATGCGAAGGTGATATACAGAATGTATTATAGGTATATGAGGATGAAAAAGTTTAACTCTTAGATGGAGTAATAATTGTAGTATATTAATTTAAGTAGGTTTGAATGCTTGGTGCAAATATTTTACATATGTATGTGATAATAATTTGCTTAAACTTACTAAGCTTCATATAGCTTATCGTTGTGTTTGTTTGATTGAGTATAGATTTTGGAGCAAGCTCGCATCCGGGGTCCTTGTCAAAGTCAAGCACACTATCAACTACTTTTGATCTTTTGAAAAAAAAATCAAAATGGCATGTATAGTTTATAATACTCTTTTGAGTTCTTTTTGGGATTTGGATGTATATAAAGGCTATGTGAAATGGCTAAATCTTGATATGTCGGACCTATATGAACTCGGGTTTAGTAATAGTTCACTACCAAAGTATAGTTCATGATGTGTTATGTTATACTTGGTTTTAGTTCAAATGGTATTAATAAATATGTATCGTGCCTTGGTAGTTAAAATGAGGTATCTGAATAGGTAATAAATTTGTAAAAGATGGCATGGTTGTTTGTAGAGTCAAAATGTGATAATTTACCATTGTAGTATGTTCAAATATGCATGTCTTCGGGTTTGGGTATGGTTTAGTAATGCTTCATCAACCGTTCTGGCGACAGTTTCGGGTTAAGGGGGTGTTACATTTGAACTCTCGCAATAACTCAATAAGATCTTGTCTTGTCTTCTTGGCTATGAGCGTCCCAATTTTCACAACTTTTCCCTCTTCTAAAGTTATGTTCTCTATTTCTTCTTCATGGGGAAAAATATGTTTCTCCTCTTGTTTTACCATTCTCAACAAATCTAGAAATAAATCGTAATCTCAGTCACCTTCAAAATCCCGAGATTCCTCTAAACACATGTCCTACTCAAAATGGACTTCTGAATCAATAATATCGTTGCTCATGCCATTGATATCTAGGGACCTGTGATGGGTGCGAAAAGATGTACAATGAATTTGGGAACAAATATTCACATGATATGAATGAAAGTATATACAATTTTGAGAAGAATGAAATGAAATAATCTTTACTCGAGTTAATTATCCAAAATGTATTTTATTGAAATAATAAGTTCTGAACATAAGCCTATTTCACAAAGAGATCTTTATTGTTCCTAGGCTAGAAAACAACAAAGCATTCTGAATATTACTCTGTATAATTCCTAAAGATTACAGGGAGCTCCTCTGCAGTCCAATTGTCTAGAACGCTTTCAGGTTCATAAGGGCAAATGCTCAGCAGCTTCCTTTGTTCCATTCCTTCCTCATTTATGGCATTGATGTGAGGACTTTCGAATAACCCCCTCTCAGGGTGAATTATCCCTCCTGATACAAAGGTCTGCGATATGTGCGGGAATATCATTGGTTCCCACTGGGCATCTACTCCATTCAAGCGTACATTTCTCCTCTCCTGCTTCTTCTCTATGTCCTTCCTTCTTTGTCTAACATCTGGCCTGAAACCCAAGCCAAAACGATCTCTCTTCTATTTTAGTAATGACACTTGAATCTCCTCTTGGAGGTATCTGCCCAATCCTTTCCCTGGTAAGGCTCCTTTCCCCACCATCCTCTGTGGACCCATCCTCGTGGTCTTAGACATCTTAGGCACAAGGATTTTACTCCCTTCTGAGATGAATGTTGCATTGACAAACTCTAAAGAGCGAAAAGAGCATTCAACGGCCTCCTCATTCGTCTCTACATATGTTGCATCATTGGTAACTGTCGCTATAATGTCCTCTTCTGCATTTATAGTGACTAGTCGACCATCTGTCATCAACTTCAATTTTTAATGAAGAGATGAGGGCACTGCTCCTACTGAATGAATCCATGGCCTTCCCAGCAAGCAATTGTATGAGGGCTTTATATCCATCACTAGAAAGTCTACCTCATATGTGTTTGCGTCAATCTGCAAAGGCATGTCAATTCTCCCCATCACCCTTCTCTCAGTTTCGTCAAACGCCCTCACTATGTTTTGGCATGCCTTCATGTGATAACTATTTATTGGCAACCTCTTTAGTGTCGAAAATGGTAGAACATTCAAGGCTGACCCATTGTCAATCAACACGCTTGGTAAAGTATATCCTTTGCAATGAGTAGTTATATGTAGGGCCTTATTCGACCCCATACCCCCAGATGGAATCTCGTCATCACTGAAGGAAATAAAATTGTCGGCACTTATGTTACTAACTAAACGGTCAAGTTTATTGACAGATATGTCTTTAGTAACATATGTCTCATTCAACACCTTCATCAGAGCTTCTCGATGAACTTCTGAACTTAAAAGTAAGGTTAACACTGAAATACGGGCCGATTGTTTACGCAATTGCTCCACCACACTATATTCACTGTGCTTTAAGAATTTCAAAAATTCTTTAGCCTCTTCTTTTTTCACAGGTACATTGATGAGGTTTTCTAGCTCTTCTTCAGGCTTGTTTAGCACATCCCTTGCCTTTACTGGTTCCATTCTGACGTTTACCGAGTCGTTGCGTTTCCAACTTCGTGTATAAGATCCCTCTCTTTGGACCTCCTTGGAAGTATTAGCTGAGATTTTTATTCCCGGTGTCACTATGTTACTATTGTAGGTCCATGGAACCATTTTGTTATCCTTATAAGGAAAGGATACAGGTCTATGAATTATGACTTTAGGCTTGATTTGTGTTCCACTTTCTACATTCCTCGGTTGGGAGATAATGATTTTCGAATAATTGACTTTTTGACTTGTCAATTCTCCATCAATTGCATGTATTTGTCCCCCATCTGAGCCTTCTTCATAAAACTCTAGCTCCTTATTATCCATAAAGCTTTGTACCAATGCCCGAAACCTAGCACATTCTTGGATTTCATGTCCATCAGCTTCATGGAATTCACAGTAGTTCTTTGGTTCATCATTTCTTCCCTCGAGACTTGATTTTATTAGCCTATTTCTCACCATTTCCCTCCAAATTGTTCTTAACGGGTTCTTTACTTCCGAGATATCCCCCTTGGTCCTTCTTGTTAGATTTTTCCCAATCGCATTTACTCCATTAAACCCATGATTTGGCAATGGGCTCTCCGCATTGGGTGTATCATTCAACTCAATAACTCCCAACTTAAGAAGCTTCTCAACTACCCTCTTAAAGGCATTACAATTTTCTATTGAATGCCCCGTTATTCCTGCATGGTAATCACATTGAGCGTTGGAGTCGTACCATTTAGGATACGAGGGTTGTAATGGCTGTAAATAAAAATAGGACACCATACGTTCCTCTAACAAAGTATGATACAGCTCCTTATACGTCATAGGGATTGGCGTAAATTGGATTTTATCGGTATTTTATTTGGGAATTGATTCCTGTCTTGTCCCCTTTGTTGCCCAGCGGTAACTACTTTCGGCTGATTAATAGTAACTGCTTTTGAGTAACCTTTGTTATACGTACTTACATTGTTTACCTCACTCTCTTTTTTCCTAGGAGTAGGTCTCCTAGTGGTTTCTCCTGCTTCGATCTTGCCACCTCTTATGGCATTTTCGATCATTTATCCTGCCATAACTATATCTGCGAAGCTCTTGGTGGTGCTTCCTATCATATGGTGATAAATGGCGCTTTTAGTATGTTGATAAATAGCATAGTGGTCTCCTTCTCCAAAAGAGGTGGTTGAACTTGCATGGCTATTTCCCTCCATCTCTGCGCATATCGCTTGAAGCTTTCATTTGCCCTTTTTTCCATGTTTTGCAACATGATTCTATCAGGCGTCATGTCCGTAACATGATTATACTGCCTCATGAAAGCTTGAGCTAAGTCTCTCCATAAACTAATATTTGTGTGGCTCAGTTGATTATACCATCTAGAAGCTGCCCCCGTCAAACTATCTTGAAAACAATGAATCAAGAGCTGATCATTGTTTACATGGCCAGTCATGCGCCTACAGAACATAGTGATATGGGCTTTAGGGCAAGTTGTTCCATTGTACTTTTCAAATTCTGACATCTTGAACTTGTGAGGAAGCACCAAATCTAGAATCAGACTCAAATCCTTGGCATTGATACCGTGATGATGGTCGGCGTTTTCCAAAGCCTTGAATTTTTCCTCCAACCACCTACAGCGATTCTCTAACTGTTTTGCAGATTCAGTTTTGATCCCCTCTCCTTCAACCATGTCTAAGTCAGGGGCAACAGGATTAGTTGGGTTGTCTTCTGGGTTGGATCCCATACCAACTTGAAAATTCGTAGGCATTCCAGTGTCAATTTGCCCTTGTTGAGGCCTTATTGTGACAGGTGGCCTTCTGGGGTATTCTTCATGTGTTGGAGTGAATCCTCTAGGGAAATCCTCATTGTCCTTAGTATTGACCATAGGACCTTTTGCTTTTTCTACTATCCCACTCATCATCTGGGCCATCTGGGCCATCATGTTCTTTTGGGCCTCTAACATTTGGTCTCTCATCTCCTGCTGGAGCTTTGCCATCTGCTCTTGCATCTGGTCTTGAATGTCTCTCTGAAATTGTTCCATTCTTTAGTCCATTTTCCTTGACTTTGCTTGTGTACCGTAAGGATGTTCAGCTTCCAGATTTTTTTCTCTCTCATATAATTTGAACTAATTAGACTCTCTCTACGAATTTGAATGCATATGATGTTATGTAATGCAAATGCATGAATGCAAAGAGGCATCAATCCTGATCAACTTCATTGTAGAAAACTTTATTAGAAAACAAATTCTTTTACATAAAATGGATTACAAATAAGCTTTCGCCCTACGTCCTAAAGTTTTAATTTTTCCTAATAACGAAACTAGCTCTTGATTATGATTGGACTGTAGCTCATACTCTATGTTCAATATGTCGGCCTGCACTGCCAAAGTCTGTAGGTGATCAGCTACCTCTCGAATCTGAACTATGGCCTCCCCCATGAGATAATCCCGATTTCTGACCTAAACATGTAAATGATGGAGTTCTTCCTTCAAATGCCCCTCTCTTGTTTCAAGACACTCAATCCGAAGTTCACAACTGTGCAGTGCTGATTCTAACTCTTCAATTCTACCCTTCATTTCTTCAATCTTGTTTAGGCTTGATTCTAACTCGATCACGGAATTACGGCTCCGTAATGATGAAGAGACCGTCCAAGTTCAGCCACTTTAGCTTGCAATTTTCCCTTTTCATTTGACCTCTCTGCCAAGCTCTTCTCTAAAGCCTCGTTTCGCGCTTGCATCTCTCGTAACTTTCTTTCTCAATATTCAGCCTTCGTCTTTTCCTCTTGGACTTCTTGTCGCCATTGTTCCGAAGTTTTCCCCAATCCAACATTCTTCATTGATAGACGCATCTTCTTATATTCGATCTTTAAGCTATCTCGATCTTCCTCAATCTTTCTCTTTTCCTTTCTTGCTTTCTCGGCTTCAGATTTCTGAGCATCCACCTCTATATTCAAATACATCTTCTCTTCTTTGAGCTTTTCTATCCTTTTCTCAAACTCTGAACTCTGTTTTTTGAAATCCTGTTTTATTATCTCTAGCTCTGATGGGACTACTCACAAATATTCTTCCATCGATCGAGCACCCTCCGATCTTGGCATAGGAGATTGTCATTAACTCTTCCACTCAACCACTTACTATATTCTAGGGTTGTCATAGGTCCTCGAGTCAATATCTTCATACGACGAGCTTGCTGCCATGCCTTAAAGATCTCTCGAATCTTTTTTTATAATTATCCCCTTGATATGAGAATTCACTTTGAACTAACCCATGTGTCGCTGGTACGAATTGCTCTGCTTTGTATTACCTAGTGCGAGCAACAGTGCATACCCAATAGCTCCCCAGATTCCAGGCAAAGGCACCCAATCAAGTTTTCCACATTGATAAAGGACTTCATCAGGTATCAACCAAGGTGCCTTCCATTCAACATCCTCGTCATGAAGATTACATAAGAGCGCTGTCCAATTTTCCTCCGATATATCGTTTCTCCTTGGAGTAGCCGCTATCTCTCTTAATGGCGAATAATTTTCTGAGAAGACCCGATAGGCAACTTTAGCCATCTTCCAAAAATGACTGTGGAACCAAGCTAACAAAAGCTGCACACAACCTATGAATCTACCTTCGCCAGCTCAACTACATGCATTCAATGATCGGAATGTCTCGGCCAAGATTGCAGGAACAGGGGTGACCTGTTTATCAAGTCGATGAAAAATATCTGAAACCGCTTCATCCACATATCCCAATGCCTTTGGGAAAATTACTAACCCATATATACTCAAAGCAAAAACATCTATCTTTTTCTTCATATCAGGATGTATTAAGATCAAGTCTTTCAGAGCTTTCCAAGGAATGCACTTACTTTTACCTTTCTGCTTGATTCTAGCCGTGACCCACTGCTCACTCATCCCTGTAATACTCATCATCTTTCTCAAAAAGGTCGGAACAGTAGCAGCCTTCAAGTAAACTTTATCTATTAGAATTCTAGGACATCGCAATAAAGTTGTATACTCTTCCATAGTAGGTACCAAATCAACTTTTCCAAAAGCAAAGTAACTATACGCTGAATTCCAATATTGAGTAATAGCTCGAAATAAATGTAGATCTACCTAAATGTCCAACAAGTATGGTAAATCTCCATAGCTACTGTAAAAAAATTGCTTGGTCTCTTCGCTCCATTGATCCCATATCTCTCTCAACTCCTGAAGATCATTCTGTGTCACACTAATGCGAGTGTAGTCCCATAATTCTGATGTATGCCCCTTAGTTAGACTATCCCCTTTTTCTAGTTGCGTTTGCTCTGACCACTTACGGACGATTGTATTGTCCTCCACTTTATCAAGGAACCCGTTCTCCATAACCAGCTTTCTAACTTAGAAACTGACCATAGATCGATACCTCTTAAAAATATGAAATGACATGTACAAAAATAAACACAACCAATTAGTACCATAGAATAAAATATGAATGAAATAAAACACCTATCTTGGTTGCTACTAAAGTTCGGCATAGCTCTACCTAAGGCGGGCTCTTAGGGTTTACTATATGCGGTTTTGATCTAAAGTTGAGGTACCTGAACCAGTAGATTCCTCGATCCTCACCCATTATAGGCTCATATGGACCGAGTTCGGTTCAAGGGAATACATTTCCCTATGGCTGCACGGAGGTGAAAACCTCACGAAGGCATAGGTACAGATGTATCCCAAAAGTGATTCACTATCCTGCACGGAGGTGAAAAACCTCACGAAGGAGTAGCTTCTCACTCCCACTTAAGGGTGTGACCACGATGGTCATGCAGTGCAATGCGGAGCAATATATTTAAAACCACATGCAATAAAAGAATCATAATTTTTAAACAAGATTTTTAAATTTCAAACATAAGGACATGAAACTATCGATTTTTCGGATTGACTCTCTTATTAGTCCCAAGCGGAGTCGCCAAGCTGTCGAAATCATTTAAAAATCGAGTTTTGAAAAATGGGGATCAACTTTAAAAACGAAAAATGGGAGTCGCCACCAATCTTTTTTAATTAGGTGTGATCGGATCACCTTGTAAAATGTTTTATTTTAAAACATTTAATTTTGGTCTACGAAAAACTGAAAAACCAAAAAACCGGTTCGGGAGTCGGTTACATACGAGGAAGGATCAGCACCCTCGTAACGCCCAAAAATTGGTACCTAATCAATTGAATCATGTCCAAATGTTTGAAATTTAAAAACTATTTAAAAATATGATTTCTAAAAAAACTTTGAGCAATCTAGGTTAAAATTTGAGACTTTCTTGTTCCGAAAGAATATAAACATCACATCCAGTACGTTAGGACACGATATTTAAGAGCCTTCAAAATCAAAATCGTCTCATTATTTACAAAACTTGAAAAGGGTATTTAGTTATTTAGCCAAACGAAAAATCGCAACCCAGTACGTTAAGGCACTATTAAATACTAAAACATTGCCTTATTTTAAAAAGCTTTTTTTTTTAAAAAAAAATGATAGTTTTGCAAAATGGATTTTTGTTTAAATAACAACAAAGTAACAACATTGTATTTATATACTATCAACATACATATTAAAGACAATTACAATTGCATTAACATTTAATATAAAACAATAATATATCATACAAAATGCAATAAATAATAATTCCTATAATAAAGTTATTTACGAAAATTTAATGAGGATTAGACAAATATAATGAATCAACATAATTAATTATGAACATATAAATAATATAAACAATGTATAAAATATATAATGATTTAAAAAATATAAAAAGAGAATATTGTAAACGAAATATTTTGTAAATACCTTTAACTAAATATATGATATAATATAATATTATATAAAAATTTTAAAATATATAATATAGTACATATATATTAAAATAATTACGTAAATAAAATATAATTAAAATAAAATAATAATTTAAATTACATAAAACAATAATATGCCAATTTTACAATGTAAGCAAATAATAATAATTTATACAATAGAAATAATAATTTATAAATAAATCAGGGGTTAAATTGTAATAAAAGTAAACTGTCAGGGTTAGACCGATTTAAAAATGATAGAATTGCGGAAGGACTAAATAAATAAATAAACCATTAGCATAAAAACGCGCGGATCTTTGTCGGGTCATCGAATCGGCATGCGGATCCTACCAGTGCAAAACGGCGTCGTTCTGTTTTAGTTATATATAATTTTTATTACCAAAAAATCATTTCCATTCAGTTTTAAAAAAAAATTCCGAAATATTCTCTGAGGTATTCATCCTCCAGCCTGACTCGATCACTGGTTTTGGAGCCACGCCCCACGCCTCCCACGGGGTGGCGGAGGCCCAAGACTCGAATCCGATTGCTTCCGAAAGGTAAACGCCTCTCCCTTTTTACTTTTTTTTTTAAACAAGAGTGGTTATATATGCAATAAATAAAAATAATAATAATAAAATAACAGTATGAAATTTAATAAAATCACCTCAGTGAACTCGATTTTTATTTCTCTGAGTTTGTGACAATGCTTTCGACCTACTGATTTTTGTGTTTGTATCTTTTCTGAAAATAATCTTTCTGTGTGTGTATTTTCTCTCTAAAAAAAATCCCCCTTTTACATGTTTTTTACCCGGGTTTTATAACCCAAAAACAAAATAAAATAAATAAATAAAATGGAAAAGATATCTTTTAGTATCTTTCCATATATGTGTTTTCCTATTTTGCTACGATTTGTTCCCTTTTTGCTGTTTATTTCTTTCCTTTGCAGGTTTGAAATCTTGCGACGGTGGTAATTCAAGCATGAATCAAGGCACGAGGGTCGGACGAGGCGGTGGCGCGACGATTGGTTTCCATCCGAAGCGGCGTGACTGTTGAGCTCCTGTTGGATGACGATTGGATAATCTCTGCTTGCGGCGTGGAGATGACTTAGGGTTTCAGGAAACCCTAAGTTTCTGCTGGGCTTGTTTGGTTCTTGGGTCTTGTAAATGGGCTCGGGTAATTGGGTAGTTTAGGGTATTCAGTTAAAAACTGTAAATGGACAGCTTATTTGGTTTATTATTAGCCCGGGTAAAATGGGCTCTTACAAAGTGCTACTACTATGAACAATATGGCACATTCAAATGTCCATGGATGCAAGACCGATGGTGATGTTGATATGCTTTAAATAAAAGGTAATGATTCGGTTAAGATTCATCTAAATGGGTGTTAAATTCTGCCACTGATGTACATGTATGTTAGGATCAAGCCATGTTTACTATTTTGGAAAAGGATAGCGATTTTCGTTGCATCAATGTAGGGGGTAGAACAGGAGTTCAAAGTTGAAGGCATGAAAAGAGTTCGTCTAAATCTCCATAATGGTAAAATCTATAATGTTTCAAAGGTAAAGTATGTCCTTGTTGCCAACCTCGACATTATTTATTTGGAAGAGATGATATGGCATGAGTATGAATATGTGCGAATTGAGAAGACATGTAAAGTGTATAAGGGAAATCGCTTTATTCTACAAGGTAGAAAAGGCAAGAAGAATATTTGTTATTTGGAAGACCACTCTACGAGGGGAATGTTTCAATATAACAAAATAGAGAGAACGAAGAGACGAAGGCCAATGTTTTAGCTGAATTTGTGCCAATGGGATTTTGTTAGATGTTGACCAAAATTTTTATTAGCATTCAATTTGGATTACTAAATTAGTCCTATCACCTTTTAATCCACTGAATCTACCTTTAATATTTCAATATTAAAATTTATCAAACTTGTCTATTTAGTCTTAATTTAATTGGCATGAATATTGGTGTCAGTGCAATTCTAATAGGCAGAAGTGTATTATTCTCTTGTTTGTGAGTTGGGAAGAGATTATGAGATGTATAATACTAAAATTTGTGTCAAAAAGAATGTATATGATCAAAACCTATAATGAGATTATTAATTTTTTTTTAAATTTGAATCTTTCCAAAATTTCAACTTTTATATAAAATAAAGTAAGAAGAAGAGATGTGCTAATGAATAAAATTATTCCGTATATATATGAAGATAAATTCTTTAAATTTTATGATTAAGACCAACGATAAAAGTTTATTTAAAAAATGAAAGATAAAAGCATATTACATGAATCATGCTATACACATTTATATATATATATATATATATATATAAGTGTGATTGATTGAATTAATGTTATCAATTAATCGAATATCAATTCAATTAGAAAATATTATTACGTGAAAAATTAATTTAAACTCGTAAAAATCTTAGAAAATAGTCAGCTTTATCATTTCAACTAAAATTTCATGGTAAAAATATATGGAGGCTCCTATACTAAGTGTTAGATTTCATTTTGCTCTCTCTACTAAAAAATAGGTAAAATAATCTTTGTGCTTTTGATCAAAGAAGAAACTGATCTTTTCTATTAAAAATTTCATTTACTCTACTGTTGAAAACTTACATGACTAACAGAATAACCAAAAAGTGACATGTGGTGTGCCTTGTATACCTCATCAAGAACCAATTTTAATAGAAGAAATGGATGAAATTTTTTAACAAAATGATCAATTTACTCTTTGATCTAATGTATAAGGACTAATTTTCCTATTTCTTGAATAGGAGGCAAAAAGCAATCCAATTCTTAGTATTTAAGTGCTACATAGTACTTTTACCAAATTTCATTTACTTTTTGCATAATTTTTTTTATAAATATAATTTTCACTTAATTTTTTAACCCCACATATAAAGATATAATCAAATATATTCTTATTCATGAGTTGTACGCCATGGCTATCACCTAAAGAATCATACCTGAACTTTCCCAGCTATTTCTAAGTAATATTTTAGGCATTGAACTAAAATAGCAAATTCCCCATTGGATGTCGTCTTCGTGGTGGTTGTTAATACAGTCATAAAATAAATAATCATAGAAGATAATATCATTAAACCAAATGTGTATTTTTTTATTTACTAATTATATTTAATATTTATTTTATATTAACATGATATTTTTTATTAAAAATTTAAAATATCAAACTTAAATAATTATATATATCATTATACCTTAACATAATTAAATCTGACCCGACCCCACCTCAGCCCTCCCCTCAACTCCTTGTCATTGTAATTGTGATGAATAGTGTATATATATAACTAAAAAAACGTAAGGAGGAATGTAATATAAACGAGGAAGCCGCCGTGAGTGGGATGAGGAGATTGGTCTTCATCAGATGCTCGCTGTCGGGATGATTTTCAATTTGTTTTTGTTTTGTTTTGCCACGTCAGATTTGTTGTGGGTCCCACAACACCTTCTTGTAAGGTTCTTGTCTTTGGGTCCTACAACCTTACCTTAGAATAACATATAGTAGCTTTTTAATATTATTATTATTATTTTTAAAAAAAATAAAGCTGGTCTCACAACCCCCACAGGTCTCTAAGGGGTCCCCCACATATGAAACATGAGGCCGAAATTTTCGTTCAAACTTTCATGGAGTACACATAACATGTATATTAATCACCCCTTTTATTGTCTTTTGATAATCTCAACATTGAGGACGAGGGACGAAATTAGAAAATTACCTTTGAAGGATTAAAATAAATTATAATTTTTGTAAAATTAAATATTATGCTAATTTGTAATTTTTAAATTTTAAAGGAATTAAAAATATATATTAGGGTTTTTTTTGTTTTTTTTTCTATTTTTTGGTTTGTTTAGCGGGCTTGGTTTGGCTTATTATTTTGGGCTTGTAGAGATCAAAGTTATTGTCTGCCCTTTTATCTACACCTTGTTTACAGTCTCTTTTTAGTCTTGAACTACTTTTGTATTAAAAATAATATATTGTAAAATTTTATAATATATTTTGTATATATATTAAGTAATTTGAATTATATGAAATTTAAATTTTAATAAAGGAAAAACTATATAGTAGTAGTAAGTATTAAATAAAATAACATATTTAAAAAGATAATAAAAAAAATATGGATAGGTCTAAAAGGATTTAATTAGGTTTAGTTGTTTATAAATATGAACATGTATAAGTAAATTTTGGGTCGAGTCAAGCTTAAGTAATTATATATGGTGTTGATGTCATAATATAAATTGGACATATATAAACTCAATCTGAATCATGATCATCTCCAATTGATAATAAAATTAGTTAGAACCATTCATCAACTAGTTCCAATCGAGTCAAACTTGAAGTATGGATTAAGTTCATCTAGATTTCAATTAGTCATAATTCCAGTTTGAATTTATTAAATGGAATAAATATGGTAAAAAATCAAAGAAATATTTGGAAACTAAAATATCCCAATGTGATATTCATGCTTATGTATATAGAACAACAATCAGATATTAATAATGAATATAATCACTATTTTACAACTAAAATTAAAAAAAAAAGTTTAAAGTTGAATCCCAAGCTTGATGGTTAGGGTGTTCACCGCTTCAGATGTGGCCTGAGTTTGAATTAGCTAGTTGCGTTGTTGTTAGAGTTTTACCCTCCCCTTGTAGTTCATCAAAAAAAAATTTAAAGCTTACTTGTATTTATGTGATAATTATATGGGTTTCATAATTAATTAGTCAATAATTTTTTAATCGAATATACACTTTTTATTCTTTAATAAAATTTTATTGCTGAGAAAAAAAAAATAGTAATTCTTATATGATTATACATTCCATTTCACAATGGAAATAGTTTGGAATTTCTTTTTATTTTTTATTTTCGGTGAAAAAGGAAAAAGAAAAAAAAAAAAAAGCTTGGTTGGTTGCATGGGATGGGGTCCCTACAAAAGCTTTTTCTACTTGAAATTATGAACAGTTTCCTGCAATAACCAATCATGCATATTTATGGCCCCTCAAGTGGGTGGCACAAAATTAAGGACCCTTTTCATCAATGCATTCAAGACTTTTTTTATTTTGGGTAAAAAAATATTCTCCTAAATTTTAATTATTAAATTATACTTAAATAAAATATTAATTATTTAATACCAATATGTGTTTAAAGTAGTGGTAAAATACATTATATTTTCAATTGTAAGTGTTAATTCGAACTTTAGAGATAATATTATTGAAAAAGACAACTACAAGCAGGGGCGAAGGGAAGTTTGCAAGTAAGGGCTTGGCCTACACCCTAAAATTGAAAATTGATGCTTTAATCTCAAAATTGAAGTTAATATATGATAAAAATTATAGTTTGGTCTTAAAATATTAGAATTTTGATTTAATCCTTTTGAAAATTATCAAGATTTAAGTCAATACATTTCAGCTCTCATAAAAATATATAATTTAATCTCGCCCCCAAAAAAAAAAGTTTGACTTCGGTCTTAGCTATGAAACCCCAAACATCAATAATAAAGCCTACATGAAAATAACAAAAAATTAACAATTAATTTGTACTTAAGAGTAATTTTTAGAGTACTATTTAGATACAATAAAAATATAAAAGAGATTACTTCAAAAAAAAAAAAAAAAAAAAAAGAGAGAGGATGAAATCAAGAAATTGAAAACTCATATATATGGTTATTTTCAATATATATATATATATAATATTCGAGGCCATTAAATATACAAACCTGTTGTCTATATAGGTAGATCCAAAATGTTCTTTTGTTATAATTTTCTATATTATTTTGTCTACATTTTACCCTGTATAGAAAAATCATGATACGTGAATACATGGAAGGATAAATAGATAATGAAATTTCAACCTCATATACAATCAGTATTAAGTTTTAAAAGTTTAATCAAATTTTGAAACTTTTTAAAAAATTAATGATAATTTTTGAATTTTTACAAGATTTAATTAAAATTTTAAAACTTTTAGGGTTTAAAAATTGAAAAATAAAATAAAATAAAATAGAAGAGTTTGTAGTACGAATGCGCGTATATTATTTGCATGCAAAATTGAAAGGATTGAAAATGAAAACTGAGCACGTTTAATTTGACATATATATTTATGAATATAAATATTTATATATGTAAGAAGTGACCTTTGCAAATTAATGGAGGTTGACGATAAGATATGATTATCCCTTTCAACCAACTATATATATTATGTAAGAAGCTATATATATATATTTCAATCCATCCATCCACTCTTTTTTATTTCCTTTAATTCCATGTTATGTATCCCAAAATTAGGTGGACTGATTCAACTTCAATTTTGCCTTGCAACAATTTGCTAGGTTCTTTTTATTCAATGACAATGACCTCACTTCTTTATTTTGTGCAATTATAAGAGTTGGGTTCATTATTTAATCCACATTCAATTTGAATATAAATTTATTGGTAATTTTGGATTTTATCAATATGGGTTTATTGTATTTTAATTCATCTCGTTATAGGTAGAAAAAAAGATAAAATAGAAAGCTTATCATATAAAAAACTTGAAGAGGATAACAATAGCAGTAATAAAAATATCATAGAGGTTTTTTATTAAGGGTTAAATTATATTTTATTATTTTATTCAAAAAAATAGGCAAATTAATCCTTTCTATTAAAAAATTTATTCATTTCTACCGTTAAAAACTGACATTGCTAATAAAATAACCAAGTAGTTACACCTGACATGGCACATTTGCCTCATTCTGGCATACAAGGACCAATTTTAACAATAGATGTAACACCCTAAACTCGTATCCGTCACTGAATTAGAGTTACGAGCATTTCCTTACCTCACACAAGCTTTGAGTACTCTTTAAGAACCAATTTTATGATAAAGGCATAACCAATTTTTAACTATCATTAAAATCATAACCATCAACCAAGGATTAATTACAAGCAATTAACAATTTACTAATTTCTAGGCCCTTCAAACTCGTATATCAAATATGCTTATAATGCTTACCCATTTATTTTAATAACTAACTCAAGCAATCCATTTAGCATCAATTACTTGCCATATTTGGCCATGATCTTATAAACAAGGGTATTCGATCATTTCACGATAACATTTTTTTGTCAATTCATTTTGTTTCTATGTCCTTAACCATTAATGCATACAAGCCAAATTTAGCTTTCACCATTCATCATGCCAAACAAAACTATAATAATTTAACCAAGACCGAATTCATGTAAGCTCAAATGACTTAACCTTTAGCCATCTTCTCATGGCCTTTATACACATTCCAACCAAAAGGAATCAAGAGAAATCAAGCTTATACATGCCATAGTTTCTAAGATTTAACTCTAATGAAAGATACTAAAAATAGGTGATAATGTGTTCGACTTCGACAGGATCCCCGAGTGCGAGCTTCGACTTTAAAGATCTATACCATGAACAAACAATTACACAACGGTAAGCTATATAAACCTTAGTAAGTTATAAGCCAAGGAGGTAAAATATCTATATACAATCAATTGAATAGCTTGTAATTTATTCAAACATAAGATGGAATAGAATGCAACATTCGTACACATAATGTATACATATCATCGTTAATTTATAATATATCTAATTGGTCACCAATTAAATCCAAACACTTCCATGTTAAAAGTCCATAACAAAATAGCTTACTCGATTTACCTCGATAATGAACCATAGTATAACATATAAATACCTGACACTCCTGCTTATTATACCTCCACTGAGTCCTTTCTTCCTTTAGGAAAATCTGAAAATCCGCACACGTAGTACAAGCCCGTAACATATCGCTCATATAGAGCCGTTACTTAACATATCTGCACACATAGTGCCACTTCCCGTAACGTATCGCTCACACAGAGCCGTTACTCAGTATGTCCGCACACACAGTGCCACTTCCCGTAACGTATAGCTCACATAGAGCCATTACTCAGCATGTCCGCACACAAAGTGCCACTTCCCGTAACGTATCGCTCACATAGAGCCGCTACTCAATTAAACACATATTTTTTTATTCAATTATCACCTTTGCTCATTTCATGTTTCACCAGTAATTACTACTCAACTATAATTATTTATGCAGTCCAAACATATCAAATTTCTTTCTCATGTTTGTATATATATATCAAATATACCTTTACTCAATAGCAACAATCCAATTTCCGTATGTCATATTTTCACATCCGGCACAAACCAACTACACATACAGAGATATGCATTATTAACCATACTTTCGGTTCAATATCCATCTCATCTCATATTCTTATATATATAGCTCTTTTTTGAATCATAAATATATATACATATATGTTCAAAGCACTCAATGCATCCACCCTTATACATGTATATAAATATATGTATTTCAACTTAGCATTTGGCCATACTATAATTATGTTTGTTCTCATACCTTATTGAATTCGACAACATTGAATTTTACAACTAATCCCAATTTATCCAAGAAATATATCCATATACAAGTGCTTAATAATTCCCATTACATTATCATACTCAAAATCCATATCCCATTTGGCATCATTATAATTGAAACTTTAAATTCATTTGCACACATACATTTGTTTATAAACATCACTCAATTAAACTAATTTATTCAAGCTTATATATATAAATATACTAAGCTTATATTCAACCATCACATGTATTTCTATTTTATTCATATCACATTCAGCAATTCATGAATTAAAATACCTACCTTTACTTAACTATTTCACCTCTATATTATCAAATTTCAATTTAACCCAATTGCTTAGAGACTTACCTCGAAAGTCGACAATTTAAGCTTCCCTGCTACTCGCTCAATTTAGCTTTTCCCGATCCACTCGGTTTCTTTTTGTTCTCGGTCTAAAACAATTTCAATTAAGCTCATTTAATTTCATTTCCATTCAATTAATCCATAATTACTTTATTGCTCAATTTACCATTTTATCTCTCACATTACTCATTCTTACAATTTAATCAAATTTTCACAAAATACAAAATATGCCAAAATTACCTATTTCAAGCTAAGGCCGAATGTTCCTTAGGCTAATTTAAGTCCACATTTTTCCTAATTTCTAAAATCTAACTTCTCCATTTACTACTTTTGAAATTAAATCCCAAATGCTCCATCTAATCAAAATTTCCAACTCAAATTGTAGTAATCTAGCACATACATTTTAGTTAAAACCATCAACCATCATAAAGCATGAATTTTCATCAATGGCCGAACCAACATTCATGTTCAATACACAAAATTTTCACATGGGCTTGATAGGAAAATGATCAACAATCACAAAATGCAAAATTACCAAAATCCAAGACTTGAACTTACCCAATTTTAGTTGATAGTGCCGAATCCCTAAGGAGTTTTTGCTGTTCTTTTTCCTTTGTTATAATCGGCCAAAAACTCAAAAAGATGACATGCAAAGGCTTCCTTAATTCTTTTATGTTTTTAATCCATTATCCATAATATATAATATTATTATATTAACATATACCACTAACCATATTATAATATAATATATTTGCATCTTTCTTATCACCTTGCCGTCCACTATATAAAATACTATGAATAATTTCACTACTAATCCCTTAGTTAAAAGACACCTTATTTAATCCCCCCAATCAATCAAATGGTAAATTTTACCACTTATACGCTTTAGTCCTTTTTCCTTAAATTAATCACCCAAACACAAATATTAATCTATAATATTTTAACACATTTACAACCACATAACATACATATCAAATTAATAATTAAACTTTTTTTTTCCGGATTCGTGGTCCCGAAATCACTCTTCCAATTAGGGTCGTAATTAGGCTGTTACAATAGAAATGGATGAAAATTTTAAGAGAATGACTAATTTGCCCATTTTTAGTAGAGGGGGCAAATTGAAATCGAACTTTAGTACAGGAACCTCTACGGTACTTTTATCTAATAATAGTAAATAAAATGTAAAATCTGGACTTTGATATCATGATAAACATCCAACTTAAAGTCAATCCTTAAAAAGGACCCAATTTTCATAATAGATAATCCAAATGATACCACTTTAACAAGCCATAAAAAAAAAAATAGAAGAGCTTATCATAGAAAAAAACTCAAAGAGGATAACAATAATAATGGTAAAAGTATTAGGGAGGTTTTTGTACTAAGAGTTGGACTGCATTTTGCCTCTTTTACTCAAAAAATGAGTAAATTAGTCGATGTATGTTAGATCAAAGAGTAAGCTAGTCTTTTCTATTAAAAATCTCATCAATTTCTATCGTTAAAAACTGGCATTGCTAACATAATAACCAATGTGCCTCATTTTGGCATACAATGATCAATTTTTAACAATGAAAATAGATGAAATTTAAAAAAAATAACCAATTTGCTCTTTAATCTAATGTACAAGGACTAATTTGCCTAGTTTTTAATAGAAGGGGTAAAGCGAAATCGAACATTAGTACGAAAACCTCTATGATACTTTTACCCAATAATAGTAAATAAAATCTAGACTTTGATATCATAATAAACATCCAACTTAAAATCAATGGTTAAATAAGACCCAGTTTTCATAATGGATAATCCAAATGATACCACTTTAATAGGCCATGTCACAAGTTGGTAGAGACAAATAGGCCTATTATATGTGACAAGCTCGGGAGAGATAACAAACAAAAGAAACAAACAATAACAACAATTAAAAGAGAACTTGAGCTCTAATACCATATATTAAGCATCCAGCATAAAAATACGTAAATATAAATAAAAATGTCAATCTAATTAAGATTTAATTGACATATTATATCACGTATAAAAAGAGATAAATAAAGAAATTTCCCATATAAAAAATTAGGAAGAGAACAAATAATGATAACATACAATAACAACAAAATAAAATTTTAACTTCCATATTTACATTAAGCATTGAATGTCAAATCAATTAATTATATATAAAATTCAAAATAATTCAGAATTTATATAAAATTTGATTTTCAATAAATTCTTCCTTAATTTTCATTCTCATTCATATTAAAAAAATAAAAGAATTTGGACAATAAGGACATAAATTATTCCCAAGAGCATGAGATTGTGAAGGGGTGTCACATCAAGCTGCATGATCCACTGGATCTAAGAATATCAACTGGTGTCCACTGCCCATGTATTAGTTTGTTGCGAAATTGACCCTTAGAGTTTGACAATTACAATTCAGGCATTTCAAACTTCAACCAATTTGTTTTAGATTTTTTTTTTTCCTCTTTATAATTATTAGAAATCAAATTGTGACATCCTCTTATATCATCATGCAATCTATAATTTCATAATCATGTTATATTATATAAATATTAATATAAAACAATTTTTAATAATTTATATTATTGATAAATAAATTAAGTTCACTAATCAATTTAGTCTGATTCATAAACAAATTTATTCATATTTTGGATGACCAAATACTAAGTCGATTAAACCAATAGCATTTTGTCAGGTTAATTATGATGATTAATTCAATTTTATAGGCTGTTAAAATAAATTAAGTCGATTTGTTATCGGTTATGAATTTTACATATGGATTGACCAGTTTTTGAAATATATTTGTAATATATAATATAATTTTTTAGAGAGAATCCAAATCTAACTTCTACAAAGAAAACAATAGAATAATTCAATCTAACCAACTTAGTTGGCCGAACTAATCAATGATAAGTTGGTTTGATTAGGTCGATTAAATCATAAATCAATCAATTATTCAATTAAAGTACGAATTTAATCGTTTATATTAAATTTTTTCAATTTTTAACTAAACCGACCAAACCGATGAACTGATATACAAGAGAGAGAAGAGAGTTGAAGAAGTGGGAACAACATGGTATGGGAAAGGGTGGAATTCACCTTTAAAGTCATGGTAATGTAAATGTACTGTGTACCCCTAAAATTAGAGGAAAAAGATAAAAAAGAATCTGATAATGTTTTATGGATAAAATTGTTAAGAGACATTGTCATTCATAAAAGCTGAAAAGCAAAATAAAAAAAGAAAAGAAAACATATCTCTGGATCAAAATTTGTGGTCCTAAACCTCCAACTCATTCACACAATATGCTTTTTTTACTTCAATTGCAATGCCTATGTGGACCAGGTACGAATATACGGATACGAGGCATGATTCTTTTAAAAACCCTCCAAATACACCAAAATTTTAACGTATTCGAGTGTTAGTGTTGTTCATTTTAGTGTTTATGCCTACAAAATGAACTAAAACTGACTTGATTACTTTTATCCCAGACCACTGTAGCTAGAAACCTTTTTGATGGCATCTTCTTCCATTTCCACAAGTTGCTGACAAAAGGATTCGATGTCCCGAGCCTCTTCTTTGAATGTGATCCTGAATTGCTTCCATTGGTATTCGTCAATTTCATCCCCAGTAACTTTACCACGAACCTTTCCTAGGACGTCAAACCCCTTACGATCAAGAGACAGCATGTACGCATCCTAGAAAGAAAGATTAGTTGGTTATCAAAGGACATGTACAATTAGTCTGAGACTATATGCAAGGATATGCGACTTTTCATGGTGGAATTCATAGACTTAACTCTATGTAACACACAGAAAGTACTTGACATTGAAAAAGGATAGGAAACCTTACTCTTGCATTTACGTTCAAGTATATGAAACAGAAAAGGATCAGTCCTCTGCGCCGTGCTTCGCTTTGATTAATACCATCAATTAGCTTGGCTGAATAAGGAGCTATAAAGAGAAAAATGAAGATATTATTTAATCGGTAATGTCAAGATCGTAATTCATTCCACTACTATCTTTAAAATAGAGCAGTCGGGTATTTTTTTCTCGAGAATGATGTCTTACCTAGCAAACTTGCTTTACATTTTTCCATATCTTCAAAGTCTACTTCATGAGTTCCTCCATTACCATCAACAAACATGCAAGACCTGTATAGAAGATATTTCATGTCAAATGAAGTTTGCATATTAGATCACTTTTTGTTTCCCTCTCTCTGTAAGTAAACCTCTTTCTTATCATATTTTATGAATCTATAGGCGAAAAGACTATAGTATTATATCATATTGAAGGTACCATAAAATTAAGGTTACATTAAATGACAGGGGATCCCTATTGGATCCTCTTTCATAAAGCACTTAACTAACCACTATTATGAAAAAGTAATATGGAGGCCCTTATACAAGGAGTCAGATTGCATTTTGCCCCTTTAGTTAAAAATGGGCAAATTAATCCCTATACAATAGATTAAAGAGCAAATTGGTCATTTCCGTAAAAAAATTTCATCCATTTCTACCGTTAAAAACTAGTGTGGCAGATGAAACAACTAGACAGTTACACATGGCATACCACATGTACCTAATCTTGACGTAGAGGGACCAGTTTTTAATAGTAAAAATGGATGGAAATTTTAACAAAAAGACAGTTTGCTTTTTGGTCTAACGTACAAGAACTAATTTGCACATTTTATGAATAGAGGGGGCAAAATGCAATCTTGATTCCTAGTATAAGGTTTCCATGGTACTTTTACCCTACTATTATTAAGCAAAAGACATGCTATGGACAATTTAATTTAAGAACTTTATTTCGGGATATGGTATAACATCAATCTTTCAACATTCAGTGGAGACAAAATCGAGCATCAATGCCACCGGGGTTCATGTGATGGTAATTATCTACTATTACGCTGATAAATTTAACAATCTGCGTGGAAGTTTATACCTTAGATTGAACTTATAAATCACATACTTTTCACCCCCATCGATAAGCTCCCTAAGGTTTTCGCTTCGAGTTGTTGAAAAGTGATTAGAAGAACTTAATACACCCGAAACCGTATAACTAAATTCTTTTAATGCTTTCTCCTCGGAGAGCATCATTTCTTTAAGGTAGTTTGCGGCTGATTCAGCCTATAAAATGAAAAAGAGAAATAAAGTTGACAATGATTGTAAGATTCTTAAAAATTGACATTCAATCTAGATTTACCAAGATTATTACTTCCAAATAAACTTTTTATTTTTCCAGAAAGAGTATCAACAAATTAGTGTAACAAATATGATAGTGTTAAAATATCAAGTAACCAGTGCTATACTAACCACTTAATCAATTAGAATCCATGAAAATATTTAGACAAAATGGTTAATGATCTCCAATTTTTGCAAATATTCAGTTTTAAGCTAAGTTATCAACATAAAACCTTATCCTGGTTGCTTTCACATTATATGCCAAGGAACATAGTGTACTTAGTTACTTGGACCGGGAGAAGTATAGTTGATTTGACCAGCATACCCTGTTGCTCTTGACATAAATTGAAGACATGAAGATTTCCACAAAAGACAGTTAATATTATTTTACCCCTTGAAAGTATATACATGCAGACATGGTTGCATTCTTGTAGTGTGGTGATTTGCCGCAGCCTAATCATGGGCATATTACTCATAGCTGTACGAAATTCTTATGACCAAGATGGTTTTCAAAATATAGTTACCTTTTTATCTTTGACAGGCACAACATCCCCTGTTAGAGCAACCCGAACTGGAAACTGCAACATAGGAGTATAGCAAATTAAACCATTGTGTCACATTCAAAATACTTGCTCAACACAAATGTCAAGGTATACACTACCAAAAGACAGATTGTGCAGTTCAATAAGATACCAACCTTGTTCATTGATTTGAGTAATTTTCCAAGAGGCCCTGGGTAGGGGGTGGCTACAGAAAATGAACCACGTTCATCAATTATAGTGTTCTGTGTACAAAAAGGAAAAAAATTGAAATAATTAAGAATTCAATTGACATGGTGAACATCAATTTTCTGAAAGTTCTAATAACGAATGTAAACTAAAAGAAAAGGTTTTACATTCGTAAGTGTTTTCAGAAAGGAATTTAAACTTTATACAAATAGGTAAACAAGGCTAACATTTAATGAAAAAGACATGTATGCTTAAACTGTTCAATACTTGACACGAATAAGTACAATAGTTATTCCAAATAGTTCACCAACCAAAGAAAGAATACAAGATTATGAGCTATTCGATTCGTATCATGCCTAAACGGCACCCAATGTTGCTCTGACTCTTCATTTTCCTAAAGTATTCATGTCGGACATCCATGTCCAACACATTTTCATATATGGCTATGAGAATACAGCCTTCCAAATACATGGAAAAAAGTGAAGATACTCGTGTCGGACACATACCCTTATCTCACATTCACATCGAAATCCAATGACATATATTATAGAGACCTCAAGATATTTGAATATTAAGAGAAAATTACGAAACAAAGAAAGTAGAGCCGTAGCAGCAAAAGAAACATACCACATTGTGCAATTCATGTTCTGGTACCCAGATAAGAGGATCCCCTTTCTTATAATGTACTTAACCTTCGTCGTGTAAATATTCTCTTTGCTGTAAAACAATCATTAAAAGCAATCAAAGATTATAACAAATTTGATTCCCAGCTCTTCTTTTCCATTTTTTCAACAAATTCATGCCATAAAAACAAAACTATATTACTTAAACTAAATATCATTGTGCTAGAAATCATATATCGAGTCCATGTTACATAAATAATAGGATTCAGCTAACATAAACTATTTCCACTAAAACTACTCTCTTTTTCTTCTAACATTTTGGGATTTTCAACGATTTCATAAAGCTAAAGGCTTTGATAGAGAAAACCCGAAAACCAAAACAAAATCCAAAACATACCCAATTGAATTAAATGAAAGGGAAAGCAAAAAAAGCAATATTTGTAAAGAGATATGAAAAGGGTACCTTCCTTGGGCATCAGTTTTGATGGTATTAAGATAACCTTGCCAATTTGAAACCAATATATTCTGCAACATTAGAAAATAAAAGGTAAAAATATGTAATTGCAAAGTTAGAGTAAAGCAATAAACTTGTAGCTTGAAAAAAATGGTGGAAAATATCAAACCTTGCATTTCTCAGCAAGACTTAGAACAGTAGCTTTGTTGCTGCCTTTCATTGAACACCAGCTGCTCGACCAAATTACTCTTTCAAAACTGGGCTTTTCTGCATGCGAAGGGGAAAAAACTAAACTAAAATCTTTTAGTGGGTTTTTAGGAGGAGCGAGCCCTTTTGTAGAAAAGGGATTTATGGAGGTGAGAAGGGTTTTTAAGGAATATATTAATTTTGGCTAAATTACAAAATTAGCTAACAAATTTCAGTAAATTTTCATTTTGATCATTTAAAAAAATTACAATAAGTTTCTTGCTTAGTTAGTATAAGAACTCACCAAATGTCCCATATTTTTTTAAAAAAGCAATAGATATTATTTTTAGGTCAAATTTATCTTTTCATATAAAATCTAAGAAGATAAAAATAAGAAGACTGATTACAAAACCAGCAGTGGAGGCACAACTGCATGACATTCATCATCATGGAGCACCTGTTTTATATATGTTTGAGAGTTTATTTTGTTTCGTTCTTTGAGAACACCTATAGGTAGATTCATGTCAACGCAATGTCCATCATCTTTATTGGCCACTTTAATTCAATGTCAATAAATACTAAATAATATTTTTATTTTTGTTATATTATTGTTTTGATCCTTAAACTATACCCAAATTTAAGATTTAACTTTTCATCTATTTTAATGTTATTTGATTTTAGCTATTCAGTAAAATGTTGATATGATTGTTTTTCTTCATAACATCATTTTCGACACAAAAGAATCTATATCAGCATGAGTCAGAAAAAAATCAGTATTTTAATCGAAATAATTAATATTGTTAGATATTTAAATTAATTAATTACATGATTAAATTTTATCAACTTCAAGGATAAAATCAAATCGAGGGATTAAAACCAGAATTTGACCATATTTTTTTTAATGTCATTAATATTTAATTATATTAAATTCCATCATCACGCCATTGATTGATTTAAGTAGCAAACAAGATGAGATTGCTCGAGATAAGAGGAATGGCTACCATGCTTGTATCCTAAATCTACCATTAATTGTTAATTTCCACCCATACAACATAGCTTAAGATCATCAACCTTAGCTGAGATTTTACGGTTTTCTTCATATTTATTTTAATTATAATTAATTAATTTAAATTTAATTAATTATTAATCATTTAATTCAATGCTGGTAAAGAATTTTTCTATTGCTTTAATTCTCCTACATTATTCAGAATAGATAACATAATATCTCCAATAACAAACATATGTCCACAAGACATTTACAAACATATAAACAAGAGATAATGTAGCACCCCTTGCTCTACCCTATCGTCGGGTCTGAGCTACAGAATATTATACTAGTTATCAAAGCAACAAAGATTATATAAATATATGATTTATGTTGATATTCATTAAAATACAATCAAAACAAACATTTGTCATAATATATAATCAATTCCAAGGTCTGCACAAACTTAATAATTCTCATATACGAGTCCACACTTGAATTATGACCACATTGTAAGGTTTTAAAATTTTTTGGACCGACATCACAACTTCATCATCTTCTTGTCGCAACGTGGTCATCTCAATATGTCATGCCACAACGACATGCATAAACTTGTTGCGACGTCACTCTCTAAGATAAGGACGTTGCGATGTCGAGAACCCATGATCCCGACATTGACTTTTTTAAGGCAAAATACACATCTGGTACCCAATTCAAGTGATTTTAAACCGTGGCTTCATTCAGTCCTACACAAATACAAAGTCAATATACCAAATAATGACAATCAAGTATATACCAATTAACCAACCATGCTATACCTTACAAACTAATCATTTCATATTTAAGCACATTAGTATCCATTTCATTCATCTACGTAAAAAATGCTTTCAATTTCAATTCAAGCGTAACACCCTAAAAACTAGGCTAGAAGAAATTAAGTTATGAAACCAAGAGTGCTTATCTCTCGATTTGTGAATTAAGATTTCAGAAATTTTGACAAGTTAATCTTATTTAGTGGTTTAGTGTTATGTTTGTGTGTGTGAGGTTCTAGGTTCAAATTCTTTCTTTAAAATTTTTTTATACTTTTTTCTAAACTCCTATTCTTGAGCATCTAGCATAAATATTATCTTCACATAGTTTATGAAAAGAATGAGCTTGTTGATTCAATGGTTAAGCTTTTATATACCTTGTGGTTGCGAAAGCAATGAGAAGTTGTTCTTGTTATGCTGCCTTGTGAGTTAGTTTCTTTTTTTTAAATTAATTAAGTTTCTTTCAAAGAAAAACTTTTTTTTTTTTAGATTTTTTCCCTTCCATTTTTCTCTCTACCTTATCCTTTTCTTTTCTTCTTGGTTGGGATATTCTCCCACCCTTAGTTTACTGTCCAAATCCTTTCGTATTTGATATTCGAAGTTCTGTTGTGATGTAATTCTTTAGTCAGATTGTGTAAGTGTTCTTTTCAAGTTTTTCTGTGTATGAGTTTTGATGAATGAAGTTATATTTTCTGTATAGAGTAGATTTCTGATTAGCACAAGTTTGTTAGACAAAGATCTTAAGAGTAACGCTTTTCCTCAATGATTTGAGTTGCGTGTTTCCTTTTACTAGCAAGGGTAAGCGTTTAACTCCGTTTAAGATTTGGTGTCGAAGTCTTTCGACATACTTTGGTTTGGATGTTAATTCAAGCGTTTTGTTTCGGTTTATTCGTCTAATTTAGTCATTGTAATGTCGTTTTTTTTGTCCCAAGATCGTCTCTGTTGCTTCTACATCAAAATCGTACCAGGTGGGTACCAAAAACCCAAATTTTTTCAATTTACGAACATCGAAAAATATGACATTCGATGCCACACGGACGTGTGTCAGGCCGTGTGATGCATTGTTTAGTGTCACACAGGCTAGTGACATGGGCGTCTGTCTAAACTGTGTAACTTACTGTTTGGGACCACACGGCCATGTGAGTCACCAAGAGGGTCACATGGGCGTGTTCTTGGCCGTGTGAGTCACACGAGCCAGACGCCCAGGTAATGTATATCCATACGGGTGTGTGGGTCAAAATTCTAAAATTTTCTCTAATTCCGTAAATGTCGTTTAGATTGAATGTAGGCCTTCTGTAGGGTCTGTATGATCTGTTTAAGCTATAAAACGAAGCATTCATCTATTAGTGTATAATCTACTACCATGACGTATCCATTTTCGGACCATAAACAAAAATATATATATCATAAAGTTAAAACAAAGTCGTCATCACAACCAACATACCAAGCAATGAAACAATGAAAGATATGATAAATAGTAGAAAAGCTCAGGTGTTTCTCCACATCCATGGTTGAATTTTTTCGTTCAATGGCTTGAAGAGCAACTCGAGCAACGTTTTGGTCGACTTCTTTTCGATGAGGGAAAGTCAGCCTAGAAGTATAAGTGTCTTAACCGACACGAATGGTGGCTTTGAACCTTAATGCATGCGCAAACCTTTCATTACAGCTTTGGTAAACCGGGAGACCTAATCCTAGTGTGTTGTTGCAAACAATTCTTATGCAAATGCAAAAAACACGCATCTTATGATATTACCGTCCCAAATCGGTTGGATCAGTGGGTGAAAATTTTTAAAAATTTAAAATGACAATTTTTTAACAAATAAAAAATATTATTACAAAGATTTTTTTTTGAGTTTATATAAAAATTTTAAAATAATTTTCTTAAAAATACAATATTAAGGTTTCAACCTTAGACCTTAAAGTCTTGCATTTCAAAATTGGATTAGTGGTCAAATCGATTGGGCCATTAGTTTTCGGTTCGACAATTGATCTGGTTTTCATGTAAATAAATTATTAAAAATTTAATAAAAGGTTAAAAGTAAAAAATTATAAAATTGATTTAACCTATTCAAACACTAGCTCAACCAATTCAAAGCAATTTGCTCAAAACCCAATTAAACTCCTTTGTACATATTAGTATATCGACCAATTCTTGGTCCAACCGATCCAGTTTCCATCAACCATTCTTAAGGTAGAATTTCAAAAGCATTTAGTCCCTTTCTCATTAACCGTCATTAACTCGGTAATAGAAGTTTAATGTGCCTTTTTTTCCTAATAACAATTTTAGGCTTCCAATATTCACATATTTTATCAATTTGATTTTAAATGTAAAAGAAAAAATCAACATATTTAGCCCTTAATGTTTACAAAATTTGCTATTTCAGTTCGAATCCTAAAATTTTAATAAATTTAGCTATCAACATTTACAAACTTTGTCAATTAAGTTCTAATTCTAAAAAAATCAAAAGAAAAAGAAAATATTTTTAAAATATTCGCTTTTTAATATTTCTTAACATTTCTCTGAAACCAGTACTAAACAATAAGAGTATTTATAACACCATCCGTATTATACATTTTAAACCAATGCCACATTCATGAACATAATAAAAAGTCAAGTTGACTTAAATCCAACTATATGCATTTCATATTTTAAATTAATGTTATATTATTTAATTAAATCATCTAAAAAGTTAACAATTTTTATTATGAGTTTCATATTTTAGATTAATGCCACAAAACAATTATTCTGAATATTTTCTTATTTTAAAAGTATATAAAGACTTTTGTTTTATATCGATAAAAAAAAGGAGAGATTCAATTCATTATATAACCAAGTAATTATAGAAATGGTAGGGCTACAAACTTTCATAACTTTGTCTATAATTTATATTTTAAGAAATTAAATCTTTGAATTTATCAAAATAATTGTAATTATCATATATGTAAAGTTTTGAAACGATCTACTATCTTTATCATATCAATATAAAATATTATTATATATAATGGTTAATAGGTTTCGTTTTCATAAAATAAATAGTTAGAAATTTTTATTTATTTCAAATTTGAGATGAATGATCTACCTGAATAGAACATGAAATTTGTGTTAATAATTTATAATGTTGGTATTAATAATCTTTTATTACGTAAAAAGTCTAATAATTTACAATTTTGTTCAAATAGTTGTGTTATAAAGATGTAAACCTTATCATAAAGTTATCATATAAAGACATAATTTTATATAAAGTTACTTATAAAATAACACAACTCTCTAACTTTATATAAAGCCATCACAATTTACTATATTTTTTCTCTTGTTTCAATCTTTATTATTTATTTTTCTAAAATTTGATGGTTGAATTGTTAATTATTTGTATAAGTATTTTTGTTAAAGATCTATGATGTTCCATTTTATGTAAGGGAAGCATGCTTGCTACAATATGATGAATATAACTTTAGACTATTTTGATGCTGGAAATCATAAAGCAGTAATTGAATATTCTAATTGAAATGGCATAAAGGTACATATGCTTTTCTCATAATAAAATCAATCATTAGAGAACAAAAATATTACAGTCTAGCTTTAGAAAGTTCAAAGCAGATAACCCAAACAAACTTCGAACAACAGAAAAGCATGAAAATTGATACATCAAATGTAAACCATTAAAGCACAAGGCTACTTGCTTCTTTTTAAGATGGAAAATCATAAAAGATTGTCCTCAATAAAATATTGGCAAGTCTTGATGCAGTGTTCAACGAAATAAAACCAATCTCGTCGCCAATATGGATTTATATACAGGATGGCAGCAATAACCAATAATACAATTACATAAGAAACAAAAAAGGTCACCTGGAAAACATACATGTCCATCAAACCACTTTCTTCTTCATCATATGAGCCATTTGGTTCTATTGTCGAGGGTGAATTAGGCTCACTGCAACCTTTAGGCAGGGGAGGTCCACAGAGAAAAGGATTTGCCATGTAACTGCTTTCATCGAAGGTTGCAAATTGAGCTTTCTGAGATGGAATACTCCCTGACAAGTTGTTGTATGACACATTAAAAACTTCCAAGGTATACAACTTCGTCAATTCAGTAGGGATTATTCCACTTAAGTTGTTGTGAGAAAGTGTTGAAAATGGCCAACCATGCTGCTGTTGTGTTTTTGTTGAGTGCATACAGCTTGTATGCATGCTGCAGCAATTGTGCCTGTTACAGCAACATAATATGTTGCAGCAATGCAACATTGGACCAGCAACAACTTTGGATGCAGACCAGCATCGAAACTGAACCAGTGGAGCAGCAGGATTTTGTTTACTTTGTTCAATTGTAACTTTCTTAGTTGCTTTGTGCTTTGATAGCAAAGTTAGTAGGATATGATGACTGATTTGTATTGATGTAATAGCTGATATGTCAGCTATCTTTTGTGTGTAATTCAAGTTACTAGGCTACTTAGTAGTAGGTAGTATTAGGTGATGTAGTTGGCTATAAATGTATTGTTTTCTCATTGAAAATGTAAGCATATCAGCAGCTCAATGCAGATTGCTTCCTTGCTGCACGTTTGTGAGCAAGTAATTTTTCTTGTTGCCTTGTTCTGTTCTCTGTTTTCTTCTTTTGTTGCTGCCAATGTCCCAACAGAAAGGTCCAAACTCTCAATTTTATTAAGCCTTGAGAACATTAATGGTATATGTCCAGACAAACTGTTATGCGACAAGTTTAACGAACGAATTTCACTCAAATTTCCAATCTCAAGGGGGATTTCACCTGTTAACCTATTACATGATAAATCAATTCCAGACATATACGTAAGAATGTTTCCCTTGTATATGTAAGATGCTCTCTTTGTCGTATAATCCACCTTTTCTTCCATTTGACTCCCAATAAATAAAGGTATAATGATTGCAGAAAGTCCACTTCTAGTGCTCCATTCAAATTCGGCCGGTTCACTATAATTAGCCATGGCCAAGTATATAAAAGAATATGGCATATCTGTTTTTGCTGAAGATTTTTCATCATTTGGATCAAGAGTTAAATTACTCAAACAAGAAGGTATTAGACCCGAAAGATTGTTTTGAGAAAGAACAATGATGCTTAATGAGTGCAATCTGCATAACTCAATAGGAATTTCACCGGTAAAAAAATTGGCCTTGAGAAGGAGGACACTTAAAGCTGAAAGAGTACCAATCCAATTAGGAATTTCACCAGTCAACTGGTTTTCACTAATGTCTAAAGTCACCAAAGAGGAGCAATTAAAAAATGCATTTCCCAATGTGCCCCTTAATCTATTTCTATTCAAATGGAGATGTTTAATAGATTGTGCACCGAAGCAAGATGGCATTGGGCCAGAGAAATTATTTTGGGAAAGGTCCAAAATGTTGAGGTGATCTAGATGGCACAAATCCATTGGAATGGGACCTTCAAGTTGATTGTTGGATAAAGCCAATGCCCTCAAATCCAATAGATTTGACATCCAACTTGGGAGCTCGCCAGACAAGTTGTTATTACTTAAAACCATATCCTCAAGGGGAGATAGACGGACAATTGTGACATCAATATTAGGTAACCTCCCATCAAAATTGTTGCCATCTAAATATAGCCATCTTAATGAATGTAAGCTAAAGATAGTTGGAATTATCCTCCCACTCAGACGATTGTTCGATAGTCTAAGAAACACTAATGAGTCACTTTTAGCCAATTTTTCTGGTATTCCTCCAGATAACTGATTATGTGATAGATCTAAATAACACTCACTGTGCCCACTTTTCAAACTACCCAAACAAGGAGGAATACTACCTTCAAGGATATTACTAGATAAGTTTAACCCCAATAGTTGTGGAAAAATTGAACAAATGTTTGTCGGAATTTGACCCTGTATTTTATTTTCAGATAGATCAACAATGGACATGTATGGATTTGGATGTGAAGGGAACTGGAGATCACGGTTGATAAAAGAATTGCCCTTCATTGAAAATCCTACCAATCTTGTATTGTTCTCTAACAACCACAAAGGTACCTTTCCTCCAAAATTATTATATGAAAGATCAATGACTCTCAGGTCATATTGGTAATAGAGGAATTTGGGAAATTCATTGTGGAGTTCCTTGTTGTACAATTTGACAAACGGAGAACTTTTATTTGGAACTTTGGGACCCAAGTTTGAATGGTGGACTCTTTGACTAACTTATTTTGATCACTGGAGAGGACTTCGAGATGTGAGTGGCTGGCAAATGACATGAAAAAGGATGGAACTTCAAATAGGTTTCGTGAAAGAGAAACGAATCTAAGCAATGTGAGATTGGCCAGAGCAATGGAGGCACGATTTCCAGTGAATTGATTACTGGAAATATCCAAATGATAAAGAGATGATAAGTTAGCCAAACATGAAGGAAGTTCTCCCTCGAGTGCATTTTCACTAAGAACCAACACCTCAAGCTTCCGTAAGTCACACCATCCTGTAAAACAAATTCGTGCTAGTTATTCCAATTTTCGAGCTCATTTTTTGTGATATTCAAAAACAGTTACTTTGCGAAATCAATTAAATAATAAGTACTCATCTCCAAAATCAATGATAAGAAATCATTTAGTCTCTCTTAAATAATTAAATCACGGTTAATTTACCTTGGGTAGGTAGAGTCCCGGTCAGCCCACAGCCTTTCAAAGACAAGGCTTTGAGAGAATCCAATACATGAATGTTTTGAAGAATGTTGTTGTTGAGATGTGAACCATCCAACACCAACTCCTCTAAATTGATCAAAACATCTTGTTCTGTAAAGATTTGAAGAAAATAGTTAATTAATGCAGTAACTGAAGAAAGTAGTTTGATTTGTTTAAGAATTATTAAGTACAAAGAATTTAGGTAAGTAGATTGGTTACTAAGGGAATACTAAAATTATTTGTATGTATATGTACGAAGTTTGATAGAGTAAAATTTATTAACACATACCATGAGAATATTGAAGGCTCTCAATTTCATTATAACTCATATCCAACTTCTTCAGATTTGTCAGATTGTTCAACACTGTTCAAATCAGTTCAATACTTGTTTTGTCAGTCCACTTAAATAATCATCACAAAAATATAGTTATTGAATTCCAAGTTGCGACCTGTTAATTTGATATTTATTTTCCTTAAAAATAATTTAGATTTGAATCATCATTGTATCTTTATTTTTAGAAAAAGCCATGCACATATACAAGAAATAAATACATAAATATTTTTAATTCATTTCCCAAACTAGCAATCCTATATGATATTATCACATATTAGACTATAAATTCTTATAGAAGTTAAAAATTTATTAAAAAACTTCTTTACGTGTAGCTTAACTTATTGGTTTATGAAATTAATTGTACATACCTCCAATATTAAATTTGTTCAACCTATTTCCACTCAAGTCAAGCTCTTCCAAATTCATCCCTTTAGAAAATTTGTGATATTAAAATTTGTTTTATATATCTTCAAATAAAACATTGATTAAAATATGCTATAGGTCCCTATACTCTTCATAAATTTAAAAGTTAATTTTGTACTTTAATTTCAAGAAATTTAATTCCTTTACTTTTCACAATTTATAATTCAGCTCAATTGTCAAAAAAAAAAATTTGTTAAATTTGTTGTGGTGACAATTTGAAACAAACAAAAAATTTATTACTTGATAGTAATGTAACCAGAAAAATAACGTTATAATAGACTTGAATTTAAGAAAATGTTTAACCGTGTTAACAATTAGATTTGAATTTTAAAATCTAAAACGTAAAAATTTAAATTCCAAATTGACGAAGAATAGAGAGTTATGGTATATTTTAACCAAAAATATTCAATTTCTCTCAATGCTTTTATCTTATTTGGTGCAATAATAATTTATTACTAAGGATTTAATATATTAGCTGAGTTGCTCAAAAGTTCATGGATCATACAAACTTGAAAACTTGGTTTATACCTTGTAAATGCTGGAGACTTTGGATCTTATTATTATTGAAGGAATTGTAACTCAAATCAAGCTTTTTCTAAATTTAAGTTGTTTCTCACCATCCACAAAAGCATTTAGATGAGTAGATTTGTTATCAAGGGAATATTAAAATTATTTGTATGTATATGTACAAAATCTGATAAGAGTAAAATATATCAAACACATACCTTGAGAATTTTGAAGGCTCTCAATTTTATTGAAACTCATATCTAACATCCTCAGCTTTGTCAGATTATTCAACAACACTATCCAAATCAATTCAATACTCATTTTGTTAGTCCACTTAAATAATCATCACGAAAATATAGCTATGGAATTATAAGTTATATCCTATTAACCGAAAAATAACATGAGTTTAAATCATCGTTATACCATAAAAATTAAAATTAAACTAATTATCTTTATTTTTTAGAAAGAACTAAGCATATATACAAGAAATAAATACGTAAATGTTTTTTAATCCATTTCCCAAAATATGAATCCTGTGGTCATATAATAGACTATAAATTCTTCTTGTAGTTAAAAATTATTAAAAAGCTTCTTTACGTATAGTTTAACTTATTGGTTTATGAAATTAATTGTACATACCTCCAATATCGATTGATCCTTGCAGTAGGTTTTCTCGAATATTTAAGGACTTTACACTTAGCCGATTAATATATGTGAGATCACTGTTCTTCAACCTATTCGCACTCAAGTCAAGCTCTTCCACATTCATCCCTGTAGAAAATTTGTGATATTATTTTATGGAACTTTTGTTTTATATAACTTAAAAAAAATATGGGTTAAAATATGCTATATTTCCTACACTCTTCATAAATTTAAAAGTTTTAATTTTAAGAAATTTAATCCCTTTACTTTTTATATTTAAAATTCAGGTTCAATTGTTAACATAGTTTTTATTGTTAAATTTGTTATTGTGACATTTTAAAACAAAAATAATAATTACTTGGTAGCAACGTAACTAAAAAAATAACATTATAATGACGTTGAATTTAAAAAATTGTTTAACCATATTAACAATTAGACTTAAATTTTAAAATCTAAAAATAAAAGATAAAATTCTAAATTGATGAAAAATTCCAAATTGATGAAGAATATAGGAACTCATGGTATATTTTAACAAAAAACATTCAATTTCTCCCACTGCCTTCATCTTATCTGGCGCAGTAATAATTTATTACTAAAAATTTAAAATATATATATTCACTGAGTTGCTATGGATCATACTAACTTGAGAACTTGTTGATTGAATATGGATTTCAATTTATACCTTGTAAATGCTGGAGACTTTCGATCCTATTTCCTCTTAAATCCAAGATCTTCAAGTTTGGCAGACTCTTCACTTCTATTCAAGAATAATAATTTATTTATTAAATAATTTTTAATAAAAGGATAATTTTATTTTTTATTAATTAATTATTGTTGTATTCATTTTTATTATCATCTATCTTTACATATTAAAATCAATATATATAGGGCCCAAAATAAACTACCGAAATAAGTGTACTCAAAACCAAATAAAATATTTGAGAGATAAAAACTCACTTGATAAAATACTGTCATGGAAATCATTTTCAGATAATCCAAGAATTTCCAAATTGCTGAAGGCAGTTGATAAAGATACTGCAAGAAATATTTTTTTTGATCGTTAGTGCCTTAATTTATAAAATATTGAATGAAGAAAATTCAGAACTAAATTTCTATCGGCAGAGATTAATTGATCATAGAAATATAAAGCAACAAACCTTTGTTATCAATAAAATTCGCTATTCCATTCCCTTGTAAATCAAGACTCTTCAATTCTTTAAAAGGGAGAAATAAAGAGACATCGAGATACCAAGATGAATCTCTCCGGTTAGAGACATCGAGATACCAAGGTGAATCTCCCGGGTTCCATTTGGGAGGAAGAGAGAGTCCTTTCACTCGTCCACTGATATTGTGGCATTCAATGAATTCCCAGTGACAACAATTTGAATATTTCTCGGTTATCCAGTCGCTAACATCAAAAAACGAATTGAGTTGTAAGAGAGCAACCCTCTCCTGCTGCCAGCACCCCTGGGTCTGACGCCACGCTTGTATGAAAAACAGTGATGTAGTGAGCAATATCCATAGTAGCAAAGTCCTAAAACTCTCCATAGTAGCAACAGCGTGGATTGACTAAAGGTGTTGAAATCTATGTAAAACATAAAAAGAAAACGTGATTCGCATGTAGGGATCTATGAACGGAATCTAGACGATAAATTTGACATTGATCCTTCATCCTGATGGATTTGTGAAAAATGTGATTTCGCATGGGGATGGTAGGCTCCTCACCCCCATAAAATTAAAAATTTACATTCAATTTTTTTAAAAATTTACAATTTAATTTTATCCAAAATATAATAATTTCACTTCAGTTGATGGTGTAAAATGTACAAGGGAGCTCTACCCATTCAAAATAATAAATTTTCAATCTACATATTTTAACAATTAATTTATAATAAAAATTCCATTTTGCACATCCGTATCTTCTTCTTCTCTTTTTCCTTTTTCCTTTTAATGATTTAACAATGTGAAAGGCTTTAAAGTAAACAAACTTGTCAATGGGACAGCTTTGTTGCCAAGAACCGTGTTTATTGTGTTGCAATTAACATAATAAACATTTTACATGATAAAAATTTGAATACTAAAAAGCATAGAATTAGATGTGAACGGCGAAAGCCGACTTCACCACTGGCACTTGATGCAGCATACTTATCATACTCAGCTTTCAAAATTTGCAACTCAACAATTTAAGGCTTTGCACCAACACTTGACCTGTAAAAAATGTGGCTGGTGAACTGGCCTGACCACTTAGAGCTAAATAGTATTTGTAACACCTCAAACCCGACCTAGAAATTATGGCCGAATTCGAAGATGTCACAGAGAATGAGTTTAGTTGCGTAAAGTCATTTCAATTACTTAAATCATATACTTTAAACTCGTTCTGAAAACGTTAATTAATTAGTGTATTTGCAAAATCCTATTTTATAGCGAAAGTCTATAAAACTAATACATTTAGAAATCCTATATATTTTAGAAAAACCACTTTTTGCGTGAAAACCGTCTGTTTCACAAAACAATTTAACGTAGCATGTAGAAAATCGACAGACCAAAATCAACAGCTTAAAATCAAAAAGTCCAGAGAGTCCCAATTATTACAAACTCTCAAACAAATACCAAAAACATAATTAAAACCATATGTTGCTAAGTTTAATCAATTACAGTCAAGTGGTCACCGTTGAGTCTCAGTCGCACCGATCCGCCTAAGCCTGTGGATTACCTGACAAAATAGACAACAGATGTGAGTTTACGAAAACTCAGTGTGTAACCCAACAGAATTGAGCATGCAAACGTACAATGTTATATGCATAGTCACTACATATATAAATTCAGTTTCAAATTCAGATATGCAGAATCCTACCCCATCCTCTACACATTAACTCCAACCATCCCATCACACCATGTGGGGTTAAAAACACCCACCCAACCCTACACACCACATTCTACCTTTAAGACATATATTAGATAATATACAGCCAAGCTGCCAGAATAAAGGCGAATAACACCGAACAGAAGACTTACTCCTTATATACAAATCCCATCCCAATAATAGATATAGAAATTGTGCAGATATAACAAATTAAACATGCTCAACATGCTTTAAACAAATAAAGGATATACAAGCATCAGTGTAGTCGGGCATACATTTAGTATCCTATTCAAATCAGTCTATCTTGATATCATAGCATGCAAATTATGGTTTAATTAGCTATTACCGACCCTACAGTAAGCCCACAATCGATCTGAACGGCCCTAGGGAGAATTTCAAAAAAATGGGCTTATATGCCCGTGTAACATACCCGTGTGGACCCAGACGCCCAACTTGGCCTAACCCGTGTAGCCCACATGGCCGCACTCAAGCTACTACATGGTCGGCCAAGCATTCGTCAATCACACAGCCGTGTCTCACACACGGCCACCCACAAGGGCAACCACACGCCCGTGTGCCATCGACAATGCAGTTTTTCAGCTTTCACCGAAACTCAATTTTTTGTGTTTTGGCAACACACCTATTTCGGTCTTGATGCGAGAACGCACCGAGATCACTAGAACCTAAAATTGACCAATTAAACCCCGAATTAATCGCTTAAAATGGTACTAAACCAAACTATACCGTAATGGATAATCCTTTAATCAACTAAAATATTTACCTTAGAACGAGCAACAATGATTTCTCACGTTTAAGATGCCTCTGGAAACCCCCAGCACATTGATCTTCTCTTAAACACAAAATGAACTCCATTAACCACTAATTCATTAGCCAAAGCAAGAGACGCACCTACCAAACTTACCGGTAACGCACAACACCGAAATAACGAGATACAATAGTTTAACCACAGATAGGAAAATAAAACAAAATCACCTGCAATAAGAGGAAGAGGAAACGACAGGGAGCAAAAAGAAAAAGAATTAACGTCAGATTCTTTTTGGGGATTTTGAGAGAGACAAAAAATTTAGAAAAAGAAAAGAAAATTAGATAATTATTAGGAATCCATCAAATTCCTCCCCACTATCCCACTATCAACCACATCTTAGAATCCCAACTCCACTAGAATTCTATCTGGAAAAATAACAGAGCAAAATTAAAAATCCATGCTCTTATAAGGATTCGAACACAGGATCTCTAATGCACTAACTCTCTTACCACTCAAACCAGCAGCCTCATTCTAATATGAAATTACAGGCAATTTAATATAAGCCCACTCTATAAAGGTAAAGACTTGGGTCAAAAATCACAAAATTAACCAATCTGGGACTTGAACCCAAGACATCATACATAACCCCAAAACACTTAACCACTAAAGCAGATACACATTTATGTCAAAATTTACAGAAACGAGACAAAACATTCAGGGTGTTACAACTCTACCCCCTTAAAGAAATTTTGACCTCGAAAATTTACCTGATTAGAACAGATGAGGATACTACTAACGCATCGAGTCCTCAAGCTCCCATATAGCCTTCTTAGTACCATGATTCTGCCACAGAACATTCACTAAAAGAATGGACTTCCTCCTCAGAACATTAATATCACGATCTAGAATCTGAATCGGCACCTCCTTAAAAGTCAAGTCTGGTCTAACCTCAATCTCCTCAACCGAGACAACATGAGATAGATCAGACCGATACTGCCTCAACATCCAAATGTGAAAGACATCATGAATACGGTCTAGCTCGAAGTAGCTCCAATTGATAAGCAACTGGTCCCACACTCTTTAGAATTCGATACGCCCAATGAACCTATGGCTCAACTTGCCCTTACAACCGAATCCCAGAACTTTCTTCCATGGGGAAACCTTAAGAAACACGAAGTCCCCTATAGAGTACTCAATATCTCTCCTCTTCAGATCCGCATAAGACTTCTGCCTATCAGAAGCCGCCTTCAAGTGATCCCAAATCAATCTAACCTTGTCTTCAGTCTCAAAACCAACTCAGGACCTAAAACCCGACGCTCACCCAACTCAGTCGAACATAGCGAGTACAACACTTACGACTATACAAAGCCTCGTAAGGTGCCATCTGAATGCTAGTGATCGTGTCAAATAGTCGATTTTAATATTTATAACAAGAATGATCGGACCTAGAGACTACTATGACAATGATTGAGGCAAGCGTACCTATCGAACAGTAGTATAGCTAGGCAAGATCGGATTATCGAACCCAAAGGAACTAAAAGTATTAATAATAACCTTTTTTTATTATTTAGCCTAAAATAAAGTGAAGTTGCTTTTAAATCTAAATTACGACTACTAAGCTAAAGACACTAAGACAAAAAGAACGAATTGGAAAATAACTTGAAGAAAAACTCAATTAATCACAAGGATACCCTCAGAAAGAATCCACCAAGACTTCAATTTTTACTTAACCCTGAACCATATGATTTCTTTACTTAGCTTGATCCGTAGGACTCCCTAACCTATATTAAACCCTCTCTTGAGGCGAATAGCGTCTAACCTTAGGTTAATTAGTGGAACTCTCGTTCACTTATAATAACCCCCTAGAATAGCAGTAAATCAATCTGTGGATTTCCATATTAGGTGTCACCCTAATCCGACAAAATCTCGTAACCCTATCTCTAGGTTTTCGATCAACTCCGCTTAATTATATTAGATATTCTCTTAAGCAGGGTCTATTCCTCCTCCACCTAAGCACATCAGATTTGGATTAAATAATATAATTAAGAACAAACTAAGTACTTATCATATAATTCCGAAATCAAATAACAATATTCATCTAGGCTTCATCCCCTTCAAGTATCTGAGGGGTTTAGTTCATAATAAAATGAGAAAACATCTCAAGAGATAAAATAAAACAAAACATAAGAAATCCCTAAAACTCCCTGAAGGATTTGAAGGAGAAGTCCGCCGTCTTGAGTAGAATTTCGGCTTCTTAAAATGGATCCACTGGCTATCTTCAAGTGATTCCTTAAATCTGACCTTCTCGGCTTAGCTCATTGGCTTAGCTTGACGATCGTTTCTGCTTCTGCTGAACTCCCTTTCAAGTTACCCCCTTGGGTGTTTATATAGACTTTGTGATGCCTTACTTGGCCCCTAAGTATCCTAATTTAAGTAGAATTCCTACTAGGGTGTTTGAATAGGCTTTGGAATGTGTTTCTTTTCCTCCAAATATCTTTTCTCGAATGAAATTGCTCTTTCCAACGATAGGGACACGGCCATGGCACACACCCGTGTCAATCATGGCCAGGTCGTGCTCAGACTTCTTTAATGAGGCACGGTCGTGTAAATCGAGATCAGGCTGTGTTCTAGCAGACGAAATGTGGTACCAAAGGGCTTAAGTCTAGGTCAGACTGATTTTTTCTTTGGCCCAATTTGGTCTATTTTAGGCCCATTTCTAGTTCTCTTCATCCTCGAGTGCTTTCCTGAGCATAAGACATGAAAAGAAAGGATTAAGAGCACCTTTTTACATGAATCAAGGGATAAATCATCCAAAAGCATACTAAATGTGGGATTAAAATATGTTGCTTTTATAGTTTATCAAATACCCCCACACTCTTGTCCTCAAGCAAAATTCTCAACTTACAATTAAAACGAACTTTCCATGATTCATAATCCCTATCAATAATGTCTCATCATAATTCATAGATAATTCATACATGGATAATTTAACTCAAAGAGTCCTAAAGATTCAAACAATATAAGTCATACATTTGTAGCACGAAAACATAGGTGTCTTCCCTTCTCTAAATAATTACCTTTAATTCAAAACCGACAAGGATTGACATCCTCACTAAAGATTCCTAAAATCACTCAAAGTGTTTAAGGTTCATGAAAAAGCACTCATAAGTCGAACATGAAAAGTTGATCCCATAGGCTTGCATGAAAATCAAATCTCCACCACTATAATATGAGATGATACACAAATCAAAAGGTCTTTAACAAGGTTGTAACAGGGCTTAGGTTAAAGGTGTGGATACAGGCTTGAATTAGAAGGTTAAAAATTGAGATGGAATTGACAATTACCTAACTAGAAAAATGAACTGATAATAATTACATCAATTGAAAACTTGTACTATTAATACTAATAACACGAGCTTCTTCTTTAATAAGTGGAATTTAAACGTATAAGCTCACTTAATCACAGAACTAATAATGAATATATTCTGATTTTTTTCTTTTTTTCTTTTTTTCTTTTTTTCTCTTTCTTTTTTTAGAAATAAGCACTTAATAATAAGAACGAGACTTTAAAAATAGAGAACATAGTTAGGCGACTACTCAAATTAAATCTTTAAAAGAGTCAAGAATCATGGTGGTAAGAAATACAAGATGGTTTTGGGTTAATATTGTGGGTGAGTCAATAAAGGGGTTGTTAGGATCAATAGAGTTCACTAGGGGTTAATTGTGAAGGTAGGCTTTTACTGGGGTAAGTGGGTTAAATCCTAGGTGATCGCTGCAAAACAGTCTAGTTTTAATATTTATAAAAGAGTGATCGAACCTGTAGACTGACTGTGACAATGATAGAGGCAAGTGCACCTATCGAGCAAAGAGTATAGCTCGAGCAAGAATATCTTATCAAACCCAAGGACCCTAAAAGTACTATTACTCACTTTCTTTCTATTATTTAGCCTTAAATATGGAGTGATTGGTTTAATCTAAAAAGCAGAATAAATACTTTAACTTAATCAGAAAGACAAAAGAACAAAACTTTGGGAAAAGACTTTAAAGAAAACTCAATTGATAAAGACGATACCCTCGGGAAGAATCCACCTATGACTTCACTCATTATCTAACTTTCAATTCATATGATTTCTTTTACTTAGCTTGATCCGTGAGACTCCCTAACCTATATTAAACCTTCTCTCGAAGTGGATAACGTCTAACCTTAGGTTAATTAGTGGAACTCTCGTTCTCTTATAATAACCCCCTAAGGAAGCAGTAAATCGATCAATGGACTCCCATATTAGGTTTCACCCTAATTTGGCAAAATCTCGTAACCCTGTCTCTAGGCGCCCGATCAACTCCGCTTAGTTATGCTAGATCTACTCTTTGGCAGGGTCTATTCCTCCTTCACCTAAGCACATCAGATAAAATTAAGCAGCATAATTAAGAAAAACTAAGTATTTATCATATAAACCAAAAGAATTAAATAACAAAATCCATCATAGGTTTCATCCCCCTCAGGTATCTGAGGGGTTTAGTTCATATCTAGATAAGAAAACATCTCAAGAGAAAAGATAAAACAAAACATAAGAAATTCCTAAAGCCCTCTGAAGGAATTGAAGGAGAGATCCTCCGTCTTGAGTAGAATTTCGACTCTTCGAGATGGATCAACTGGCCATCTTCGAGTAATTCCCTAAATAAGTAAAGCTCTGGCAGAAAACTCTGCTAAAACCTGACGCCCTGTTTCGGTTTCTGTCGAACTCTCCCTCCAAGTTGCCTCCTAAGGTGTTTATATAGATTTTGTGATGCCTTACTTGGCCCCTAAGTATCCTAATTTAAGTCTAATTCCTAATGGGGTGTTTGAATAGGCTTTAGTATGTGTTTTTTTACCTCCAAGTACCCTTTCCTGAATGAAATTGCTCTTTCCTGCGGCAGGGGCACGGTCTTGACACGCCCGTGTAAATCGTGGTCCAGCCCGTGTCTCCATTCTATTGGTTTAAGCACGGCCATGACACGCCCGTGTAGTATATGGGTAGAGGCCGTGCTTCGGGTCTGCCAATTGGGGTACGGCCGTGTGCAATGGGGTTCAGGCCGTGTTGGGCTTTTTTGTCGACGAGACACGGTCTTGTAAACCAGGGCGTGATTGTGTTCTAGGTGGAACATAAGGCACGGCCATGTGGAATAAAGCCCCGGCCGTGTTGTCTTCTTGGGTTGGTCCAATTTGGTCCGTTTTAAGCCTGTTTTACGTTCCTTTTATCCTTGGGTGCTTTCCTGAGTATAAGTCATGAAAAGAAAAGATTAAGAGCACCTTTTTACATAAATTAAGGATAAATTCATCCAAAAGCATACTAAATGTGGGATTAAAATGTGTTACTTTTACGGTTTATCATTAGGTGCCTTTATCATCTTTGTATATCAAATCAAAAGTGTGGTCTCGACATGTATAATCGAAGCAAGTTCTAGAATAACAATTCAATGTTGACACACTCATAATCAAAAAGTGAGCACAAAAAATGTATGCTCTATAAGGCTCAAAGTCTCACAAAAAATTATGGGTTTTTGATATCAACCTTGTAAATTTTAAACTACAAAGTAATATTTAGATTCAGTTCAACAACCTGGAAAAATTTTTAATTCTTAAAAAAATAGACTTATCTTGCTTGATTCTCTAGTATCTGAAAGTTTAACATCATCAATGCACAATTAACTATGACTTACTTTAAAACATATCAATAAAAATTATAAATCAACAGAAATTCCATCCTAATTAGTAATATGAGAAAATTACTTAAGATCAAGACTAAATTCAAGGGTTTTCAAATAATACTATAGTTAGCCCCCACACTTAAGATGTACATTGTCCTCGATGTACAAAGATAGATAATAGCACAATAATAATAAAATCATAAGATAGGGAGAGAAGTGAAACTTCCTGAATTTTGGATGGAGTCAATGAAAAGAAACCGGATAAGACTGGGCGGAGGTGAATGTTGGGGAGCGCCTCAAACTGATTGAAATTGAATCCTTGAAGCAGCCGACCTAAATTTATTGTACCCTAAGCTAAATCTAAATGGCATGAAGAGTAAGAATTAAATACTAAAGAAAATAAATAATAAATAATAAATAATAAGTAATAAATAAAAGTAAATAATGAAAAATGAAAGAAGGAAGATGCTTGGAAAAGAAAAAGTAAAAAGGAAGGAAAGGGTTTAAATAGATATGCATCCCACGCCTGTGTACCGAGGGTGTGTCGATTTATAAGGCCGCATTGCACGGCCGTGTTAGGAGGCATGTTTGGGATATCTACGTCCGTGGTCGATAAGTCAGTGTCTTCACCCGATCACGGCCATGCCCGCTTACCAACTTGTGGTGCCCACACAGCCACAGCCACGGCCGTGTGCAAGGCAGTGTGGGTATAGAAACATGCGCCTAAATATGAAAAGAAATAAAACTAAACTAGTTAGTAGGGTTAGTGCTCAGGTTGCCTCCCGAGAAGCGCTCGTTTAAAGTCTTGAGCTAAACTTTACCTGTTATTTGTATGGTCAACGTGGTTTGAGGAGGTGAAAATCCTTTCACATGCGATCACTTCGGTTATGGATATATAGTTTAAGTCAAGTAATGTTTACCTCAAAAGTGTCGAATTTAGGATTGCTTACCCCGACTGTACTGTATAGGAAGACATTAAGTACCTCAAAAGTGATTTCTTGTTTGTCTTAAGGTCTGATGCGGTGGTGCGAGGATCTATTTTATTTAACAGTACCTGGTCTCCTATTTTGAGGTGGTTTGACGTTCCTATGAGTTCTTCTGGAGGCTCCTTGGCTTGTCTTCGTGTGGTTCCGGTTCCTGTTTGAAGTGTGTCTTCCACTTTTCTAGTTCGTCGACCTTAAAGGTGTGTTCCTCGTGTACTTCTTCCTTGTTGTCATGAGGTATATGTTTCAGCTCAGGCTCGTAGTTTTGTGGTGTTTCCTGCAATGAAGGTTGAACAAGTTGGTTATCAATTGAATTTACTTTTTCACCTTTATCACTTGATGTTCTAGCCGAGTCAAGAGCTTGAAGAGTGACTATCTCGTCGCCTATATGAAGTGTGAGGTCACCTGCATAGATATCAATTTTAGCTCTGGCAGTTGCTAAAAAGGGTCTTCCTAAAATTAAGGGAATATTATTGTCCTCATCTATGTCTAAAATGACAAAGTCTACTGGGAATACGAGTTTATCAATTTTGACTAGAACATTTTCTATTATACCCCTAGGAATTCTAATAGTTTTATCAGTTAATTGAATATTCATCCTAGTTTGTCTGGGTTTCCCTAAACCTAGTTGTTTAAACATTTTATAAGGCATAACATTGATACTTGTCCCTAAATCAGCTAAAGCATTATCAATAGATAGACTACCAATTAAACACAGAATTGTAAAACTCCCTGGATCTTTTAATTTTCATGGCAGTTTATTTTGTAGAATTGTTGAGCACTTTGGGTTTAGCTAGACATGCGTGCCTCGTCTAGCTTCCGTTTGTTTGTCAACTGCTCTTTTAAAAATTTTCTATAATCGGGTATCTACAAAAGAGCTTCGAGAAACAGTAAGTTAGTATGTAATTTCTTTAAGAGTTTAAGAAACTTACTAAATTGTTCCTCTGTGTCGTCTCTCTTTAACGCTTTGGGATATGGTATGCGAGGCTGGTACTCTTTGATTACCGGTTTTGGCTTTTCTTATGTTACCTCAACTTTATCTTCTTTCACCTTGTCTTCTTATATTGAATTGGGTTCGTCTAACTCTATACTATCATGAGCTGTTATGGCTTGGATTTGCTCCTTTGGCTTAATCTCGGTATTACTTGGTAGACGTCCTTGCGGACGTTCTGACATCACTTTTGCAAGCTGTTCTACTACTTTAGTCACTTCCTTGACCGACTTAGCAATTTCATCGATTCGGCTCTCGTTGCTTTTGATTGCTCTATCAGTTTCTTGGATGTGTTTCTCTGTACCTGCCGAGAACTTTGCCATCATCTCCTCGAGGGTTGGGTTCTTCTCTTGTGGATAGGGCTGATTTTAGAAGTTTTGAGGAGGTTGTTGCCTTTTATTTCCTTAATTGCCTTGACCTCCCATGAAAAATTTGAGTGGTTCCTCCAACCTGGATTGTAAGTGTTACTATAAGGGTTATTATTGGATCGAAAATTATTACATATATAGTTCATCTGGTCACTTTCTACTTCCGGTTGGTAGGGTGGGTACTTAGGATTCGCCACGGTTCCACTTGTGTGGCACTGCATGACTGGATGAGACTGCGAAGAACATAAACTATCAAGCTTTTTATTCATCATCTCTATCTGTGTTGATAGCATTGTCATGGCATCGACGTTGAAAACTCCTGCCGTGTTTGTCAGTTTGGTTCTTGAAGCTTGCCACTGATAATTATTCAGTGACATCTCCTCAATGAACTCGTAGGCTACTTCTAGAGTTTTTTGTTCAGCGTTCCACCGACGGCCGAATCAATTAGCTGTCTCGTTGAGGGGTTTACACCATTGTAGAAGGTTTGGGCTTGTAGCTACAAGGGTAGACCATGGTGTAGACACCTTCTCAAGAGATCCTTGTATCTCTCCCATGCGTCGTATAGCATTTCTAAATCCATTTGCATAAAAGAAGAGATATCATTCCGTAATTTGGCCGTTTTGGTTGGTGGAAAATATTTCATTAAAAACTTTTTGGTCATCTGATCCCATATAGTGATTGACCCTCGTTGTAACGAGTTTAACCACTGTTATGCTTTATTTTTCAATGAAAAAGGGAATAATCGAAAACGTATGGAATCATCAGAAACGCCATTTATTTTAAAGGTATCATAAAACTCTAAAAAGTTAGCTATATGTGTGTTTGGATCCTCGTCCTGCAAACCATCAAATTGAACAAACTGTTGAATCATTTGTATTGTGTTAGGCTTTAATTCAAAATTGTTAGCAGATATAGCAGGCCTAACAATACTCGATTCTGCTCCTGTTAAATACGGTTTCGCATAATCAAACATTGTACGCGGAGCATTATTTTCCCCCACATCGCATGGTTGTGGGTTGTTTTCGTCCATCCCTTCAGTAGGATTGGATCTGTCTTCTTCCTCTCTTCCTGTATAATCTAGGGCTTGCCTGGTTTCCCAACGATTCCTACGAGCTGTCGCTTCTATATCGCTGTCGTATACCAAAGGTCCTCTCAGATTCCTTCTAGTCATAAACTAGTGTTACCTGCTGGAGACAAGGAAGAAATGTAATTTCAACAAAAAGTAAAAAAAAATAAAAAAAATAAAAACAAAAATAAATTTCAAAAAATAAAAATTAGGGTTAATGTAATAAAAATAGAGTTCTCTTAATATTTTAGTTCCCCGCCAACGGTGCCAAAAACTTGATTGTGTCAAACAGTCGAGTTTTAATATTTATAGCAAGAATGATCGGACCTAGAGACTACTATGACAATGATTGAGGCAAGCGTACCTATCGAGCAAGAGTATAGTTAGGCAAGACCGGATTATCGAACCCAATGGAACTAAAAGTATTAATAATAACCTTCTTTTTATTATTTAGCCTAAAATAAAGTGAAGTTGCTTTTAAATCTAAATTACGACTACTAAGCTAAAGGCACTAGGACAAAAAGAACGAATTGGAATATAACTTGAAGAAAAACTCAATTAATCACGACGATACCCTCAGGAAGAATCCACCTAGACTTCAATTGTTACTTAACCCTGAACCATATGATTTCTTTAGTTAGCTTGATCTGTAGGACTCCCTAACCTATATTAAACCCTCTCTCGAGGTGAATGACGTCTAACCCTAGGTTAATTAGTAGAACTCTCGTTCGCTTATAATAACCCCCTAGAATAGCAGTAAATCGATCTGTGGATTCCCATATTAGGTTTCATCCTAATCCGACAAAATCTCATAACTATATCTCTAGGCATTCGATCAACTCCGCTTAATTATATTAGATCTTCTCTTAAGCAGGGTCTATTCCTCCTCCACCTAAGCACATCAGATTTGGATTAAGCAACATAATTAAGAACAAACTAAGTACTTATTATATAATTTCGAAATCAAATAACAATATTCATCTAGGCTTCATCCCCTTCAGGTATCTGAGGAGTTTAGTTCATAATAAAATAAGAAAACATCTCAAGAGAAAAGATAAAACAAAATATAAGAAATTCTGAAAACTTTCTGAAGGATTTGAAGAAGAAATCCACCGTCTTGAGTAGAATTTCGGCTTCTTGAAATGGATCCACTGCTATCTTCAAGTGATTCCCTAAATCTGACCTTCTCGTCTTAGCTTTTGGCTTAGCTTGACGCCCGTTTTGGCTTCTGCGAACTCCCTTTCAAGTTGCCCCCTTGGGTGTTTATATAGACTTTGTGATGCCTTACTTGGCCCCTAAGTATCCTAATTTAAGTAGAATTCATACTAGGGTGTTTGAATAGGCTTTGGAATGTGTTTCTTTGCCTCCAAGTATCCTTTCCCGAATGAAATTGCTCTTTCTAGCGACAGGGACACGGCCATGCACACACCCGTGTGAATCGTGGCCAGACCGTGCTTGGACTTCTTTAATGAGGCACGATCGTGAAAATCGGGATCAAGCCGTGTTCTAGTAGATGGACGTGGCATGGTCGTGTGGGCTTAAGTCCAAGCCGTGCCGATTTCCTCTTTGGCCCAATTTGGTCCGTTTTAGGCCCATTTCTCGTTCTCTTCATCCTCGGGTGCTTTCCTGAGTATAAGACATGAAAAGAAAGGATTAAGAGACCTTTTTACATGAATCAAGGGGTAAATCATCCAAAAGCATACTAAATATAGGATTAAAATATGTTGCTTTTATGGTTTATCAGCTAGCCTGAAAAATTTTATTGTAGGTGAACTCAACTAGGCAGATAATCCTCCCAACTACCTTTGAAATCTATCACACAACTCCGAAGCATATCCTTCAGTATCTAAATCACCCTTTCAGATTGACCATCGGCCTGAGGATGGAATGCAGTACTGAAGTCCAATCTCGAACCCTGAGCTTCATGCAATTTCTTCCAGAACTGAGAGTTAAGCGAGAATCTCTATAAAAAATAATTGACATAGGAACCCCATGCAGTCTAACTATCTCAGAAATATAAAGCTTCGCTAACTTCTGCAGAGAATAATTGGTCCGAACTGGATTAAAGTGAACGGACTTGGTCAATCGATCCACGATGACCGAAACAGAATCCTTCTTAGTGAATGTCAATGGCAACCCACTAACGAAGTCCATCGTCCCTCGTTCCTACTTCCACAAAGGAATCTTAACGGGTTGTAGCAAACCCGAAGGCAATTGGTACTCAGTTTTAACTTGCTGACACGTCATGCAACGAGTAATGAAATCTGTAACCTCACGCTTCAAACCCGGCCACCAGTACAACTCACGAAGATTGCGATACCTCTTGTTACCACTAGGATGCATAGCATATAGGCTACTGTGCGCCTCCTTCAGAATTGACTGTCTCAAATCAGAATCATTCGGTACACAAATTCATCCTCGAAAACATAGCACCCCATCATTATTCAACCCAAAATACGAAGTACTGCCACTCTCAACCTGACGAAACTGCAAACCCAGAAACTCATCCCCCAATTGCTTAACTCGAATCTGATCAATCCAAGTTGGCTTAACTTGCAACTCAGCTAACAGACTCCCATCATCAAACATGATAAGAAATTGAATACATACAACAGATTCAAAACTACAAAGCTCAGAATTAGATGTGAACTGCGAAAGCCGACTTCACCACTAGTACTTGATGCAACATACTTATCATACTCAACTTTCAAAATTTGTAACTCAACAATTTAAGGCTTTGCACCAACACTTGACCTATAAAAAATGTGGCTGATGAACTGGCTTGACCACTTAGAGCTAAATGGGGTTGCTTTTGATATACTATTAATATGTATTACGAGTCAAGTGCTGATGTAAAGCCTTAAATAGTAGAACTAGAAATTTCGAAAGTCGAGTATAGTGAGTATATTCTGCATCAAATGCCATTGGTGGAGCTGCCTTTAGTTGTTCACCTGCTTTAATTCTAAGGTTTTTAGTTTTGAATCCGCTAGGTGTATTTAATTTCTTATAATGTCCAACATGTTGTAGAGTTGTCTCTAGTCGTTCACCTATTATGAAATAATATTATATACAGCAGACGTCATATACCTAATCTATTAACTTTCAATTTTTTTACATGTTTAAACTCAGTCTTTCACTTATATTAAAGTATACGAGTTACACATACATAGTTCATCATCCACTCAGAATTAAGGTATGTTACACTATAAACGTCATAAATGAATAAATTCATAAATAGATTTAGGATCTATTCTATTTGAGTCCTAGATGATGTATTGTCAGTTTAATCAGTCACATATATGTCTCTATCTTTTATGAGTCTTTTGTTTCGATACCCAAGAAAAGGTATCTCCTTAATTATACTTAATAGATGTCATATTAATCTTTCAATCGACTTGCTCATTTTCAACTAGACGAAGGGCTGATGAGTGTCGAATCCACAAAAAATAAATTCCTACACTTAAACTGAAATTAAATTAAATTTGTAGTATACTGAATAAAATCGACCTCACAGAGACTAGACTAATTAATTTTACGATTTATTATTACTGGTATTAGATGAATCTACAAAATTAAAGAAAAAAGGATTAAATCTAATATGAATTAAATAATAGAAATTAAATAAAAACAAAAACAAAATAAAAACAAGTAAAACAAAATTAAATTTAAATAAAGAAAATAATGGTGATTTTGACTTCAACTTCAAACTGATACAGAATAATGAATTCATAGTTGTAAATTAATTTAGTAGTTAATTTAGCTTCGAGCATTTGGATGAACCAAAACCTTAAGCTTTAAACACAAATGTGATTCTCAATTCTCCCCATGTGAAAACCTTGTATGTGAGAACCCGGTATAAAAATATCTATGTACGAACCTTTGTGTGCGAACATCTAAATGTGCGAATCCTACGTGTAATAGTGAATGTGTGCAACCCTATAATAAGTGGATTGACTAAAAACAGCGTCAAGAACTTTTTTTTCTCGGCAAGTTGGAAGCAAATTCACAATGAAGACACATATTTACGTTTGGAAAAGCGAAAAGAAAAGATCAATAAATGGATTCACTGAAAAACGTGGCCACATAATAATCTGTTTCTGTTAAAAAGGTGGCTTCGTATTTGGTAGCAACAGCGTCAAGAAAATAATTTCTCGGAAAATTCCAAGAAAATTCACGATTCAAAAATTGAGAATCATTTTCCTTTTTTTTTTTCTTTACATAAGAAAACAAAACATATCCCTTAGGACTGAAGTTAAAATATGATAATATTAGAATATATATTGATAATTAATTTGTATATTCGTCTTATCTACAGATCAATTGTATATATATATCATTATATATCATTTAGGGCAGTGCATATATATAGATATTATATATATAAAATATATAGTATTTTAAAATTTTTATTTTATTTTATTTATAAATTAAATAACAATAAATTTTACTTTATTTTAAATAATCACAATTTTTGGTTTGTAGTTTCAAAATTGTCTAAATACCTTAAACTTTAAACCCTAAATTTTTTATCTTCATAGATTTGTAAATTTATCAAGGTGACTTTGAGGGAGTTGGCAGCATTCCCAAACCTCTAAATTGGGAAATTTTGATTTTTAGCTTTTACAATTTATAAAAATTTTAAATTAATATAAATAAAATTATACTTTAACCCCTACATATGATTTTTTTATTTAGTCCTTTAAAATTATAAATATATATATATTTAAAATGAAAAATTATATTTTAACTATCATAAAAATATCTAATTTAATTCCATTCTTTAAAAAATTTTTGGGGCGAGTAAAAGTATAAGGAGCTCATCATTCATAAGTGTTGTAAAATCCTTTCAAAATAATAAATTTTCAATGTATATATTGTATAACTCTATTAATTTTGTTATTATTGTAGAGGCATTTGCTTATTAAGTTACACTTATCTTAGAGTTATTTAAGTATACATATTTTAATTTATTTTCAATTTATCAGGAAATATTTATTTTAATATTTTTAGTATTTTATTTTTTAAAAAAATTATATAAAAAATTAATACGGACAGATCAGACTCATATTTTAGCATTTTATTTGGACTGAATTTGGAAAAGATTTTAAGCCAATTTTTTGAGTCAAACTAGACCTAACAAATATGCCTAAAATTTTAGTTGGACTCGAGCCATGAACATCTCTACAAACAACCCATATATATTATTAGACCATACAAAAAATATTGAATCCAAGTGGATGGCTTCAAAGTTCCTTTCTTATAGAATTCCCAAAAACTTTTCATTTGACCTTCTCTCCTCCTTGAACATATATATATGTATGTCAAGTTCATTTCAACGTTGTAGCACTACCCCCCTTCACTCAACTTAAGCATTAGTAGGATATGATCGAAATGGAGAAACACAAACCTACTGCCGACCAAAATTCGCATTTTCTTCCGATCACGGTCCTCGTATTGCGGATTCCGCTTGTTTCGTACGATCATTGGTATCATCACTCGGACGCTTACAAACAAGGTCATTAGCATTAGGTTTCATTCCCATGCTTGGTTAATGGATCATTATAGCATTTCATAGCTTCACCATGTCCTAACACTAGTTGTCGTAACCATTTTTTGGAAGACGACAAAAAGGGTTTGACTTTGGTTTTGAAAATAGGGATAAACGGAGTCGCCACCGACCTTTAATTGGTGTGGTGGATCACCTTTATTTTAATAAAACATTTTGTTTTACTAAAAGCAGTGTCTTTGGTCTCAAGTTTTGAAAATCGGGTTCGGAGTCGATTACGCATACGAGGAAGGATTAGCACCTCGACGCCCAAAATTGGTACCAAAATGATTAATTAGTGTCTTAATGTCGGAAGTTTGAAAGGGTTATAAAATACGGGTCTTTTAAAAGGTATTTGGATTTTGAGATATCTATGTTCCAAGAGGGTACGAACATCACATCCAAAGACGTTAGGACATGATATTCAAGCCTTAGTAATCCAAGTTATCTCGAGTTCGTAAAATTTATTAAAAGATGTTTAGTGTTTTAGTCAAACGGAAAATCGCAACCCAAAGACGTTAGGGCACTATTCTCCAATTTCTAAACACATCAACATTGCCCTATTTAAAAATTTTTGAACGAAATAAAGTGGTTTTGTAAGATGTCCTTTGATCTTATAATGTTCAAGCTAAAATAAGTGTAGGTATTCGGTTAAAAATCGAGATTTCTTTGTTCCGAAAAGATCTAAACATCACATCCAGTACGTTAGGACACGATGTTTTAATCTTTCGTAATCAAAGTCGTCTCGTGTTTCATGGAATAGGATAGAAGGATGTTGGATTATTTAGTGAAACAAAGAATCGCATTTCAAAGACGTTAGGGCACAATTCCACGAATCTCTAAATACAAAACATTGCCTTGCTTTAAGAATCTTTGGATAGAATAGGACGATTTCATAAATTGTATTTCTATTTAGCGAGATTGTTGAAAAATTGCAATAGCAATAATAATGCAAATAAAGGATGATTGATAACAATAATGATGACAATGATGAAGGATAACAATACTTAAACAAATGATAATAAAGATGTTATATAATGGAAATAATAATAATGATAAGATTAACGATAATAGAACAATGATAACGATAATAGTAACATTCATATATAGTGATAGTAAGCGATAAAATACGTTTGTGTGTATAAATATCATGACAAGTAGAAGCGTAATAAACAAATAGTAAAAGCATATGCGATAATATAGTAGTAGTAAACTAACAATATATATATATATATATATATCTATACATATAACTATGATGGTAGCAATGGTTAAAGTGGACGAGAAAGCAATGATAGTATCGAAATGAAATGGTCACGTGGATAACGATATATGGATTTGATATGTGAAAATAATGACAAATAATAGAAATAACAAATAATAATGATAATAATAATAATAATAATGATAATAATAATAAAACAATTGAAATACGTAAATATATATAAAAAATGAATAATGATAATAATAGTATTTATACATAATAATATAATGGAAATAATAATATATATATACATGTATATAAATAAAATAAATAAGTAACTAAGATAAAATAAAATAATAATAATTGAATAAAATAATAGATATAATAATAATCGTGATATTAATATAAATAATGGTAAATGCAATATAGTATCAATAATAATAATAATAATAATAATAATAATAATAATAATAAGAGGTTAATTGAATTAACAAAAGGATGCAAACAATAAAAAGGGACTAGATTGAAAAGGAATAAAACTAGGACCTAAATTTCAAAAAAAAGTAATGGATTAAGGGCCCGAGTGAAGCGCAAAAAGAAGAAGGGGCCGTTTGGGAAATTATCCCTAATTCTTATGCATTACGCTTATGTAGGACTAAATTGGAACAAAAAGAAACACCTTGGGGCGATTTAAAAATAAGGAAACCTGGATTGAAAAGGCTAAAATAGCGGAAGGGCGAGGCGCAAATAGCCCTTCCGCTTAAGAAACACGCGGATCCTAGATCGCAGGTGGGTCACCATGGTCGCCTTAAACGGCGTCTTTTCAGAGCCAGACATTCAACCCAAAACGGCGCCGTTTTATTGGGTCTATTTAAGCCCAAAATCTTAAAAAAAAATCATTTGTTATGCTAAGTTAAAAAAAAAAACCTTTTTTTCTTCTTATTTTCTCTGCAAGGGGGCTTGGCGAATCCCATGGCCGGGACCACCGCGCCTCCGTCGCTCCTACCATTTGCAGCGGTGGCGAAAAAGGTAAAAAGCACCTTTTTTGTATTTTATTTATTTTTTGTTTGCGTGTTGTGTTTGAGCAGGAAGGAAAGAAAAAACTTGAAAATGTCGAGAGGAAAGAAAAAGAGGAAAGAAAGAAAAAAAAAAAAAACTTGTCGATCTGCTTTGTTTTGATTTTTGATTCTCTTCGCGTTCTCGATTTTTTTGCCCTTTTCTGCTTAAATCTCGGTATTATATTGATGTTTCAAAAAGCAGTGGAAAAAAAAAACCCTTATTACATTGCTTGGATCGGCTTTATAGCCCAAACATGCCACTATTTCTTTCTGTCTTTTCTCCTTTTCTGTCTTGCAGGAGCAAGTGGAGGAGTTAGTGGTGACAGTGCATGGGCGGTGGCCGGTGGAGCAGTGGTCAGAGGTCAGAACAGGGGCGTCAGAAGGTAGGTGAAGGGTCGGTCAAAAGACAGAGGCTAGCGGCGGCATAGAGGAGATTAGGGTTCCCAGAACCCTAATTTTGGGTTTTGGGCCTATTGGGCCACCGGGTGTAAAGGGGCAGAGGGATTTTTAGGTTTATTATTTTTTTTTATTGTTGTAAATGATGTAAATGGGCCCGGGCAATTTGGGCCCTCTACACTAGTATTTACCATTTTTAATGAGATGAAATGACTTACCACAACATTAACAGACTGTTCAGAAGGGTTTACTAGATCTACAATCAGCAGTTGTTCAATGGCTTTGAACCCGAGCAACGTTTTGCTCAGCTTCTTTCCGGTTTGGAAAAGTGAGCCTGGAAGTGTAAGTGACTCGACCAACACCAACGGTGGCTTTGAACCTCGGAGCATGCCCAAACCCTTCGTTGAAGCTATGGTAAACAGGGAGACCGACCCAGATCTCTGAGCATATTCTTGCAAACGATTCTTATGCAAATGCTGTGCTAATCCTAAACAAACAAAAAAAGAACACATCAAATGATATAAACATCCCACATCGATTACTAGTAATTAACCACGAAACTGTTAACAAACAAATTCTTCTCTTTTTTTTATTATCACATTACAAGTGTTAAGAACATTGGTGGGAATTCCCATGCAAGTAGTGGGAAACTCCTTCACATCTAAGGGCTGAGAAGATGACACCTGTCTATCGGGAAAATTGTCATTTAAATGATTTCTTTGTTAAGAAGTTCATAGATACTCGACGGGTTAAAAGATGACATCTTCAAGTAATTACTTTCTTTTTTCTGAGCCTCATTATACCCTCCGCTATCACTCCGGCCGCCGTCAACGGTGTCGAAATATTCAAAAATACCCTCATTATACCTCTCTGAACCTCCTACTAACATGCACCATATTAGATTCTAGAAAATCTTAATGATGAAGTGCGATTTATGTTTCAAACAGAGATTTTCTATCACTATTCTGATGTTTTTAACGACTTTCAACCACCAAAATCCCGTGTCCTTGCGTGTTCCGACGTGTCAACACCAGTACGAGGGACTTTCCGGCGAGTCCGTGGCTTTAAATACAACAGAAGAGGTATGTTAAGACCAAAAGGATTAAGCTGATATTTCAGAACAGAATTTTCTGATATTATTTTATATTTATTAATTCATTTGTTTTTGCTTTGGTTTCTTTTGAATATTAAACTGCATTCAGACTACATGCAGCGGCGAAACTAGGAGGTCGGGCAACCTCCTAAAATGAAAATATTTGATACGACTCTTTTAAAATTTTTAAAATTTTAAATTATTAAAATGAACTCTTAAAATTTTATATTAAAAATTAAAATTAAAATTATAATTTAATTTTTTTAAATCTTACGAGGTTAACATTGTAAATATCATATTATGAAATTTGAATTAAGATTTTTTATTATTATTTATTCTAAAATAATATATATAAACAAATTATTTGATACAAAAGAAATTTATATGTGTGAGGTTATATCTTTCTAGACACTTCTTGAAATTCCTTTGAAAACCATCTTTCTCTTCGTCGATCTCCACCGCCTTAACGAAACCCCGATCATGTCAACTGTTAGACCGCAGCCTGAGATTCCTGTAGGGTTTCGATTTCTTCCCACCAAAGAAGAAATCCTTTGTGATTACCTTCAACCATTCATCAAGGGCAATCCTATACCTTCTGGTGTGATGAAGGAGTTAGATATTTATGGTGCAAATCGCCGCGAGCCTTGGAATATTTTCGACCAAGATTCGGCAGAGTCTTTCTGGGTTATCACGAAGCTGAAGAAGAAGAGCAAATCAAGAATCGAAAGAACCGCGGGAGATGGATGTTGGCTCCAACAATATATCAAAGAAGTGAATAACTCAGACGGCGGCGAAGTCATAGGTTATGATAAATACTTCACGTACACCGGCAAGAAATGCCAGAAATCAAATGGTCAATGGATCATGCATGAGTTCTCCTTGAAAGACCAAGAAGCTCTTGGTTTGAGTGATTTCGTTATCTGTGAGATTAAGAATAAGGATGCTGCTGTTGTGAGCCCGGATTACGAAGAATGTGAAGGAGAAATCAAGAAGAACAAGAAACGTAAGTTGATGGAGGTGCCGTCGACTCCAACAAATGATTTTGCTTTCGTGCCCGTGGGGAATCAGGCATTTGATTATATGGCTCCAGAAGCAGGAGGCTTCTCACCGTCACCACCCTTCACTGCATGCTTAAACCAACAACCAAACCCTTGGACTTCGGCAGGTGTTGGTGGCAATCTTGGAGTGCCTGATTATAATTCTCACCATCTGGTACCTGCCTAACCCTTGCTCCATTTTCATTTTATATTTTTACATTTAGCTTATATATTCATAACCTTGTTCATGCATGCTTATATATTTGATTCTCAAACCAAACAATTGGCATTGATTTGCATATTCAGGAAGAAGCTGGTGAGGATGTCAACGCCGATCTTTACATCACATTGCAAGAACTGGACAACTTCTTGAACTCCGATTAGAGTTGATGTAAATGTCTTCAATGTAACTCCACATATGAATTTTAGTGATGGCTTTTTCCCGTGGTTTTTTTTCCCTTCTATATTCAGAAGGGTTTTCCACGTAAATTTGGTGTCTCTTCTTTGCATGCCTTTATTTATTTTAATATATTAATACACTAATTTAAAATATATTTTAAAACTAAAATTGATTTAAATATGTTATAGAAAATAATATTTTATTTTTATGAAACATGATTTTTTCTAGACTTAAAAACCCTATCTAACTGGTTTTAATTACCACCGGTTACCATAAGTTGAAAATTTTAATTATCAATATTATATTATTATTAAATTGTTATTTTTAAAAATAAATACTAAAAATATCACATAATAATATATTAACTTAATAAAATAATTATAAAAAACCCCAATTATCACAAACTTTAAAATTCCCATTAAAATTCTTATTAAATATTTGTTTTCCTTTAAATTTACTAAAATTAAATGCTTCTATTTTTTTTCATTTAATTCTCATCAAAAACAATTTAACTTCCATTTATTATGGTTTTTTTTTTTGACGCTAAAGAAGAGATTTTCTCCTTCTCATTGACTTTTACGATTCATATCTCCTAGTAGCCGGCTTCAAATTTTCTAAAACAATTATCAAAGCTTCAAACTATTCTTCTTACAACAATTTTTGTTTTAAATATCACTGACATCACCTAACACAACGATAACACCTAAAAATTTATATTTTTTTAAAATTTAACGGATATTGCTTGACATACTGACGACACCAAAAAAATAATTTTATAGATGAACCTTTAATCTCTCTAAGCAACGGAAAATTCTATTGGGCTAAATGACCTCTCTTGAAGATGATAGATTACACAATTGTGCCATGGTTGCGGGCTCTCATGCGCAACCCATGACACTAGTGTAATGACACTTCGATGCAAAACAGTGATAATGCACTTTAGTGCATAGTGGCAATGACATTTTGGTGTATTTTAGTGGGTTATTTTCATATATATTGCTTGTTCTGTTGAGTCTACAATAGGTAAAACATAAAGTGGTAAATGAATCTAATAGTAAATTCGCAAGTGATATAAAGTATGAATATTTGAGTTACCTAATGTTTGAAGTTTATTTAGTCCTAATTTAATATATTATATTTATTGTACATACTTGTATTTATTAAGCTTTCAAAACCTTAACGCGCAGTGGCGAATTTAGAGGGAGTGGCATGGCCTCGATCCCCCTAAAATGTAAAATTACTATTTAAGTCTTTAAATTTTTTTAAAAATTTTAAATTAGTAAAGGTAAAATTGTACTTTTCCCCCCTAAAATTATAAAAATTTGATTTAATCCTTTAAAAATTATAAAGATATAGACTATAAAAATTTAAAATTTCATTCGGTCCCCTAAAAGATTGTTCTGGATTCGCCTCTGTTAACGCGTTATTTTTTTAATGCATAGGTAGAGAATTATTTTGAAGCTTTTCATCAAGGGTATGACTTCTACCCATCTCATCACATCACAAGGCTTGGAAGAGAACTTTTGGTGTTAGTGTATGGCATGTACATAGGCATTTTTAAGTCCATGTATAATGATGCTAGTGAGTGCATTTTTGTGTAGTCTAAATATTTTGATGGCCTACTGGATTTAGTTGAATTATGCTTTGAGTAAATGATGAATTATATGGTATTTCGAGGTGTTTTTATGGCCATAAATGATGAGTTTACGTATAGAAATGATTGGAATGTGTTTAGAGATGTTTAGAAATTGAATTTAGCAATTGAAGTGCCATTGTCACGACAACACTGAACTTGTGATCGCGACAATGATGGTACTGCTCCATTCTCCCAAACAATAAGGTTGTAGTCATGACTGATCCTTTCCGTTGTTGCGACAAGGACCCTTCTTGTATTACCTTCATTCGTTTTGACTTCTTTTTGTGTCCAAACAGTGATAGACGTTCAGAAATGATTTAAAATGCCTTAAATGTGTTTTATATGAATAAAATGAAGTGCCAAAAGTGGCATCCATTGCTCAGGTTATTAGTTTAATCTGGGTAAGGGTTATTACAAACCATCATATCTGAGCGCCTTATGAGAATTCATTTGCACATAATCTTATGAATAAATGGGGATGTTTACCTTTTGGCTTAATGAAATTCATATCTATATCAGACCACTAATCTGAGTTTTTTATTACTCAAATAAGGTGTACAAAAGTAGAGATTCAAAAAATAATTTAAATATAAAATTAGTTTCATTTAAGATATGACTCAAGTTTATATTTCAACATTTAAGGGTGGAGCCTAGTCTGATATGTTTTGTACTTCTATAATATATTGTTTTGTTTTATTTTTTTTTTATATATTATATTATATAATTTATATAGCATAAAATTAATATATAATATCATAGTGTAAATATTAAAAATATATTAATAAAAGATACAAGATACAGGCACCTGTAAAATCTAGCTTTTGGAAAGAAAGTACCGAGAAGAGATTCGACGGTCATCCGTGCGACCAACTGTTCTGCTTCTTTTTTGCTTCCGGTAAGCTTTACCGTCAAAAACCAATGAGGATGCATAAACCGGACGCGGTTGATTCGTTTTAGAAGTAAATTCATTAAGGATCGATTTGCAGCATTTCGGATCTTACACACAAAAAATATATATCATAAAGTTAGAACAGAGTCCTAATCACAACCAACATACCAAGCAATGAAACAGTGAAAGACATGATAAATAGCAGAAAAGCTCGATTGTTTCTCGACATCCATGGTTGTATTTGTTCATTCAATGGCTTGAAGAGCAAACCGAGCAACGTTTTGCTCAGCTTCTTTCCGGTGTGGGAACGTCAGCCGAAGTATAAGTGTCTCGACCAACACGAATGGTGGCTTTGGACCTCGGCGCATGCGCAAACCCTTCGTTGCAGCTATGGTAAACCAGGAGACCTAATCCCGACCACTGAGTGTGTTGTTACAAACGATTCTTGTGCAAGTGCAAAAAAACACATCATATGATATTACCGTCCCAAATTGATTGGATTAGTGGGTGAATTTTTTTTAAAAATTTAAAATGCCAATTTGTTAACAAATAACAAATATTATTATAAAGATATTTATTCTTTTAAGTTTATATACAATTTTTAAAATAATTTACTTAAAAATACAATATTAAGGTTTTAACCTTAGACCTTAAACTCGTGCATTTTAAAATTGGATCAGTGATCAAATTGGTTGGGTCACTAATTTTCAGTCCAACCATTGATCTGATGTTTAATTAAATAAATTATTAAAATTTTAAAAATAAAAATTATAAAACCGGTTCAATATGTTCAAATACTAGCTCAACAGTTTTTTGCATGGGTTTAACTGATTCAAAGAAATTTGCTCAAAAACCAATTAAATTCTTCTGTCCATATCAGTATATAGACCAATTCTTAATTAAAGTAGAATTTAAAAAGCATTTAGTCCCAGTCTCATTAACTCTCATTAACTTGGTAATAGAAGTTTAATGTGGGTTTTTTTTCATAATAACAATTCTAGCCTTCCAATATTCACACATTCTATAAAGTTGGTTCTAAATGTAAAAAATAATAATAATAAATATATTTAGTCTTTAATGTTTACAAAATTTGATATTTTAACTTGAATCCTAAAATTCAATTAACTTAGCCATCAACATTTATAAATTTTGTTAATTAAGTTCTAATTCTAAAAATTTCAAAAGAAAAAGAAAATATTTTTAAAATATTCAATTTTAATATTCCTTAAAATACCTCTCAAACCCACTAAACAAAAAGAGTATTTAACACCATCCGTATTATACATTTTAAACCAATTCCACATTCATGAACATGGTAAAAAGCAAGTTGGCTTAAATCCAATTATATGAGTTTCATATTTTAGATTAATGTCATATTATTTAACTAAAACATCTAAAAATTAACACTTTTAAAACTATTACAAAACAATTATATATGAATATTTTCTGAAATTTAAAAGTATATAAATACCTAATCTTCAATTAGAAAGACAATACAATATGAAATCTTTCTTATAGATAAAAATGAGAGAGACCAATTCATTGTATAACCAACTAATTATAGAAATGGTTGGGATCCATTACACCTAGTATTACACACTTTCCTAACTTTGTATACAATTTATATTTTAAGAAATTAAACTTTTGAATTTATCAATATAATTGTTCTTATCATGTATATAAAGTTCGAATCCATCCAATATCTCTATCATATCAATAAAAAATATTGTTATATATAATAGTTGAAAGGTTTTTGTTTCCATAAAATAAATAGTTAGAAATTTTTTATTCACTCCAAAATTGACATGAAAGATCTACATAAATAGAACATAAAATTGAAGACGGTGGTGGGGACTTGTGAGCTGAATGATGAGGTGGAGGATTGTATAGTGTGGATTCACGACAAGGGAGAGGTATTCTCAGTTAAAAAGTTGTCGCAATTGCTGGCTTATGGTGGAATGGAAGCTGTTGAATTCCCGTTTGATAGAATTTGGAGTCTGAAAGTTCCTCCAGAGGTGCGTAACTTCTTGTGGATGTTGGCGATAATTGCATACAAAAGATATTTTTGATAAGTTGTGGGATACAAATAGATTCATCAAACAGGGGCTGCCCATGGTGTGATAGAGTTTTGGAAAATACTAACCATTTGTTTTTTGAATGTTCGTTTATCAGAAGCTTCTGGTCTCGCATTTTTAGCTGGTGGGATTAAGTTTGGAAGGATGTGGAAAATGTTGATGAATTATGTTCTGTGTGTTGGAGTATGAAATTGATAGGTATTCAAAAGAGTTTATGGTTATTGGCAATTGCGGCTTCGTGTTGGACAATAAGGCTAGCTCGAAACAAAAAGGTGTTTGAAAGGTCAATGGCTACAATTGATTCTTTAATCTTTCAATAAAAAATGAGATCGTTGTTGTGGGCTAGACCGGTACATGATGATTGTATATTTTCGGAGGTTGATTGGTGGGGACGACCTAAGGATTGTAGCACTACACCAAAATAGACTTTTAGCGGCGTTTTTTTGGGCCTTTAGCGGCGTTTTTAAGCGCCACTAGTAGTATTTGCGGCGCTTTTAAAAACGCCACAAAAAACGCCGCTAAAAGAGGCGCCGCAAAATTTAGCGGCGTTTATGAGAAAAAAACGCTACTAGAAGTCATGACTTTTAGCGGCGTTTTTTATACAAACGCCGCTAAAAGGCATGTTTTTAGCGGCGTTTATATAAACGCCGCTAAAGGTCATGACCTTTAGCGGCGTTTCTTATACAAACGCCGCTAAAACATGCCTTTTAACGGCGTTTCTTATACAAACGCCGCTAAAAACATGCCTTTTAGCGGCGTTTTTTATACAAACGCCGCTAAAAACATGACTTTTAACGGCATTTTTTATACAAACGCCGCTAAAAGTCGTGACCTTTAGCGGCGTTTTTTATACAAACGCCGCTAAAAGTCGTGACCTTTAGCGGCGTTTCTTATACAAACGCCGCTAAAAACATGACTTTTAGCGGCGCTTTTCTTACAAACGCCGCTAAAGGTATGACTTTTAGCGGCGCTTTTTTTACAAACGCCACTAATTTTGTGATGAAAAATAAAAAAAAATTAAAATATTTTTCTTCATATCAACAAATTAAAAAAATAAAAATTTTGCATTACTATTGTATCTCTGATTTGTTTGGTACCGAAATACCACATTTTATGTCACATCAATCTACATTTTTTCCTACAATAAATGACCAAAAAAGGAAAAAAAAATACAAAAGGAAACCTAGATTTGCTCGGCGATCATCTACAACATCAAGTTGTCTCTCGCACTTCACGATTTAGCATCTTCTTCAATGCCATTGCTCTTTCGCTCTCCATTTTCCCTAGGATTGTAGGTTGCTCTCTCAGAAAGGAAGGATTGGTTCCCAACTACAAATTGTGGACAACCCCATTGATATAGTGTAGTAAAATTAAAAAAAGTTCAAAGAACAAAGAATTATCCATATCAGTAGGCTTTAGCAAACAAAGCAAGAAAATTGGAAGTAGAAAACAAGAATATCCAGGTTTATGATTTGCATATGTACATATATATAAGCAACAAAATTTAACGTGAAAAGGGTGCAGCCTCACATCTGCTTCAACATGCGAGAACGACTTTTCGCTATATTTTGCAAATTTGAATATAGCCGAATGAGGCTTTAAGTTGTTGAGCTCTGCAGAAAAGAAACGCGAATCCAACTTATCAAGTAGTATTACAATGAAATGCTAGAAAGGTTTGAACATACATAAGCTTAAAATCCAATTACATAAGCTTAAAATCCAAAAGATGAACTTTGGACTCAACAAAGAGGACAAGTTAGCAAACCAAATGGAACCCTTAACTCTTATAGTTTACATTCAAATTGCATGCACATGTCAATTTCTAAACTCGGAATGACAATGAAGCAACTGTTTTCTTCTATGAATTAAATATTGTTTTTGAAATATCTCAAATTATAGATGTTAAAATGGAATTTAATTTATAAATTTATTTGGTATATTTTTAAAATAAAATGCAAAATATTATTAGATTGTTTGATAAATGTAATTTTAAAAATTTAAAGGTACAATATTTAAAAGATAATATTAAAAAATTCCACATTAAGTGATAAGTAACTCCTTATTTACTTATCATTTTCTTCACTTTTTGTTGAAAAATTTGTCTAATTTATTTTTTTTATTTTAGATTATCAAACATGTTAAAAAAAAATTGAAATATTAATTTTTTCAATGAATTATTTTATCTAGCATTATAAAGCAGTGATTAAACTTTTTTTTATCTACACCAATATCTTTTTTCAATTTATTGTGACACATAACTCAAACTATCATCTCAAGAAAGTGATGAAATTGGACCAAAATATAAATTAAAATAGTGAAGAGAATAAATGTCGTCAGCAATGTCTTTCTTCAGAAAATAGAAAAAAGTTTAAGAAATATATAAAAATGAAAGAATGAACCTGCAAGGCTTTGAGGAAGCGGTTGCTGGAAACCTGCAAGAATATGTACATATTCAAACAAATCTGCTTATATATATATGTACATATGCAAATCATAAACCTTACCATTCCGCTAGTAATCTTGCTCAAAAATTAAATCAGAAACTACATATAAGTCAAAATTAGCGAATATATCAAGATAAAACAGAATAATATTTTTTTTGTCAAAACATTTACAACAAAGATGCATATCGAATGACTTCCATCCCAAGGGATGCGAACCTTTTCTTCAGACTTAGGAGGCTCCTCGACGATTCGGATGCTCGCTCGATATTGTCGCTATCGACACAAGATGAACCCTAGTCATTAAAGGCATGAAGCCAATACACATGTTAAGGCAAGCAAATGGATACTTGCTATAATTATGCAACACAACAAAGTAATATGTTCCAAAGAAATGCTTACAATCTTTGATGCAAATATTTCCCCACAACCGCCAAGTTTCATCATTTTACTTAAGAAAAGAAATCGAGAACACGGAAGTCTTGAGATTGTCGTGTACCCTTCCCAAAAGATGTACGCAATGCATCGACCCACGATTGTATATCAACTCCTTCATAATAAATCCCAAAGAAAGAAAGAAATTTGCCAATCCCGAGAGTCACGATTAACAAAGTGCACAAGTCGAGAGAAGCAAGAACTTATCAACACAAATACAAGCTCATGGAAATAGCCATCAAATCTCAAAGATCGGCATTCACAAAACACAAGATCAAGATGCGAAAATAACAAACATGTTAAAAGTAGCAAAGATGTAAAGGAGGATTACAAAATAATAAAACATGCTAAAGAATAAAAGATGAAAAGGAAGATTATGACATATGAGGGTAGAAAATTGGGGAGGATAGGAATTGTGTTTGGGATCCTCCTCCTATGGGTTGGTTGAAATTTAACATGGCTGGAGTAGTTGTGGAAATTTGAGGTTGCGGGCTTTGGAGGCATAAAGATGCGAATAAGCACAGTTGATGGACAAAAAAACTTTGAATGCCACTCTAAGACCGATTGAAGCACCATCTCCGTTAAAGTTAGCAAAGAATAAAGGATCCAATAAGCAAGCCACCTGCTCATCATCTTCTTTCCACGGTGTTTCTATAGTGGTCTCTGCTCTCATGGTGTCTTTTTTATTGTGGGTTTAGGGAAAGTTTTTTGGAAAAAGAAAAAGAAGAGAGAAATTGGAGATGGGGATAGAGATAGATCCCTACGGTTTAAGGTAAGTAGATGATAACAGAGAAAGAGGAATTACGATTTGAAGAAAGAAACTAGTAAATGTGGTGCGTGTGGAGTGGAGCAAGCGGTAGTAATGGCTATTAAAGTTTATAGCAACTAATTAATCTAAACCCTAAACCCCATCCTCTTTCCCATAAACCCTAAATCATAAAACATAAACCTCTAACCCCTAACCCTTAACCAATTAACCCTTAAACCCATTAACCCTAGCTCTTAACCCATGAAACCCTTTTATTGATTTGATGCGGAAGGTAAATGTTCCTCTGATTGTAGAGTTTGAATTGAGTAGTGTTTCTGATTGGCTGAAGTTTAGACTTTTAGGACCATGGTTGGTGAGAAAATTATTTGTACATATTGAAGGAGGATTACAGCATTTGGTGGAGATTAAGTTTGTGGTCACAAATAGTTAGAAGAATGGTATGGCTAATTCATTGGCAAATGTTGGACTGTCCAGGAATCACTTTTTTAAAGTTTGTACGTCCTTCACATTGAATGTGTGTCACCACCACACATTATGAGGATCCAAGTACTCATGAACACCCATTCACTAGGTGTATAAAAAACTGTCATTCAGTTGCGATGCATGTGGCACTTTAAGAAACTATGTTTCTTATAGTTGCTCAACATATAACTTAATGGTCCATAAGAAATGCATTTCTTTGCCACGTTTCATCAAAAGCATATGGCACGACCATCCTATTTCCCATAAATACTTTGTTGTAGACAATGAGTGTACAACACATGATTGTGGATTTTGTCAGGAGGAGGTGAATATGGAGTGCGTGAGTTACTATTGTTCTACGTGCAAGTTCATTATCCATGTGAATTGTGCACTACAGGATGCTCGGTGGTATTACAAAATTGAGTCTAAAGATGATTTTGATAAGCCTACTGCAATGTTCGTAGTTAGTGCTATAGATTCAAGCCTTTACGCTATTAAAATGATCAAAATTGGATAAATGCATAGATAAGACATTTTAGCCATCACCATAATTTTGTATTAAGTGATGAAGTCAAATATAAAAGGTATTGTGATGGCTGCAGTCAACTCATCTTGACTTCCTTTTATGGTTGTTTAGAATGTGATTTCTTTGTCCACAAATCTTGTGCTGAGTTACCTAAGAGGAAGCAAGTTTTTGTTCTCTTTTACCAAGATCCCCCTAATCTTATTCTATGTTGCATCTTCACATGCCCATTTTGCGGTTTCATGTATAGCGGGTTCACCTACAAACGCGAGGTTCCTTCGTGCAATAATCATATATGTGTCTAGTGTGCTGAAATTCCTTTGGTCTACATAAGCCAAGGACACAAGCACCCCATTCACTTTTACCACAAATATAATGGGCTATACTGTAATTCTTGTGGTCGCAGTGTACTGATGGTGTTGCAATATATAGATGCAAGGCTTGCAATTTTGAGGGACATTATCAATTTATTTTCGCACCACAAATAGCTTGGCACAAATGTGACCAACATGTTCTCGCTCTCAATTAATACCATGAAGATAATGATTATTCAAAATATCATCGTTGTGATATTTGTGAAGAAGAAAGAATCCCCAATACTTAATTTTACCCTTGTGTTTTGGAGATTACCTATTTATCAAGAGTGAGAGAACTTTCACGGAAAGCGATCATAATTTAAATAATAAATAATTTAAAGAGAAAATGGAGATGAAGAAGAAAAGAATGTTTACTTTATCCTCCTATTATTAATAATCAATTCCATAATTTTAACAAGGCCATTCTTATGGAGGATAATACGCAATTAATTAACTCAAGCACAAGTTATACTTGAAAAGAATAAAGTGATATTCTTTTCTTCTTCGTTTTCTTTTCTCAATTTCAACTTTAATTTATATATTTATATCTACACTTTCTTTCAAATAAATGTGAAATTAATCAAATTTAAAAAAAATGTAAAATCAAGTTCAATTGATTGTTTTGGAAATTTTGTTAAAATTAAAAAATGATACAAATGATAAATCTCAAATAATTTATAAATTTTGATTCAATATGTAATATTATATAAAAATTTTGAGTTAAAGCAACTATATATATAGAAATTTAATTTTGATTTAATATTTATGTAAAAATAAAATGTTATTGATGAGGCACTATTTTCTTCAAAGCATGTGAAAATTTCTATGTGACATTTTATTAAATTAAAAACGAATGAGTAATGAATTTAATTCATGTTGTTTTTTTTTAAATTATTTAAATTTATATGGTAAATTTAAATTATTTTGACAGTTATTATCTTACCGCTACAATGGCATATATGTGCCTTTTTCATTTTATGAAAATAATTTAAATTTATTCATTTATTTCTTAATTTAATAAAATATCAAATTAGTAATTACCACGTGATATAGCGTAAAATAGTATTACACAAATAATGATGTTAATAGAATGTGAAACTTGAATTAAAATAAAAGGTCTATGTATACAATCGCATCCGATTGAAAATCATGCATGATTTTGAATATTAGATCAAAGTTCATGTATAATTTTGATATTTATCGTTTATATTTAAAATTTTAACTTAATTAAGTCGGTTGACTCTTAGCTTGATTGGAATCAACATTGTTATCAGTGTAGGATGATATAGTTTCGAGTGTACTTAAGCACATTTATCTTCCTAATTAGGAGTTCGAGATGAGTTATGAGTAACTCTATTCCTTGTATCAAAAGCACAATGAATTGGCTGTAAGAACAACATTAGATTCCTTTCTCATAAAAAATGACATTCTCATCTAATGGAACAATATAAATATCTCAACCATAGCCTTAAGCTTCCACAAAAGCATTTGTTGTTACTTAACCCACAAACTTGCATAGAAACCAAACAAAAGGAGAAATGGAGCTTCACCACCATTTTAGCCATCAACATCCTTTGGAGCTCATCGAAGAGCACAACCTTAAAAGTGAGAAGGCTAATTGCTCAGGATGTGGGGAGCTGGTATCAGGTCTAAGCTATAGTTGTACGGTGTGTGAGTTTTACCTTGACAAGAAATGCTTCGAGGCCTCCCCAGAGGTAAATCATCCCTTTCATCCCAACCATAGCCTTAAACTTTTAGCAAGTCCACCATACATGGGTTCATGGGCTATTTGTGCATTCTGTGACAAAATATGTGAGAATTTCGTTTATCATTGTTCTTGTAAGTTAGACCTTCATGTAAAATGTGCTTTGTTTTCAAAAACCATTGCTGAAAATAAGATTGGGGAGCTTGAAGGTGTTTCCCAAAAAGATCTATTGGTCTTTTCTGAAAATGGTTCTAAAGAACTTGAAGAAACCGAGTGCTTTGCATGTAGGAAGCCATTACTAGATTCTCCATTCATTTCTTTTGATTCTAGATTTCACTTGCATAAAAAATGTCTTCATCTACCTATTGAAGTCAATCATCTTTTTCATAGTCAACACCCTCTACTTTTACAATTTAATAGTCAGCGTCTCCCTTGTCAAATTTGCGAAACTACCGAACCGAGGGGACTTGTCTATTGTTGTTCACCTTGTGAGTTTGCCGTTCATATTGCATGTGTTGAGCGACCAACTACAATTGACCTCCCATGTCACCGTGAGCATTCTCTTGTTTTACAGCCCAATTTGAAATCTCTCCTTTGTCAAATCTGTCATGAAACACATAATTTGTCATCTGCTTATTATTGTTCCGCGTGCAAGTTTGGCCTTCACGTTCAATGTGTGTCTCCAGCACCTACTATCAGAGGTGAAATTCATGAACATCCATTCACCTTGTTCTGGAGACAAGTCCCTTTCATTTGTGACGCATGTGGAACGAGTGGAGATTGTATCTCTTATATTTGTTCTCCATGTGGCCTTATAGTTCATGAAAAGTGCATTTTGTTGCAACCCATCATCAAAAGGTTTCCACGACATGGTCACCGAATTTCTCACACATTCATCCATAGGCAACATGAGATCAAATCTTGGAAATGCCAAATTTGCTATGAGGAGGTGAATTCGAAGCATGGATGTTATTGTTGTTCTGATTGTAATTATATTGTCCATACAAATTGTGGAATAAAAGATTACAGTTGGTACGACATAGTCGATGATGAGTTGGAAGAAACAGGTGAGTTGCTTAATAATTCAGCCTTTGTTGTTATTAAAGAGACCAGGCTTGCAGAAAATGAAGTAATACCCACAGAGATAAGGCATTTACACCATCCTCACAACTTAATTTTCAGCAATGATGTTAAGGATGATAAATATTGTGATGGCTGCGTGTTGTTCATCTCGACTTCATTTTACCATTGTGCACAATGTGATTTCTTTCTCCATAAATCATGTGCCGAATTGCCTAAGAAGATGTACAATTGGGATCATATTCACCAACGTCCCCTCACTCTTAATTTACATGCTGATTTTTGGTGTCGATATTGTCTCTTTGAGTTCAATAATTGTTTCTCCTATGATTGTAATATATGTGACAATCGTACCTGTGTTCCTTGTCTTCAAACATCGGATACTACCACGTGTCAAGGGCATGAACACCACCTTTTCTTTTACGAAAAGTATGAAGGGCAATGCAATTGCTGTGGAAGTAATCTAAAGCATGCGTATGCATGCAAAGAGTGCAACTTTGCTGTGGAATACAGATGCCTTACGCTTCCCGAGAAGATTCAACACAAGTGTGATGAACATCCCCTCAAGCTCACATATGGTGAAGACAACATTTATTCACAGTATCATTACTGTGATATTTGTGAAAATGGAAGAAATCCAAGCCATTGGTTTTACCGCTGTGCAATTTGTGACAATTCAGCCCATAAAGGTTGTGTTATTGATGCATACTCATATATGAAACTCGGAAAGACCTACACGGCAAAGGATCACCCACACCCACTCACTTTCACCCGAAAGATCTATGACTACCCGCCTGAATGCCATATATGTGAGGAGCATTGCGAAGATCTATCTGCTGAGTGTCTAGAGAATGGGTGTAACTACATTGTTCATTGGAAATGTATAGACCCTTATTGAGAGGATATCTTACGGTTTTGGTCGATGTGGCTATCCAAAGCGAAAGACCGAGAGGTTCAGGATTGATGGCACCCAAGGCTACTTTCTGCACCCAAGTTTCTGAAAAAAAATGATAGTCATGACTTTGTTGGTTGGGACATGAAAGTCTATTAATGTAATTATAGTATGTTGTTTTATGGTTTTTATTGTAAATAAAATGTGATGTTAGTGTTGCAGATGGGAAAATAATTTGGAATAGGAAGAATGACTATCTTTTATACTCTGTCCTTAGTTTTATGGTTTATCAATTGATATTTTTTCTCTTATTGTTTTATATCGACCTTATAAAACAGGATAAAACAAATACTAATTTAATTAATATTACAACTTGATTAATTTGTTATTCCTTATGTCCACATTATTTCCTTATTGTCGAAACCATTTTTTGAAAAGGAGTTGATTTTGATTTTGAAAATGAAAACGAACATGAGAGTCGTCACCAATCTTTTTTATTTAAGAATGATCGGATCACCTCGTAATTCAATCATTTTAATAAAAGTTTAAATTTATTAAAAAGATGATTTTTGGTCTACAAAATCCAGAAAATGGGTTCGAGAGTCGGTTACGCACGAGGAAGGATTGGCACCCTCGATACACTCAAAACTTGGTACCTAGTTGATTACTTGATATCTTTTGTGTCGAAGATTGAAAATTTGAAGAAATTTTAAAATACGATCCTTCATTAAAATATCGCTTAATTGAAATTTTTTTAGAAAATGACGTATTTCACGTTAATCGAGAAAAAGAATTATGTCCCTTAAGTTAGGACACAATATCTTAAGTCCCCGAAACGAGAATAAACACCGAAAATTATTTATTTTGAAAGATGTTTGACTATCTCGGTTTTAGAAAGAAACCATGTCCCGTAAGTTAAAACACGATCTTTTTGTGATTCCCGAGATTATTTAAAAATTTTAAAATGTTCGTTTTTTCGAATTTATCGAGAAAGTCAAAACCCCGTAAGTTAGGGAACGACCTTTCAATTTTAAAAACGAAATGTTGCTTATTTAAAAAAAAATCCTTTTTTGTGTATCGGATAAAAATTGTGATACAAATTAAAAAATGGTAATGAAATAATATAAAAATGATAATACAGGTAAAAGTATTAAAATGATAAATAATAATAATAGAATGCTATAATAATGATGATGACAATATTGATAATCAAATTGTAATAACAAAATAAATAAAATAACATAAAATGCATAACAATAAGTAAAAGTAAATATATGAAGATATAATAATCAAAAGAAATAATAAAACAAAGAAATAAAAACAAAATAAAATAAAATACACAAATAAAAATATGAATAATCTATTTATAATCTATTTTTAGTGTAAAAGAAAAATAATGCAAAACTCATAAATTTAATAATATGATAACAATAACAAGTAAATAAATAAAAGGAAAATAATAATAGTAATAATAATATTAAATTAATTAATTTAATAATAAAATAGCAAAACTAACAAAAAAAAATAAAAAAAAGGCTAAATTGAACTTTAAAACAGACATTTAGGGCGAATCAAAAATAAATATAAAGGAAAAGGACCAAATTGAACGCGTGACTAACAAGGAGGGACCAAAATGGGAAATAATCCCCACTCTCCAAAACGCACAGTTTCAAGGTGGACCTAATTGAAAACGAAACAAATTATAGGGCCAAAATGAAAAACAAAAGAAACTTAATTGTAAAAACTTAAAAAGCAGAAGGGTTACAGGTGCAATTAGCCCTTCCATAAAAAACACGCGGATCCTGCTAGTGGGTAGGGTTGGATTTAGGGTCTGAGGCCAAAACGACGTTGTTTTGGTACCTGAAAGGCCTGCCCAAAACGGCGTCGTTTTGGAAGCCTATTTAAGGCAAAAATTCATAAAAAAATCATTTGAACCCCATTCAGAAAAAAAAAAAACCACCCCTCTTGTTTTCCCCTAAAGCAGTCGGGGTCCAACGAGAATCCAGGCTGATCGTCGTCGCGCCGATTGTTGACGGCCGACGTCGGCGCCAGTGTCGCCGTCTGCGGCGACGGGAAGGCCAAAAGTCTCCTCTTTTCCGGTGAAGCAAAAAAAATAGGTAATTTTTCTCTTTTTAAACTCCTTTTTAATATATATATATATAAATAGTTTCAAAAAAAAAAAAAAATAAAGAGATGGAAAAAGTTTCGAAAATGGAAAATAAAAAAAAAATACGTTTTGCATTTTTTTCCTCAATTACTTGTTGTATTTTTTTTTATCTATTTGTATGCTTGAATCTACTTTTGTTGTATTCAAATCTCTTTTTTTTTTGTTGTATTCCAATCGATCTCTGTAAAAAATTACAACTTGATGTCATGGCTTTATAGCCGATTACATTGTTACTGTTCATTGCGTGTTTTTCTTTCCTTGCAAGAGCAGTTGGGCGGTGGAGCAGGTGGTGGTAGTGGCAAGTGGCTGTCAAAGGCTAGGGGTGGTTAGGGTTTCTTTTTCTTGTTTAAGTGATTAGGTTAGGGTCTAATTTTACAATTGGGCCAACCACATTGTGTAATTTGACTTTTATTTTGTTTTTGTTTTCTAGTTTGGGCCCGGGCTAAATTGGCCCACTACAGTTGCCCCTCTTTGCTTGTTGTCGTGCAATAGGAATGAAGCAAAGACTTTAAAAAGGGTCAATTTTACCTGGTCTTTCTGAGTTCTTGACTTCTTTTGATGCTTCTCTTCTTCAAGTAGCCTCATTCCAGTCCATTGCATCTTGTTGTTTTGATCCACTCCACCGCAACTTCAGAGAGATAAGACTTATAGCTTCAATCTGCTCCCCTGTAACTTCAGGGATATGAGATTTATGGTTTTAGTTTGTTCCGCTGCAACTTCAGGGAGATAAGACTTGCTATGGTAGATTTAATCCGACCTACTGCAACTTCAGAGGTATAAGATTTGTCGCTTTAATCCGCTCGACTACTACTTTAGGGAGATAGGATTAGTAGCTCCAATCTACTCCACTGCAACTTCAAGGAGATAAGACTTGTAATTAGAACCTGCTTTACTGCAACTTTAGAGAGAAAAGGTTTGCTCTCTTCAATATGCTCCACTGCAACTTTAGGGAGATAAGATTTATTCTCGCATTTTTTAATCCAAATGGCATCACCTTATAGCAAAACGTTCCCTACAAGGTTATGAATATGGTCTTTTCCATGTCTTTAGGATGCATCTTTATCTAATTGTATCCAGAGAAGCCATCCATGAAGGAGAACAGTGAGTAGCCTGCCATATTATCCACAAAAGTGTCAATGTGAGGCAATAGAAAATTGTCTTATGGGCTAGCCTTGTTTAAGTCTCTGTAATCTACATACATTCGTACCTTTCCGTCTTTCTTAGGGACAGGGGCGATATTGGCTACCCATTCTGAGTATTTAACCACTTGTTAGGAACCTAGCATCGAATTTCTTCTTGACCTCTTCTTTTATTTTTATTACAACATCGGGTCTCATCCTTCGAAGCCATCATGTCCTTTGAGCTTCCAACATTTGGTCTCTCATTTCTTATTAGAGCTTTGCCAATTGCTCCTGCATTTGGTCATGCATGTCTATTTGGAATTGTTTAAGCCTTTGATCCATTTTCTTTGTTTTGGCACGTGTACCGTAGTGGTGTTCAGTTTTCAGATTTTTCTTCTCTCTGATAATTTCAACTAATTAGGCTCTCTCTATGGACTTAAATGCACATGATGTGATGTAATGTAAATGCATGAATGCAAGGAGGCGTCGATTCAGATTCAACTTCATTTTAGAAAACTTTATTAGAAAACAAAATCTTTTACATAGAACTGACTACAAATATGCTTTCGCCCTAAGGCTCAAAGTTTTGATTTACCCAAACAACAAGGCTAACTCTTGACCACGATCTGATTGTAGCTCATACTTCGTGCTCAATGTATCAGCATGTACTGCCAAAGTTTGTAGGTAATTAGCTACCTCTCGAATCTGAACTATTGCTTCACCCATGAGATAATCCCAACTTCTAACCTGATCATGAGAATGATGGAGCTCTTCCTTCCAATGCCCTTCTCTTGCTTCAAGAAGCTCGATCCGAAGTTCACAATTATGCAATGCTGACTCCAACTCTTTGATCTTACCCTTCATTTCCTCAATCTTGTTCAGACTTGACTTTAGCTCGATCGCAGAATTACGGCTTCGATAGTGATGAAGAGACTGTCCAAGTTCATCCACTCTAGCTTTCAATTCTCCCTTTTCATTTCGACTTTTTGCCAAACTCTTCTCTAAGGCCTTGTTTCGTGCTTGTATTTCTTGAAACTTCTCCAATGGTCAGCTTTGGCCTTTTCTTCCCGAATCTCTTGTTGCCACTGTTCTGAAGTCTTCTCCAATCCGACGTTCTTCACCAACAGATGCATCTTCTTATATTCTATCTTCAAACTATCTCGATCCTCCTCAATCTTCCTCTTCGCCTTTCTTAATTTTTCGGTCTCTAGTTTCTGGACATCCACGTCTAATCTCATATGCATTTTTTCCTCTTCCAACTTCTCTATCCTCCTTCCGAGCTCTGAATTCCTCATTTCAAAATCTTGTTTTATAATTTCCAATTCCGATGGGACCACTCGTAAAAACTCTTCGATCGATCGAGTGCCTTCTAAACTTAGCACAGCAATATTGTCATTGACTCTTCTACTCCAACATCCACTATATTCTGGGGTCGTCATTGGGCTTATGTCCACTATTTTTATTGTGACAGGTCTGATTCCAAGCACTAGAAATCTCCTTAACCCTTTTCTTGTAGCTATTTCCTTTATACGAAAACTCACTTTGAGCCAACCCATTTGTAGCCGGTATGAACTACCTTGATCTGAATTGCCTTAGTACGAGCAAAGGAGCATATCCAATGGCTCCCTAAATTCCAAGTAGAGGGACACAATCAAAACTCCCACACCGATATAGAACTTCATTAGGAACCATCTAGGGAGCTCTCCACTCTACATCTTCTTCTCGGAGATTTAGTAGAAGCGCTATCCAATTTTCTTCAGATATGTCGTCTCTCCTTGGGGTGGCCACTATCTCTTTTAATGGAGAGTAATTTTCTGAAAAGACCCGATAAAAAACCTTATCCACCCTCCAGAAATGACTATAGAACAAAGCCAACAACAACTGCGCACCTCCTATAAACCTGCCTTCCCTAGCTCTCCTACATGCACTCAATGATCGAAATGTCTCCACCAAAATCGCAGGAACAGGTGTGACTTGTTTGTCAAGTCGATTAAAAAGATCTGAGACTGCTTCATCCACATATCCCAATGCCCTAGGGAAGATCACTAATCCATATATACTCAAAGCAAATACATCGATTCTCTTTTTCATATCAGGATGTACTAAAATCAAATCCTTCAAAGCTTTCCATGATATGCATTTATACTCACCTTTTTGCTTGATTCTGGCTGTGACCCACATTTCAGTCATCCCCGTAATATTCATCAATTTCCTCAAAAAAGTTGGAACACTAGGAGCCCTTGAGTAAGCTTTATCAACTTGAATCTTGGGACAACACAATAGAGTTGTATACTCCTCCACCATAGGCACCAAATCAACCCTTCCGAAAGTAAAGCAACTATACGCAGAGTTCCAATATTCCCGAAACACATGTTCATCTACCTTAACATCCAGTAAGTATGGTAAATCCCCATAGCTACAGTAAAACAATTGCTTGGTCTCGTCACTCCACCGGTCCCATATTTCTCTTAATTTCTGGAGATTATTTTGCATCACACTGATGTGAGTGTAGTCCCATAGTTCTAATTTGTACCCTTTGGCTAAGCTATCTCCCTTTTCTAATTGTGTTTGCTCTGATCACCTAGGGACGGCTGCATTGTCTTCCACTTTATCAAGAAATTCGTTCTCCATAATCAACTTTCTAACTTAGAAACTGATCGTGAATCAATACCTCTTAAAATATGAAATGACATGCAACAAAATAAAACACAATCAGTTAGTAACATGAAGTAAAACATAAAGCGAATAATCAAACGCATATCTAGGTAATTGCTAAGGTTTGGTATAGTTCTACCTAGGGTAAGCCCTTAGGTTTTCTACATGTGGTTTAACTCTAAAGTTGAGGTACTTAAACCAGCAGATTCCTCGATCCTCACCCATTATAGGCTCATATAGACCGAGTTCAGTTCAGGGGAATACATTTCCCTATGGCTGCACGGAGATGAAAACCTCACGAAGACATAGGCATGGATGTATCCCGAAAGTGATTCACTATCATGCACGGAGGTGAAAATCTCACAAAGGAATAGCTTCTCACTCCCACTTAAAAGGGTGTGACCACAACGGTCATGCAATGCAATGTAGAGATATTTAATGAAATTAGAACCACATGCAATAAAAAGGATCATAGTTTTTTAAATCAGATTCTTAAATTTGGACAAAAGGACATGAAATTATTAATTTTACGGCTTGACTCTCTTATTGGTATCCCTAGTGGAGTCGCCAAGCTGTCGAAACCATTTTTAAAGTTTTTATAAAAATGGGATCGACTTTAAAAAAACAGAATGGAGTCGCCACCAATCCCTTTTGACTTAGGTGTGATTGGATCACCTTATAAAACATTTTATTTTAAAACATTGATTTTGGTCCAATAAATACAAGAAAACGGGTTCGGGAGTCGGTTACATATGAGGAAGGGTTAGCACCCTCATAACACCCAAAATTGGTACCTAATTGATAAAATCATGTCCTAATTTTGAAAATTTGAAAACTTTAAAATATGATCCTTTTATTTGAAAGAAAACCAAGACTTACCTATCTCAAATAAATAAAATGCTATACCCAATAAGTTAGGATGTAACATCTCATGACTTCGAAGTTAGGCTCGCCTTTATTTGTAGAAAATTCTCCCAATAAGTTAGGATGTAACATCTCATGAAACACAAAACATCATATCCAGAAGTTAGGATACAATGTTTTGAATTCTCGAGAATAAGCTTTGATTTGAAGTTTATAAGTTAAAAAAAAAGATACTTGATACCTTAAGTTCCACGAGAAAAATTAAAACCAATAAGTTAGGGTATAATTTCTCTCAAGTCCCCAAATATCATATACCACTTTTTTTTGAATATTGTATTAATTCAAAATATGTTTTTATAAAAAGAGTTTGAGTAAGACATTGCATGAATACATTACAACATACATACCAAATAGCAATTTATCATAACTACGAATCATATTAACAATTACTAGTAATGGATAATTAAAGAATAATACTGAAATAATAAGTGATACAAACAATAGAATAATTATACTAAAGCGTAATATAAAAATGATAGATGAATAAAATAAAAAAGGATAAACAAATATAAGATATAAAGCAAGAAATAACAAATAAATATAAAGTTTTACATGCATAACAACATAGAATGAATTATAATAGATATTGTAAATTAAGAAACATATGGTTTTAAATAAAAATGATGTGGAATAAAAAAATATGAATTATATAAAAATGAATTAATATGCAAAAATGATGTGGAGTAATCAAAATAATATATATATTCATAAAAAAGTAAAATATATTATTAAAGAAATAAATAATATATAACTTTAAATAAAATATAATAATCTAATACAAAAAAATTTATAAAATGAAATAATTTTAATATAATATTGAAATAATTTAAAATGAAATAAGATGAAGATATAAAGGGTTAAAAAAATAAACAAAGAAATAGGGATTAAATAAGTAAAAAAAATGTGAAAGGACCAAATCAAAAGGTGCGTTAAACCATAGGGACTTATTGGGCAATTATGCCTTCTTTCCAAAACGACGTCGTAATGATTTTGACCTTTAAGCATCCCGAGGACTTAATTGAAACAAAATATAAATTTAAGGGCTAATTTAATAAAAAATAAAAATTCAAATTGTATTGAATTAAAAAATACTAAAATAGTGGAAGGACCAAAGAGGCAATTAACCCTTTTAACAAAAACGCGCGGATCCTCCCTGAACGATACCGTTTTGTGCTTATTAACTTAAGGAAAAACGGCTTCGTTTATATAAGTTAAAATTCGGCCAAAAAAACATTTTAACACCGTTTTTAAAAAAAAACTTCAAAAATGCTCTCAAACCCCTTCCTCCTCTCGTCTGGGTTCCGAACATCGGACCTCCGTGCCACCGCCTCACGCGCCGCTGTAAACGCCGCCATACACGGTGGCCGTAGGTAAAAATTTCCGCTCTTCAACTTAGATCGAAAGGTAAAACCCTTTTCCATTGTATTTATTCAAAAATAAAACAAAATAAAGAAAGAGAAAAAAATAGTTCAAAATCACCTCTGTTTTCCGAAGATTCTTGCTTTTTATTTCGTATATTTTTTGTATATTTTCGTGTGTATTTTTTGTACCTGTGTCTATGTCCCGTGTTACAGATTCTTTTGAGGTTTTATAACCTAGAAAATAAAAAAAAAAGGAAATACAAAAATTATGTCTCGTTTTCCATTTTTGCTGCTCTTTCTTTCCTTTTTGCAGGTGAGAGGCGGAGATCTCGGCGGTGGTCTGGCGCGACTCACGCTAATCATGGTGCGATTGGTGGCTTCAAGAAGAAAGAAAGGGGTCATTGTCGGGCACTTGCGTGCAGTGGAAACCTAGGGTTTCTCGTCATAAATTACTTGGGCCACTTGGGCCTATTCTGTTATTGGGCCAAATTAGGTTTTTAGGTGGGTTAGGTCTGTTTTGAGTGTAGTTGGGCTACGGGTATTGGGCTTGTTTTGGTGTTTGGGCCATTTGTAAGTTAAATTTGAGCTTTGTAAATGGACTGTATTAAAATTGGACATTGTTTTTATTTATTTTTATTATTTATTTTTTGTTTTTGTTTTTCTTTTTTGAATGGAATGGGCCCGGGCAAAATGGGCCAATTACAGTTGTCTCTCACCATCTATAAAGCATTTAGATAAGCAAATTTGATATCAAGAGAATTTTAAAATTGTATGTATATGTACCAAGTTTGATAGAGTAAAATATATCAACACACACCATGAGAATATTGAAGGCTCTCAATTTCATTGTGACACATATCCATCTCCTTCAGCTTTGTCAAATTATTCAACTATTCAATTCAGTTAAATACTCATTTTGTCAGTACACTTAAATAATCATCACAAAAATATAGCTATGAAATTCTAAGTTGTCCTATTTTACAAAACTTCTTATTGGTTTATGAAATTAATTGTACATACCTCCAATATCGATTGGTCCTTGCAGTAGGTTTTCTCCAATATTCAAGGACTTTAGACCTAGCCCCTTAATATATGTCAGACCAGTGTTCTTTAACCTATTCCAACTCAAGTCAAGCTCTTCCAAATTCATCCCTGTAAAAAAATTGTGGTATTATTTGACGAAAAATTTGTTTTATATAACTTCAAACAAAATTATTGGTTAAAATATGTTATAGGTCCCTATATTTTACATAAATTTGAAATTTAGTTTTGTACTTTAATTTCAAGAAATTTAGTCTCTTTACTCTTTAAATTTGAAAATTTAGGTCTAATTATTAACATAGTTTTTGTTAAATTTGTTCATATGACATTTTAAAACAAAAAAAAAAATCACTTGATGGAAATGTAACTAAAAAATGACGTTAAAATTAACTTGAATTTAAGAAAATGTTTAACCGTATTAACAATTAAACTTGAATATTAAAATTTAAAAGTAGAAGGATTAAATTCTAAATTCACAAAGAATACAGTTATGGTATATTTGAATAAAAAATATTCAATTTCTCCCAATGCTTTTGTCTTATCTGGTGCAGTAATAATTTATTACTAATGATTTAATATATTAGCTGAGTTGATCATATAAATTCATGGATCATTCTAACTTGAGAAGTTTGCTGATTGAATATGGAATTCAATTTATACCTTGTAAATGCCGGAGACTTTCGATCCTACTGTCGCTAAACATCAAGACCTTCAAGTTTGTCAGACTCTCCACTTCTATTCCAGAGCTATGATCATTGTGGCATTATCACTAAAGATTTGCAAAATAGAAAGTAGTTAATTAATGCAGTAACTCATAGCTTAATGACAAATCTGACTACTAATGTTTGTATATTTTTGTCAAAATAGTTTTAATTGTATTTTTAAGCTTTTTTAGTCATCAATTTTGTTTTCTTTTTCAAACTGTTTTTTAATAGATTTAAATAAAGTACTATTAAAAAGTTAAAATTTCATATATAGAATATTTTTAAAGAGATGTAATTTATTACTTAAATAGCCCTGTAAGATCATTACATGTAAAAATAATAAAATAAATAATACATGAAATTAAAAAATAACTCTTAATTTAAATAAAATAAACATAATTATCTAAAAAAGTTTAACTCGATAGAAAAACCTCTCAAGAAACAAACGTATGAAATATTTAAACCTTTTAAAAAAAAGATTGAAACCTTGAATATATTCATTAAACCTATTAGAAAAAGCAATTTGAAAAAAAAAAATAAAGGTTGATGACAAAAAGAGCTCCAAAATACAATTAAAATTATTTTACCAAAATATGTAAACATTAGTGGCCAAATTTATCATTAAGCAATTATTTAAAATCATTTAATATATATTTAAAGTTAATTAATTCAATTATACCTTCAATAAATATAATATTTAGCAAATCCTTTCCGTAGGTTATTCTCTACACTCATAAACTTCAAATTGGAAAGCCCTGAGATGTGTTAGTATTGAAGGAATTATAACTCAAATCAAACATTTCTAAATAAATTAACTTAAGTTGTTTCTCACCATCCACAAAGCATTTGTATGCATATATACATACAAATTATTTGTATATGAAATCTGATAGAGTAAAAAATATCCAACACATACCTTGGGAATTTTGAAGGCTCTCAATTTTATTGAAACTCATATCTAACTTCTTCAACTTTGTCGGATTATTCAACAACACTATCCAAATCAATTCAATACTCATTTTGTTAGTCCACTTAAATAATCGTCACAAAAATGATTATCCCTAAAAATAACATGAGTTAAAATCATCGTTTTACCAAAAAATAAAAATTAAAAATAAATACATAAATGTTTTTAATTCGTTTCCCAAAATGACAATCCTATATGATATGATCATATAATAGACTATAAATTCTTCTAGAAGTTAAAAATTATTTAAAAACCTTCTTTACGTGTAGTTTAACTTATTGGTTTATGAAATTAATTGTACATACCTCCAATATCGATTGATCCTTGCAGTAGGTTTCCTCCAATATTCAAGGATTTTAGACTTAGCCCCCTAATATATGTCAGATAACTGTTCTTCAACCTATTCCAACTCAAGTCAAGCTCTTCTAAATTCATCTCTGTAGAAAATTTGTTATATTGAAAATTTGTTCTATATATCTTCAAATAAAATTATTGGTTAAAATATATATGCTATAGGTCTCTATACTCTTTATAAATTTGAAAGAAAGTTTTTGTACTTCAATTCTTTAAAAGGGAGAAATAAAGAAACATCGAGATACCAAGATGGACGTCCCAACTTCCATGAATATTTGATAGAAAGAGAAAGTCCTTTCACTCGTCCACTAGTATTATGGCATTCAATGTTTTTCCAGTGATAACAACTCGAACCTGTCTCAGCAATCCAGTCGCTAACATCGAAAACAGAATGGAGTTGTTAGAGAGCAGCTCTCTCCTGCTCCCAGCACCCCTGGGTCTGCATGAAAAACAGGGATGTAGTGAGCAATATCCATAACAGTTTAAGATCCATCATCTCAATACGATCTCAGCTGCTACCTTGGAGCATTTGGATGAACCAAAACCTTAAGCTTTATACACAACTATGATTCCCAATTTTCCAAAATGTAGGCCCAGCTAATTTGATTTTATAACAATGTGAAAGGCTTTAAAGTAAACAAACTTGTCAATGGGACAGCTTTGTTGCCAAGAACCATGTTTATTATGTTGCAATTAACATAATAAACATTTTACATGATAAGAAATTGAATACATCCAACAGATTCAAAACTAAAAGGCTTAGAATTAGATGTGAACGGCGAAAGCCATACTTATCATACTCAGCTTTCAAAATTTGCAACTCAACAATTTAAGGCTTTGCACCCACACTTAGACTTGTAAAAAATGTGGCTGGTGACCACTTAGAGCTAAATGGAGTTTGTAACACCCCAAACCCGGCCTAAACATTATGGCCGAATCCAGAGATGTCACAGAGAATGGGTTTAGTTGCATAAAGTCATTTCAATTACTTAAATCATATACTTTAAACTCGTTCTGAAAACATTAATTAATTAGTTTATTTGCAAAAACCTATTTTACAGCGGAAGCCTATAAAACCGATACATTTAGAAATCCGATATATATATATATATTTAGGAAAACCACTTTTTGCATGAAAACCATTTGTTTCACAAAACAATTTAACGCAGCATGCAGAAAATCGACAAACCAAAATCAACAGTTTAAAATCAAAAAGTCCAAAGAGTCCCAATTATTACAAACTCTCAAACAAATACCAAAAACATAATTAAAACCATATGTTGCTAAGTTAATCAATTACGGTCAAGTGGTCACTGTTGAGTCTCAGCTGCACCAATCCGCCTAAGTCTGTGGATTACCTAACAAAACAGACAACCGATGTGAGTTTACAAAAACTCAGTGTGTAACCAATAGAATTGAGCATGCAAACATACAATGTTATATGCACAGTCAGATACATATATAAATTCAGTTTCAGATTCAGATTCAGATAACAAATTCAGTTTCATATATGCAGAATCCTACCCCATCCTCTATACACCAACTCCGACCATCCCATCACACCATGTGGGGTTAAAAACACACATCCAACCCTACACACCACATTGTGCCTTTAAGACACATATCAGATAATATGCAGCCAAGCTACCAGAATAAAGGCGAATAACGCCAAATAGAAGACTTCCTCCTCATATACAAATCCCACCCCAATAACGGATACAGAAATTCAGATACAGATATAACAAATTAAACATGCTCAACGTGCTTTAAACAAATAACGGATATACAAGCAAAAGTATAGTCGGGCATACATTTAGTATCCTACTCAAATCAGTCTATCAGGATATCATAGCATGCAAATCACGGTTTAATTAGCCCTTACCGACCCTACAGTAGGCCCATATTTGATCGAAGCGACCCGTGCTACCCTAGGGAGAATTTTAGAAAAATGGGCCCACATGCCCGTGTGATTTTCCAGTGTGGGCCCACACGCCCAAATTGGCCTTGCCCATATGGCTTACACAGCTGGCCCAAAATCCACACGCCCGTGTGGACCCACACGCCCAACTTGGCCTAGCCGTATGGCCTACACGGCCACACTTAAGCCACCATATGGTCGTGTCTTGCCCACGACCAAGCCTTCGTCGATCATACGGTCGTGTCTCACACACGGCCATCCACAAAGGCAACCATACTCCTGTGTAGTGTCGATAGTGCAGCTTTTGGGCTTTCACCAAAACTCAATTTCCGTTTTGGGAACACACCTATTTCGATCTTGATGCGAGAACAAACTCAAAATCACGAAAACCTAAAATTAATCAATTAAACCTCAAATTAATCACTTAAAATGATACTAAACCAAACTATACCATAATGGATAACCCTTTAATCAACTAAAATCTTTACCTTAGAACGAGCAACAATGATTTCTCACGTTTAAGGCGCCTATTGGAATCCCTCATCACCTTGATCTTCTCCTAAACACAAAATGAACTCCATTAACCACTGATTCATTAGCCAAAGCAAGAGAATCACCTACCAAACTTATTGGTAACGCACAACACCGATGAGATACAGGAGTTCAACCATAGATAGGAAAATAAAACAAAATCACCGGCAATGAGAGGAAGGAGAAACAACAGGGAGCAAAAGAGAATAGGAACTAATGTCAGATTCTTTTTAGGGATTTTGGGAGAGAGAAAAAATTTAGAAAAAGAAAAAAATCAGATAATTATCAGGAATCCCTCAAATTTCTTCCTACTATCCCACTATCAACCACCTCTTAGAATCCCAACTCCACCAGAATTCTATCAAATAATAGAGCAAAAATATAGCATCCATGCTTGAGTAGGGATTCGAACACAGGACCTCTAATGCACTAATTCCTTTACCACTCGAACTAGCAGGCTCATTCTAATATGAAATTACATGCAATTTAATATAAGCCCACTCCATAAAGGTAAAGGCTTGGGTCAAAAACCACAAAATTAACCAATTTGAGACTTGAAACCAATATATCATACACAATCCCAAAACACTTAACCACTAAAGCAAATACACATTTATGTTAGAATTTACAGAAACGAAGACAAAACATTCAGACGTTACAACTCTACCTCCTTAAAGAAATTTCAACCTCGAAATTTACCTGATTAGAACAAATGAGGATACTGCTGAAGCATCGAGTCCTCAAGTTCCCACATAACCTCCTTAGTACCATGATTCTACCACAGAACCTTCACTAAAGGAATGGACTTCCTCCTCAGAACCTTAATATCACGATCTAGAATCTGAATCGGCTCCTCCTCAAAAGTCAAGTCTGGTCTAACCTCAATCTCCTCAACCAAGACAACGTGATATGGATCAGACGATACTGCCTCAACATTAAAACGTAAAAGACATCATGAATACGGTCCAGCTCAGTAGGTAGCTTCAACTGATAATCAACAGGTCCCACATGTTTTAGAATTCGATATGGCCTAATGAACCTAAGGCTCAACTTGCCCTTATGACTGAATCTCAAAACTTTCTTCCATGGGAAAACCTTAAGAAACACGAAGTCCCCCACAAAGTACTCAATATCTCTCATCTTTAGATCTGCATAAGACTTTTGCCTATCAAAAACCACCTTCAAATGATCCCGAATCAGTCTAACCTTGTCTTCAGTCTCAGAAACCAACTCAGGACCTAAATCCCGACACTTACCCAACTCAGTCCAACATAGTGGAGTACAACACTTACGACCACACAAAGCCTCGTAAGGTGCCATCTGAATGCTAGCTTGGAAACTGTTATTGTTGGAGAACTCAGCTAGCTGCAGATAATCCTCCCAACTACCTCTAAAATCTATCACACAACTTCGAAGCATATCCTCCAGTATCTGAATCACCATTTGAAATTGACCACCGTCTGAGGATGGAATCCAGTACTGAAGTCCAATCTCGAACCCAGAGCTCCATGCAATTTCTTCCAAAATCGAGAAGTGAAGCGAGGATCTCTATAAAAAATAATCGACACAAGAACCCCATGCAGTCTAGCTATCTCGGAGATATAGAGCTTCGCTAACTTCTGCAGAGAATAATATGTCCGAACTGAAATAAAGTGAGTGGACTTGGTCAATCGATCCACGATGACCCAAACAGAATCCTTCTTAGTGAATGTCAATGGCAATCCACTAACGAAGTCCATCGTCACTCGTTCCTACTTCCACAAAGGAATCTTAACGGGTTGTAGCAAACCCGAAGGTAATTGGTGCTCAGCCTTAACTTGTTGACACGTCAGGCAACGAACAACGAAATCTGTAACCTTACGCTTCAAACTCAGCCACCAGTACAACTCACGAAGATCGTGATACCTCTTATTACCACCAGGATGCATAGCATATGGGCTACTATGCGCCTCATTCAGAATTGACTGCCTTAAATAAGAATCATTCGATACACAAATTCGTCCTCGAAAACATAACACCCCATCATTATTCAACCCAAAATTTGAAGTACTGCCACTCTAACCTGACGGAACCACAAACCCAGAAACTCATCCCCCAACTGCTTAACTTGAATCTGATCAATCCAAGTCGGCTTAACTTGCAACTCAGCTAACAGACTCCCATCATCAAACATGATAAGAAATTGAATAGATCCAACAGATTCAAAACTAAAAAGCTTAGAATTAGATGTGGACTACGAAAGTCGACTTCACCACTAGCACTTGATACAACGTACTTATCATACTCAGCTTTCAAAATTTGCAACTCAACAATTTAAGGCTTAGCACCAACACTTGACCTGTAAAAAATGTGGCTGGTGAACTGGCCTGACCACTTAGAGCTAAATGGGGTTGCTTTTGATATACTATTAATATGTATTACGGGTCGGGTGTTGATGCGAGCCTTAAATAGCAGAACTGGAAATTTTGGAAGTCGAGTATAGTGAGTATATTCTGCATCAAATGCCAGTGGTGGAGCTGCCATTAGTTGTTCACCTGCTTTAATTCTAAGCTTTTTAGTTTTGAATCTGCTAGGTGTATTTAATTTCTTATAATGTTCAACATGTTGTAGAGTTGTCTTTAGTCGTTCACCTATTATGAAATAATGTTATATGCAGTAGAAGTCATATACCTAATCTATCAACTTTCAATTTTTTTATATGTTTAAACTCAATCTTTAACTTATATTAAAGTATACGAGTTACACATACATAGCTCATCATCCACTCGAATTAAGGTATATTACACTATAAACGTCATAAATAAATAAATTTATAAATAGATTTAGGATCTATTCTATTTGGATCCTAGATGATGTATTGTCGGTTTAATCAATCACATATATGTCTCTATCTTTTATGAGTCATTTGTTTCGATACCCAGGAAAAGGTATCTCCGCAATTAGACTTAATAGATGTCATATTAGTCATTCAATCGATTTGCTCATTTTCAACTAGACGAAGGGTTGATGAGTGTCGAATCCACAAAAATAAATTTCTACAGTTAAACTGAAATTAAATTAAATTTGTAGTATACTGAATAAAGTCGACCTCACAGAAACTGGACTGATTAATTTTATGGTTTGTTATTACCGATATTAGATGAATCTATAAAATTAAAGAAAAGAGGATTAAATCTAATAGAAATTAAATAATAGAAATTAAATAAAAACAAAAACAAAATAAAACAAGTAAAACAAAAATAAATTTAAATAAAGCAAATAATGGAAAACTCTAGCCTTTGGCGTGATTTTGACTTCAACTTCAAACTGATACTGAACAATGAATTCATTGTTGTAAATTAATTTAGTTAATTTAGCTTCGAGCATTTGGATGAACCAAAACCTTAAGCTTTATACACAAACAGTGAAGCGAGAAAAAATTTTTGGGGCGGATGAAATTTTAATTTTTATAGTTCATATCTTTATAATTTGTAAAGGATTAAATCAAATTTTTATAATTTTAGGGGGCAAAGTGCAATTTTACCTTTACTAATTTAAAATTTTTAAAAATTATGAGGCCTCAATAATAATTTTACATTTTAGGGGGATCGGGGCCCATGCCAACCCCCTTAGATTCGCCCCTGTACACAAATGTGATTCTCAATTCTCCCCATGTGAAAACCTTGTATGTAAGAACCCTGTATGAAAATATCTATGTGCGAACCTTTGTGTGCGAACACCTAAATGTCTGAATCTGTGTAAACCACTGTATATATATATATAGATATTATATATATATATATAAATTATATAGTATTTTAAAATATTTTTTATATTATTTATAAATTAAATAAAATTTACTTTGATTTAAGTAATCACAATTTTTTGGGTTTATAATTTTAAAATCATCCAAACTCCTTAAAGTTTAAGCCCTAAACTTTTGATCTTCATGGATTTGTAAACTTGTCAAGGTGATTTTGAGGAGTTGGCAGCATTCCCAAACCTCTAAATTTGGAAATTTTGATTTTTAGCCTTTTATAATTTATAAAATTTTAAATTAATATAAATAAAATTATACTTTAACGTACATATGATAATTTTTCTTTAGTCATTTAAAATTATAAACATATATATTATTAAAATAAAAATTATATTTTAACTATCATAAAAATATCTAACTGAATTCCATCCTTTAAAAAATTTTAGGGCGAGTAAAAAGTATAATGAGCTCATCATTCATAAGTGTTGTAAGACCCTTTCAAAATAATAAATTTTCAATGTATATATTGTATAACTCTATTAATTTTGTTATTATTGTAGAGGTATTTGCTTATTAAGTTACACTTATCTTAGAGTTATTTAAGTATACATATTTTTTAATTTATTTTCAATTTATCGAGAAATATTTATTTTAATATTTTAGTATTTTATATTTTTTAAAAATATATAAAAAATTAATACTGAACGAACCGGACTTGAATTTTAGCATTTTATTTGGATCAAATTTAGGTAAAATTTTAAGCTAATTTTTTGAGTCAAACTGAATCTAACAAATATACCTAAAATTTTAGTTGGACTCAAGCGATAGACATCTCTACACACAACATATATATATTAATTAGATCATACAAAAAATATTGAACCCAAGTGGATGGCTTCAAAGTTCCCCTCCTTTCTTATAGAATTGCCAAAAACTTTTCATTTGACCTTCTCTCCTCCTTGTAGACAAAACCTACAACCAATTAAAATGGAATATATATCTGTATGTCAAGTTCATTTCAATATTGTAGCATTACCCCCCTTTACTCAACTAGAGCAGATAAAAGATTGAATGAAACAATGACGCCACGTCATCTATATCCATTTTCAATAAATTTATGCTACATCAGCATTTTTATTCTGAATTTTAGTATTTTATCTTGAATTTCAGGATTTTAATTTAGATTTAATTTTTTTAAGGATAAAAATACTGAAATTCAGGATAAAAATATTGATGTGGCATAAATCTATTGAAAAGGGATACAAATAACGTCGCGTCACTGTTTCATTCAATCCTTTCCTACTTGAGCATTAGTAGAATATGATCAAAATGGAGAAACACAAACCTACTGCCGACCAAAATTTGCATTTTCTTCTAATCACCACTACAACAAAAACAGACTTTTAGCGGCGTTTTTAGGCTTTTAGCGGCGTTTTAAGCGCCACTAATAGAACTTGCGGCGCTTTTAAAAGCATACAAAAACGGCTAAATGAGTAGCCGCAAAATTTAGCGGCGTTTTTGAAAACGCCGCTATAAACCATGACTTTTAGCGGCGTTTTAAAAAAGCGCCGCTAAAGGCATGTTTTAGCGCGTTTTTTCAACGCCGCTAAAGTCATGTTTTAGCGGCTTTTTTTAAACGCCGCTAAAAGTCATTGTTTATAGCGGCTTTTTTTAACGCCGCTAAAACATGTATTTTAGCGGCGCTTTTTTTAAAACGCCGCTAAAACATGTCTTTTAATGGCTTTTTTCTAAAACGCCGCTAAAGGTTCTGACTTTTAGCGGCGCTTTTTTAAAACATGACTTTAATGCGCTAAAAACATGACTTTTAGCGGCGCTTTTTGACTAAAACGCCGCTAAAACATGTATTTTAGCGTTTTTTTTTTAAACGCCGCTAAAAATAATGACTTTTACTGGCGCTTCTTTCTAAAAGCATAAATGGTTTGGCTTTTAGCGGCGCTTTTGCCCTAAGCCGCTAACTTGTACATATTTAAAATATTCAATTTATCCAATATTATCGCCTCGCACTAAAACCAACCAATGACAACAAATATGATATATAATTTCAACCCAAATAACAAATGTAGCATAAAAATTACACCAACTACATTAATTCTAAATGTTATTTTAAAATAAATAAAAATATATGATATCGTACAAAATATCCTTAAAAAAATGTTAAATGTAACAATGTTAAAATCATCTTACAATAAGGACATAAATGTCTAAGATGGCGGCGTCTGCGACTGTTGCAACATCTTCATCATAACTTTGAAATCATGGTGAAGTTCTTCATACTTCTGTTACGCTCTGCCTCCCTTCTTCTGCTTAGCTTTAAGTAGAAATTTGTTACGCCTCCTCGCTGCTTGCCTCGGCCTCCTCGGCTCTTGCCTCGGCTCTAAGTTCAGAAATTTGCTCAACCGTGCTAGCTTGCATTTGAGCTATCTGGTCTTTTAGCCTCTGAACTTCAGCACGAGATTGACTCCCGGAATGCATATATTGTTGGGAGTCGGATCCAAAATATTGGGTGAGAGTAACACGGATCCTTGAAGTCGAACCCGACCGTACCTTTCAACACCCAAAACATTAGTGATAATTTTGTTATAAATAAACTCAAGATTAACAGAACTATCAGTCGAAGCAGTCGTACCTTTCAGGACCCAAAACATCGGTAATAATTCTGTTATCGACATCCTCAAGATGAACAGAACTATCACTCGAAGCAGTCGCTTCATAAAGTGTCTTCTTCTCCTTTAGTTTCTCCTAATAAATTAATCAAAAAGTTAGAAACGAAATATACAATAAGAAGGAATGCATCATAACTTAACATTATTAATTTAAAACTACTAACGAAGACTTAAACTATTATAAGTAAACATTATAAATCAAATTTTATTAAGTAAATATACCATAATCTCTCCAGCTTCGGGTGTCATCGGAGACCCATCCTTCTTCCTATGCGTAATGTCAAAAAGTGAACGCGTCCAACTTTTGACCGGTGGAGAGTTCCTACGATGTTGTATTAAAAATATAATTTAATAGTATAAAGTCATTAATATTTGACAGAATTAATAAATTATAATACCTCGGCCTCAGCTACAGAAGCAAAACTTCTCGATCCTGCCGTGTGAGTGAATTTTTGTTTCTGCCTGCTGCTTTTTCCGACACGCTCACGGTCCTACATAATGATATTATTGTTACGTATATAGTAAATACTATACACCGAAAAATTTATAAGAGTTTAGAAGTAGGTAATACCTCTCCTTTCTTTGAGATCCAGAATCTAACCGCATCTTCCCATTGATGCCTCAACATTCCCGGTGGGACATTCCGCAGTTTATCCTCGAGGCTCATTTCTTTCTTAAAATATTCTTTTTTCAATATGCTTTTGTTATCTCTCCATTTTTTCCCAATGTCTTTTTATATAGTCATCGGAGACCTCCAAATTAAACCTCTCCTAAAAAACATAAATTTAAAAAGTAAATATAAATGAAACTTCAACCAAAGTATTATAAATTACATTTATGTTTTGTTACCTTAATGTTCTCGAGCTTGATTTTTGTTTGCGTCGGGCATGTGATGCCATGACTCGTAATTGATGGGCAACATATTTGCATTTCGTGCAATAATGCCCAAATAACTGCTAGAACTCGAGCTTCAAGGCCAATAGGTTGGCCATAATCTATTTCTCCTTACTTTCACACGGTGGCGAAATTTAATTCAGTATAAACCTTTAAGCGTGACGTCCATGACCTTTGCGCGTCCCACCATTCTCGGTGACCAATGATAAATTATTGTTATATTAAAATTGAAAAATAAATCAATAAAAAAGTCAACATCCATGTAAAATAATTTAATTTTACTTTGTAATTACATAAGCTCATCATCTATGTCAGGCACATTAGAGGATCCAACTACTTGTTCGTTGTTCACTATTGCCCTCTCCTAGATTTATAGTATCATTTACAATATTTAAATCTAGCATTCTTCTTCTACTCATTTTCCTGCAATACACATAAAATAGTTGAAATATTAATTAGTAACAAATAACAATAATGGTACATATAAAATATTTAAATTACATAAATGACCATGATTAAAATTATAATATTACATATAAATTCAAAATAGTAAAATCTTACTACATCATAATTAAGTAAATATCTTCGTCCACATCTGCGAACCCATTGAAATTGTGCACTAGTACTAGGGATATTTTCATTTAAGTTTTGTTACGGAAAAGCGAGTTTACGATATTTCGACGATGTCATCTCTACTTCCTTTGCCCATGTCGAACAAGTCTCTAGGAGTATTTGATGCAATATACCAACCCTCATCGGTTGGATCTTCCGAGTAAAAACTTGTTTCACTTGAGAAGAAAACACATACGGCTCGTCTATCGGTTGTTCTCGGTGTGAATCAATCGAGAGAAATTCACCATTGTAAAACCATATTGATCTTTTTAATTCATGAGCCGTATTCACATCAGCCCATTCACCTCGAAACAAGACAACTTTCCATTTGCCGTAATAATCCAACTCAATGATGTCGATAATAAGTCCGTAATACTCCAGATTCCCTCGGCGGGATTATTGTCCCTAGCACTAGAATAACTCGTAATTGAAGAATTAACAACAATTCCACAATTTTGGGTTCTCCTCAACCTCTCGCGATACCTTGTATGAAATCATGTCCGTTGATGAGGAATGCACTATATCTTTTCACTATTCGGTTTGGACCTTGTGAAAGCCATTTAACCGTCATTAACTTCATTCCGACTCCAAACCTATTGAATCGAAAGTAAATCGAGTAATTATAAATGTTATTAAAAATATTATTACTTGTCAATGAAAACTTAAATTGCATACCATTTGGCTTAACCATTCATGGAATGATTACGTGAACATCTTATTAATTTCTCGTCGATGTAACCTTCGGGACCGTGAGCGAGCTCTCAATACTTGTTTGTACTCACTATGTTAAAAATGGTTACTTTGTTAAAAGACAAACAAATTATAATTGATGAGTATTTATCAAATTCTAGAACTTACTTAGAAATGGTTCCATTGAATCGTGATGAAAAGAACGTGTCGATGTGCTTGGACCCATGATCGTCGTCTAATTACGCAATTTCGACTTTGCTTGATCGGTTCTCGAAACTTTGAAATAAATAAGTTCCGCCAAGTTATGATCGTGAGCCCGACATTTCTACTTGGTGCATTCATTCTTGTTTCAACATCTTCCAAATACCTTGAGCAGAATGTCATACATTCTTACGCCAAGTAGCCTTGACAATTGATCCTTCCGGATAACGTTTATTGCGGCAATAAGACTTCAATTTGGAGAGGAACCTAAACACGAAATAGAACATTATCAAAAGTTGGAACTAAAGGCATTTAGGTGAATGAAGGAATAATTTACAAATAAATTAAGACCTTTCAATGGGATACATCCATCGATAGAACACGGGTCCACCAAGTATCGCTTCACGCGGAGATGAATTAACAAGTGCACCATAATTGTGAAGAAGGAAGGCGGGAAGATCTTCTCAGATTGCATAAAGTCGGTCTTGGCTCGATCTTGTAGTGTCTCAAGTTCTTGAACGTCCAAAACTTTGCCACAAATGCCTTTCATTATGTTGGGCAGTTCAATTACACAAGGCGTCACCTTTTTGACATACAACACCGCATAGCAACTGGCGATAAGTCTTGCATCAAGATGTGATAGTCATGCGATTTTAAGCCATATAGTCTTGATCTTTAAGACTAACACATCGAGATATATTTGATGCATATGCATCAGGACCTTTATATCCTTCAACACCGTCAGAACACTTCTTTTTCCGTCTTGACATTGAATAAATAGCGGTGATGTAGATATTTCATATTCGGAAGTGCTTGAGGATGAAGGTCACGCCGAATTCCTATGTGAACTAAATCAAGTCGACTTTGAAGATTATCTTTTGATTTTCCATCGACATTCAAAATAGTCCCAATGATGTTCTCGCAGACATTTTTCTCAATGTGCATGACATCAAGATTATGGCGTAATATCTGATGCTCCCAATAAGGCAACTCAAAAAAAATACTTCTTTTTTTCCACAACTCCGCCTCATTAGGATCATCCTCTTCGTCAGATTCATCATCAGATTCATCCCTTTCTCTCCAGTTTCTTTTCGGCTTGGTCGGTTGATTCATCTTCCCATAAATAAAATTTATATCTTTCAACATGAATAATATTTCGGATCCTTTGATGCGATGGAGCTTCTTTGAACTCTTGATCTCATCAAGCCGAGCACTCGATATCTAAATCTATGATTTTCTGGTAACCACCGACGATGGCCCATATAAGAGAACTTCTTCCCATTATATAACCATTTCGAACATGTCTGCGCAGCACAACAAGGACAAGCATAACGTCCCTTAGTACTCCAACCAGATAAATTAGCATAAGCCGGGAAGTCATTAATAGTCCACATCAAAGCTGCACGTAAGTTAAAGTTCTCTTTTCTCATTGCATCGTATGTCTCAACACCAACCCATAGTTGTTTTAACTCTTCAATAAGTGGCTGCAAATATATATCAATATCATTCCGGGCCCTTTCTCTCGGTATAATCATAGATAAGATAAAGATGGTGTTTCATGCAAACCCATGGAGGTAAATTGTAAGGAACAAGCACCACCGGCCAAGTACTATCTGTTGTGCTCATGAGTTTGTAAGGTTAAATCCATCGATGCTAGCCCAAGCCTAACACTCAGGATCGCGTGCAAAACTTGGAAATTTTGAGTCAAATGATTTCCAAGCTAAAGAATCTGGGGTGCCTTAACAATCCATCATCGGTTCGTCCATCATGGTGCCACGTCATTGACTCATTTGTCTTGACGACATGAAAAGCCTTTGAAGCCTTGGATTAGTGGGAAATACCGTAAAATCTTAACCGTTGCTTCCTTGAATGTGTATCCTGTTAAATCATCGTTACCATCCTCTGCATTTCTTTTAATCCAACGAGATTCACCACGACATGGCAAAGACCTTTGTTGGTTTATCCGGTCGCCCCAATACAACATGCAATCATTTAAACAACTATGAATTTTGTTGTAGCCAAGACCCAAATCCTTTATCAGTTTCTTCATGTCTTTGGACGATTTAGGGATTTTCGCAAACGGGAACATTTCTTGCAGGAACTCTAACAGCATTGTCAACGAGTTTCCGGTCCATCCTCCCAAACATTTCAAGTGAAAAAGACGAATACAGAAAGACAGTTTTGGAAAATTTTGATCCCTCATACAGATCTTCATTCATTTCACCAAGTAACGTGTAGAACCTTGCCGCTTCTTCATTTGGTTGTTCATCATGTACAGTTCTTCCCCCTTCGGTGAAAGTATTTCCACCAAAACTATAATCATCGGTTGCACCCATGTCAGGTGGAAATGACCCGAAACCATCACTGTGCATATTAAAAGCATCCCATAACATGCCTTCCATGTTATAATCTCTAACATTCTGATTGTAAGCACTATGAGGATAACCTAGATTCATCGATGATGATGCTCCACTAGATGTACACTCTCCATGAAAAATCCATTTTTTGTACCCCCGGACAAAGCCATCAACAACTAGATGTTCATAGACAACTTCACGGTAATGCCAATTGGTATTGCAACACTTCTCACACGGGCAAAGAATCATATTCTCTTGGCTTGCATTTTGAAATCGAAATTCAGAAAAGTTTCTACTCCATTTCGATAACCGTTGCTTACCCTTGACAAATTCATCCAAGTCCTATCCATTTCGTAGTTGTTGAAGTCTAATGTTGACAATAAATTACACGGCTAAATTGTTAATTTATAATTTACGTAAGTAATGATAATTTCATATATATAACTGAGTACTATGTAAGTATTATGTAAGTTATATATTATGTAAGTTATGTATTCTTTAAGATTCAACATACGTGGCATTGTTACACCTAGGGAGGATCCGTTATATCTAACAGTGAGATATAAGGCAACCCGTCAGGTTTCCAGCCTATATACTTTGAATCTCTTTTTTTTTTTTCTATACAAGTATTATGTAAGTTATGTATTATGTAAGTTATATATTATGTAAGTTATGTATTCTTTAAGATTCAACATACGTGGCATTGTTACACCTAGGGAGGATCCGTTATATCTAACAGTGAGATATAAGGCAACCCGTCAGGTTTCCAGCCTATATACTTTGAATCTCTTTTTTTTTCTATACAAGTATTATGTAAGTTATGTATTATGTAAGTTATATATTATGTAAGTTATGTAGTCTTTAAGATTCAACATACGTGGCATTGTTACACCTAGGGAGGATCCGTTATATCTAACAGTGAGATATAAGGCAACCCGTCAGGTTTCCAGCCTATATACTTTGAATCTCTTTTTTTTCTATACAAGTATTATGTAAGTTATTTATTATGTAAGTTAAATAATGTGATAAAAGCTATGTAAGTTATGTACATGTAAATTATGTAAGTTAAATTAAAATTTCAAATCGAGAATAAGTTAAAATGGAAAATGTTATTATATGATTTTTATAATTGAAATTTCTTTGTGATGTTATTAAGTTTACAAAGTTTTTAACTTACTTCTTTTAAAAAAATTATTTTCTATATTAAAACATATTTCAATAATGATCTATATTATTATATTGATAACAATATTAAATTTAAAAGTTTTAAATTACTTCTTATAAAAATAATTTACTTTTTGTAATTAAAACATATTTAACTAATGATCAATATTATTATTATCTTGATAACAAAATATTATTACCATTTTGGAAAACATTGAAAATATTAAATATTAAAAGCAAACATTAGTAATATAAAAATTAGTAATTATTAATTAGTAATAAGTCTAAAAGCTATATAAATTTAAGTATTCTTAAAAAAATATTGTTTACTTTTAAGGAAGATAAAGTAATAAAAATTCTTTAATATAATATATAATATATGTAATGATGGGTTTGTATTAAAATATGTTAATATCTTCTTAACTTGCAAATATTTATTAAAATATGACATTTATGTTAAAAATTATAACATACTTTAACAATTTACTTTTATATTTTGTTAATGTTATTTTTATATAAATATCGTACCCTAAATTTTAAAAATAATACAAAGCTTGTAAAAATTTGAGCGGCATGAATAGATAGCAAATTGGAGGTTGTTCAAACATTATTAATAATAAGCAATAATAATAAGCAGCGGTTTAGGCATAAATTAATAATAAACAGCAATAATAATAAACAATAATAATAAATGACAATAATAATAAGCAATAATAATAAACGACAATAATAATAAACAGCATTAATAATCAGCAATAATAATAAACATTATTATGATCAAATCAGAAAGTACTAAATATCGATTCGCAAGGTGAAACATGATAGTAAGCAATGGAATTTTAGCATATACCTTGATAAATTAAGCCTTTTCTTGAAGTCTAATAAGCGCTTTATATATGACTCTGCAATGATGTATACAAGGTTGAACACAAACTTACTTCATAATACAAACACCTAAAACGACCATCAATTTAACCATATTCTCACCCTAATTTTTCTCTTGTCCACTTTCTCAATTTTTTAATTTAATTTTCAAAATTACTAACAATATTATTAAATTAATACGATTTCAAAATTTTCAAATGATACTAACAATATTATTACACTTCCTTTTATTTATTTTTTTCACTCATGAACGAGAAAAGAAGTAAAATTTTGAGCATCTTTGCATCAAGATAACATACGTAAGTGTTAACAATGGTGCTGCGGGAAAAATCCAAGTCCCTGCTATATTTGCACCTTTCGGTTTGAGAAGCTGAAAAGAGAAGTTGCAAGAAGAAAATAGGCATGGCTCTCAATACAACCACCAGTTTAACATTTGTGTTGTTACCATATGCAAGAAGAAATTCAATGCAAGTCAAGAACAAAAGTAGAGCAACAAACGACACTCAAGGTAACTTGTGTGCTTAAATCTGAATCGAGCATCGTTTGTTCTATCTTTCATAGGATCAAAAATCAAAACCACATTGTCTGTTCTATAGAGCTAATTTATCAAGGGGTTACATATTATATTATTCTCTCTAAATAAACATTTGCGGAAAAAAGTCAAAGCAGGCAAGAAACTACGTCAAGGCTAGACCAATTCCAGATTTTTATAAAGAAAGGAGAACAATTAAAGATGAAATGCAAAAGGTATACAAATCTAGTTTTATCTCTGATGATACTAAAAATACACTAAAAATGCAAAAGGTATACAAATCTAGCTTTATCTCGATGATACTAAAATACACTTACACTTACACTTACACTTGTATTGAGACACATTAACAATGGTGCTGCGAGGAAAAATCCAAGTCCCTGCTATATTTGTACCTTTCGGTTTGAGAATCGAAAAGAGAGCTGCAAGAAGAAAACAAGCACTCAACACACTCAAGAAGAAATTGTTGTAAACAAGCGAGCTTTGTTCTATAAATGTGGCGACTCAACACACTTTGAATTCTCTTTAAAGAAAACAAACAAATTGTACAACCATTGCCATGATTTCAAACACAACAAACATGTTTTGCTTAGTTTGGTAGGAATTTATGAGTTACTTGTTGTGGCTTCAATGATTTAGTCTTGACTTCCAATCAAATCTTGTTTGAAATTTCTCCACAATGATATTTTAAGCCTCAAGTTTATTGAAATCTCTTGTCCAAACCCATTTGGGATGGATTTAGACCCACTTCAATAACTTGTTTCACCATCATTTTATCCGACAAAATTAAAGATGGCCTTAGCAAAGTCACCCCTACATAATTAACAGTTTGTTCTAAGCCTTGTTGAATATAAACATTCTTATGACGTTTCTCGTATATAGCAGTTTCTTAATCATAAAAGTGGTTCAAAATCTAATGGATAATGAAATTTTAGTTAAATGTTTTCGCCCATTGTTTCTCCAATCTTTTTTCTTAAAACAAGGGTTTCAACGATAAAATTTCCAAGAAAACCTTTAAAAAAAAAAAGATACATATTGAACACATACCCTAATTGACGATAAGCTAGAGTAACATAACTAGAGGCGTTGGTGGATAACAAATCAAAGCCTTTCCCAAGTCCTTGGCGGATATTGAAGACGTAGCCTATTTAATGGTGCGAAGTGAAAGCAAACCAGGTTTATCGGTGATTTGAAGTAGTCAAGGCATTTGTTAGCAATGACAAATAAAAATGGATGTTAATTGTTTGTTTGACGAAAATTAAGCGCACAATGTACATTACAAGACAAAACATGCAAGTTTTCATATCTAGTCGGTCTCAAATGAAAAAATAAAAGGAGTAGGTAAGGTCATTTCTATATGGATCATTGTTCCATTACTCCATAGAACAAAGCTCGCTTGTTTACAACAATATCAACAATAGAGAACTGAAAAGCTATATTTGTGTTGTTACCATATGCAAGAAGAAATTCAATGCAAGTCAAGAACAAAAGTAGAAGCGACAAGCGACACTCAAGGTAACTTGTGTGCTTAAATCTGAGCGAGCATCGTTTGTTCTATCTTTCATAGGATCAAAATCAAAACCACCTTGTCTGTTCTATAGAGCTAATTTATCAAGGGGTTACGTATTATATGATTCTCTAAATAAACATTTGCGAAAAAAAGCAAGCAGGCGAAGAAACTACGTCAAGGCTAGACCAATTCAGTTTACGTATTATATTTGCGGGCGAAGAAAGCAAATGAAAAATCGAAGAAACATTTGCGAATCGAAGAAACTTACACTTACACTTGAATTGAGACCAATTACATATTATATTACACTTGAAATGGCGAAAAAAGACTCGGTCATAAAAACACTATGTCTCGCGATCGGAAATATCTGCGGAGATGGATCTTGAAACCCTCCGCGGATGGGTGGAGGAGAAAAGGAGAACCCTAATGAATCCCTAAAATCCCTCATTAGGAACACACCAAGATTAGTCGCCAATTTCTTTCATATGAGTAGAATAACATAAAATTTAGATAAAGAGAGAGTGGCTTACAAGATGAGAAAGAGAGGTGCTCTCTACTTACGCTCCTCCTCTCTTTGAATTTCTATCGAAGAAGAAGAAAAAACCCTAATTTCCTTCCAAATTGACTTTTACTCTCAAATGCCTTGACGTTTTGTTCTTGAAATATGGCGTTTTGTCCATTGAGCCCGATTCGACCTAAAGTTTAAAAGCGATAAAAGTCAAAACCCCAAATCATGTTCATTTTAATAATTAAAATCTAAATTTCAAATATTTTAGCTTTCTACAATCATGTTCATTTTAATAATTAAAATCTAAATTTCAAATATTTTAGCTTTCTAAAATCATGTTCATTTTAATAATTAAAATCTAAATTTCAAATATTAGATTTTGGATTGTATTTTATTCCTCTATTTAAAAATAGATAATTTAGTCCTTATAAATTAGTTCACAAAGCAAATTTATCTTTTTTTATTAAAATTTTCATCTATTTTTAATATTAAAATTGACATAACTAATAGAATAATTAAATTGTGACACGTGACGTGCAACATATACCTCGTACTAATATAAAGAGACTAGTTTTTTAATAGTAGAAATGAGTAAATTTTTAACAAAAATATCAATTTACTTATTGGTTACCATATAGGGACTAATTTACTAATATATTTTTAAAGATTTAATCAAATTTTTCTTTATTTTAAAGTTTAAGTAATATTTAAAACAATTAGATAAATTTTGAAATTTTAAAATTTAAAGTTATTTAATATATAAATTAAAATACAATTACTCATATACTCAAAAAATTAAAATATATTGTAAATAATAGTATTTTATTTTTTTCATTTTTAACATTTATATTTAAATGTTATTGGTTCTAAATTTTTCTACATTACAAATAATAATAGATCGATTTAATATATAAATTTTTAATATTTTAAAAAGTAAATTACAAATAAACTTTATGTTACTTAATCAATATAAAAAATTAAATAAATAATAATAGATCGAAGAGGATGAAAGAGTATTGCATGAGTTTTCGAAAATAATCAACACTAGTTTGTTTACATCCAAACCCTAAGTCGGCCCTTAAACCCCTAAAACCTATAAAACCTTAAACACGTGTAACCCCAAAATTTAAACCCTAAACTATAAACCTTTATAAACTCTAAACAACTAAAATCCTAAACTATAAACATTAACCCCTAAACCTTATGACCTAAACACTAAACACTAAATGCTAAACCTTTAACACTAAGGCAAAAAATTAAACACTAAACTTACCTAAACCTAAAACCCTAAAATCTTAAACCTTAAACATTAAACCATAAACCCTAAACCTTAAACCCTAAATGATAAACTCTAAACCCTAAATACTAAACCCTATATATATGTTAAACCATAACCCCTAAATAATCATGAGAATTAATATTCAATATTTTAAAATTAATACTATCTCTTTTACGATTATATAAGAAATTATTTAATATTTTTTTCATTTTAACAAATATTTTTCTCTTAAATAATTTAAAACTAGAATCATAATTTTAATGTATTAAAATTAATGTTATCTCTTTACAATTATATAAAAATTATTTAATATATAAATTTAAAACAATAAGTCATATATATCCAAAAAAACTTTAAAATTACTTTTAGCGGCGTTTATGGGAAGCGCGCTAAAACCAATTTTAGCGGCGTTTATGGGAAGCGCCGCTAAAGCCGACTTTTAGCGGCGTTTTGAAAGCGCCGCTAAAAACAGAACTTTAGCGGCGTTTTGAGGAAGCGCCGCTAAAATACCAGAACTTTAGCGGCGTTTTGAAGCGCCGCTAAAAACCCTGAACTCTTAGCGGCGTTTTGGGAAGCGCCGCTAAAAACACAGAACTCTTAGCGGCGTTTTGGGAAAGCGCCGCTAAAACAAACTTTTAGCGGCGTTTTGGGAAGCGCCGCTAAAATGAACTTTAGCGGCGTTTTGGTGAAGCGCGCTAAAACCAGACTTTAGCGGCGTTTTGGTGAAGCGCGCTAAAAACCAATTTTATGGCGTTTTGGTGAAGCGCCGCTAAAACCAGATTTTAGCGGCGTTTTTGAAAAGCGCCGCTAAAATATACTGGCGGCGTTTAGTAAATAAACGCCACGATTGCTCTTTTTGGCGGCGTTTTCTTTCAACGCCGCTAATGTATAAAATTTGGCGTTTTTGTTTAAGCATACGCCACTAAAAACGCCGCTAAAAGTCATTTTTGGTGTAGTGCACGGTCCTCGTACTGCGGATCCCGCTTGTTTCGTACGATCATTGGCATCATCACTCGGACGCTTACAATGTAAGTTGGCAGGACAAGGTCATTAGCATTAGGTTTCATTCCTAGGCTTTGGTTAATGGATCATTATAGCATTTCATAGCTTCACCATGTCCTAACACTAGTTTTTACCATTTTTAATGAGATGAAATGACTTACCACAACATTAACAGGCTGTTAAGAAGGGTTTACTAGATCTACAATCAGTAGTTGTTCAATGGCTTTGAACCCGAGCAACGTTTTTATCAGCTTCTTTCCGGTTTGGAAAAGCGAGCCTAGAAGTGTAAGTGACTCGACCAACACGAACGGTGGCTTTGAACCTCGGAGCATGCCCAAACCCTTCGTTGAAGCTGGTAAACAGGGAGACCGACCCCGGATCTCTGAGCATAGTCTTGCAAACGATTCTTATGCAAATGCTGTGCTAATCCTAAACAAAAAAAAAGAACACATCAAATGATATTAACAAACAAATTCTTCTTTTTTTTTTCTATTATCACATTACAAGTGTTAAGAACATTGGTGGGAATTCCCATGCAAGTAGTGGGAAACTCGGGCTGAGAAGATGACACCTATCTATACGGGCAAAATTGTCATTTAAATGATTTCTTTGTTAAGAAGCTTATAGATATATACTGGACGGGTTAAAAGATGACATCTTCAAGTAATTACTTTCTTTTTTTCTGAGCCTCATTATACCCTCAGCTATCACTCCGGCCACCGTCAACGGCGTCGAAATATTCAAAAATACCCTTATTATACCTCTCCGAACCTCCTAATAACATGCACCATATTAGATTCTAGAAAATGTTAATGATGAAGTGCAGATTTATGTTTCAAACAGAGATTTTCTATCACTATTCTGATGTTTTTAACGACTTTCAACCACAAAAATCCCGTGCCCTTGCATGTTCCGACGTGTCGACACTTGTACGAGGGACTTTCCGGAGAGTCTGTGGCTTTAAATACAACAAAGAAGGTATGTTAAGACCAAAAGGATTAAGCTGATATTTCAGAACAAAATTTTCTGATATGATTTTATATTTATTAATTCATTTGTTTTTGCTTCGGTTTCTTTTGAATATTAAGCTACATTCATACTGCATAGAGGTGAAATTAGGAGGTCGGGCAGCCTCCTAAAATGAAAATATTTGATACGACTCTTTTAAAATTTTTAAAATTTTAAATTATTAAAATGAACTCTTAAAATTTTATAGTAAAAATGAAAATTATATTTTTTATTGTAAAATTATAATTTAATTTCTTTTGAAATCTTAAGAGGTTAACATTGTAAATATCATATTATGAAATTTGAATTAAGATTTTTATTATTTATTCTAAAATAATATATATAAACAAATAATTTGATACAAAAGAAATTTATATGTGTGAGGTTATATCTTTCTAGAAACTACTTGAAATTCCTTTGAAAACCATCTTTCTCTTCGTCGATCTCCACCGCCTTTACGAAACCCCGATCATGTCAACTGTTAGACCGCAGCTTGAGATTCCTGTAGGGTTTCGATTTCTTCCACCAAAGAAGAAATCCTTTGTGATTACCTTCAACCATTCATCAAGGGCAATCCTATACCTTCTGGTGTGATGAAGGAGTTGGATATTTATGGTGCAAATCGCCGCGAGCCTTGGAATATTTTCGACCAAGATTCGGCAGAGTCTTTCTGGGTTATCACGAAGCTGAAGAAGAAGAGCAAATCAAGAATCGAAAGAACCGCGGGAGATGGATGTTGGCTCCAACAATATATCAAAGAAGTGAAGAACTCGGACGGCGGCGAAGTCATAGGTTATGATAAATACTTCACGTACACCCGCAAGAAAAGCCAGAAATCAAATGGTCAATGGATCATGCATGAGTTCTCCTTGAAAGATCAAGAAGCTCTTGGTTTGAGTGATTTCGTTATCTGTGAGATTAAGAATAAAGATGCCGCTGTTGTGAGTCCGGATTGCGAAGAATGTGAAGGAGAAATCAACAAGAACAAGAAACGTAAGTTGATGGAGGTGCCGTCGACTTCAACAAATGATTTTGCTTTCGTGCCCGTGGCATTTGATTATATGGCACCAGAAGCAGGAGGCTTCTCACCGTCACCACCCTTCACTGCATGCTTAAACCAACAACCAAACCCTTGGACGTCGGCAGGTGTTGGTGGCAATCTTGTAGTGCCTGATTATAATTCTCACCATCTGGTACCTGCCTAACCCTTGCTCTATTTTCATTTTATATTTTTACATTTAGCTTATATATTCATAACCTTGTTCATGCATGCTTATATATTTGATTCTCAAACCAAACAATTGGCATTGATTTGCATATTCAGGAAGAAGCTGGTGAGGATGTCAACGCCGATCTTTACATCACATTGCAAGATCTGGACAACTTCTTGAACTCGGATTAGAGTTGATGTAAATGTCTTCAATGTAACTCCACACCACATATGAATTTTAGTGATGGCTTTTTCCCGTGGTTTTTTTTCCCTTCTATATTCAGAAGGGTTTTCCACGTAAATTTGGTGTCTCCCCTTTGCATGCCTTTATTTATTTTAATATATTAATACACTAAATTAAAATATATTTTAAAACTAAAATTGATTTAAATATTTTATAGAAAATAATATTTTATTTTATCAAACATGATTTTTTCTAAACTTAAAAACCCAATCTATCTGGTTTTAATTACCACAGCTTACTTTAATTATCAATATTATATTAGTTTATATTTTCTTTTGTATTATTAAATTGTTATTTTTAAAAATAAATACTTAAAATATGACATAATAATATATCAAAATTAATCAAACAATTATCAAAATAACCCCATTTATCACAAACTTCAAAATTCCCATTAAAATTCTTTTTAAATATTTTTTCCTTTAAATTTACATCTTGAGTCATGGTAGAGAGACCACTTCGTAATAAAATGATAAATTAAAACGTAACATTTCAAACATAAGTTACTAACAAAATTGACTTTTGTAATTTATCTTTTTTATTTTATTTCTTTTCTTTTCCTTCTTATTCATTAAAAACTCTAATCGTTGTTTTCAATAGCCATTGATGTTGTCGTTTGTGATGACCTTTCGTGCCGATTTCGAGACAAAAAAAAAAAAAAGACATCATCCTTCTCATTGATTTCTGTTGTTCCAATCTTCTAAAACAATGACCAAATTTTCAAAATACACTTTCTACAGCAGTTTTTTTTTTAAATATCATTGGTACCACCTGACACAACAACACCACCTAAATATATATATATTTAAAACTTTAACGGGTGTCGCCTGACAGACTGGAGACACCAAAAAATAATTTTAAAATAATTAGACTGATGTTAGGGCTTAAATTATTGGTTGTACCGTGAAAAAGATAATGACTGCAAATTTAAACTGAAGTCGAACCGTGCAAACAATCTCGATATTTATCTTTACAATTTTTACACTTTTGTTTCTGTAGTTAATACTGTGACCATAGTTTCAAGCACTATTTTAACCATAATTTCTGTTTACAAAGTAATTACCCCTCATTTCTACAATATTTAATCTAATAATAATAATAATAACACATTTTGCATAAGAAAGTAAGCAAGTGAATTTTAATTTTGTTGGATGGGGATTAATGCATTAAACATATGTCCTTCGGCCACATTTTTGTTTGGATAATGCAATATTTAGGGATTGCTTGATAAATTAAAAAAAATTAAGTGTTGTAATATTAATTTTTTATTGCTAAATTTTATAAGTCTTGAATTTATATTAGAAAATTGTTTGGTAAATTAGTAAATATAAGTACAAAATATAATTATGTTGTTTGATAAAAGTAAATATTAATTTTTAAAAAACTATTTAGTATTTAGTTTTAATCTTGTTAATATAATTGTAATACCCATAATTTGTCCGCCCATTTCTAAACCTATTCTTCAATCCAAATTACCCAAATTAAACCAAAAATCAACTCAAACCCTAAAACCAAACAAACCCAAACTAAACAGGCCCAAAACACTAATTTTTCAAAAAACAAAACCCTAGGCGCCGTCCCATCTGCTTTTGGCCTCTGTTGCCTGCCACTGCCTGTTGCCACCGCCCATGTCGCATCTCCACCGTCCCACTTGCACCTACGAAGAGCAGAGACATCATTACAATATACAAGTTGTAACAATGGCTATAAAAGCCAATCTAATTTCATTGTAAGGGGGAATGGTTCAAAAAAAATGAACTATCGGAAATAGAAAGCAAAAAAAAGCAATAAAAGGTTTATATCAATCACTCCGTTTTCATACAGCACTGGTTTTTCTTTTACCTTTTTTTTTTTTACTTTTCATTTATTGTCTTTTTTTTGAAACTTTTTTACAAATAATAAGAATAAAAAGCGAAAAGGGAAAACTCACCGGATTCGCACCGTGTCTCCGTTGCCGGAACCGTCCCCTTTGTCGTCGAAATCGGCTTAAGGGGTGGTTAAGAGGCCTCATTTTCGGCTTTTAAGGCCTAGAAGGCTTTGCCTTCGGTTTTCTTTTCGAAGGGGGGCTTAAAGGGAGTTCATTTCATCTTAGATCATCGACCACGGTGGTCAGATGATGAGACCCAAGCACCGCCAAGGAAGAGTTGAAGGAGTTGAGAGATGAAAGGCTTTCAAACCTTTTTTTTTTTTTTGAGAGATAAAAGGTTTTCAAATTTTTTTCCTAAAACAGAGGTTACAAAATAAGAATTAAAAATGGGTTTTGAAATATTAAATGACACAGCTGTTTGGTGCGGGGTGGGAATTCGTGTGTACCTACCTTAAAAGGGAAATTTACGCTTTTGATCCCTCCCTTTTGTTGTGTTTTTTATCGGGCTTTATTTCTTTTTATTTTTTATTTGGCTCTCAGATTTCTTTGGGGTTTTCAATAGGGTCAAGGACCCATGGATGCGAAAAGAGAATGGGATAATTTCCCGAATGATCCCCCTTACTTTTTCACACGTCTAATCAGACCCTAATTTGTTTTATTTCTTGAATTCAGATCCTAAGTTTCATTTATTTTCTAATGTAGTCCACCTTATTATTATTATTATTATTATTATTATTATTATTATTATTATTATTATTATTATTATTATTATTTACTACTAGTATCATATTTATTATTAATATTACTATTGTAATTGTTCCTATTATTGTTTTTTATTTTTTTGTATCATTATTATTATTTTATTATTGTTTTTCCTTATCTTCACCATTCCATTTTATTATTATTATTATTATTATTATTATTATTATTATTATTATTATTATTATTATTATTATTATTATTATTATTATTATTTCCTTTTATCTTCATTCTTGAACTATTATTAATATTATTATTTTTACTATTATTTTTACTATTATTTCTTTACCATTGTTATCGATACTAGTATTATATTTATATCTTTGTCTATTTTCTTAGTTTAATACTATATATTATTAAACAAAATACATTCTGTAAAATCATTATATTTCACTTAAAGTTTTTAAAATAAGGCAATGTTTTGTATTTAGAAATTTGGGGAATAGTACCCTAACGCACTAGGTTTCGATTTCCCGTTCGTCTAAATGGCTAAATATCCTTCTAAGATTTTGACCATGTTTTCTTAAATAAAGGGCAATATTTCGTGTTTGGACATTCAAGGCATCGTGCCAAATCGTGCTGGGTTTCGTTTTTTTTTTTATTTGGTCAAATAATGGAATACCCTTTTAAAATCGCAATTTAAATTTTAAACAAAACACTTAATCTCGGACATTCGAAATGTCGCGCCCTAACTTACTGGACTCGACATCTAGATACTTTGGATAAGTTTTTTTCTATTAAAATAGGGGCAATATTCCTAATTTGGACCTTCGAGAAAACGAGCCCTAACTTACTGGGTTCTGATTTCTCGTTTGACAAATGACGGGAGATCCTCTTCAAATATAAAACTAAGTTTTAAAAGGAGCTTAGTTTGAGAGTCTAAAGTATTGCGCCTAACTTCTTGGACATGATGCTTTATCTCTTGAAAATAAGAGAGTCTTAACGTCCTTCCGATCCCTTCAAGTTTTAGAAATAAAAAGTATCTATTTTCGAATCATTTCAAAGTTTTCAATATTAGGACATCGATCAATCAATTTGGTACCAATTTTGGGCGTATCGAGGGTGCTAACCCTTCCTCGTATTAACCGACTCGAACTCGTTTTCGGATTTAAGACCAAAATCGTTGTTTTGATAAATCAAACTATTTATTAAAAATAACTGTTTTACGAGGTGACCCGATCACACCTCATCAAAAAAGATTGGTGGTGACTCCTACTTTATTTTCATTTTCAAAACCCTCAAGTCGGCCGGTTTTTTAAAAAATGGTTACTGACGGTTTAAGCGACTCCTTTGGGACTTGAGAGCCGTGCCATAGATTGATTGATTTTTGTCCTTTTGATTAAAATTGGAAAATGGTTTCGAAAATCATGCTTCTTTTAATGCACTTTGCATTACATGACCGTTGTGGTCACACCTTTAAGTAGGAGCGAGAAGCTATGCCTTCGTGAGGTTTTCACCTCCGCATGGGCTAGTGGATCTTTGGGATACATCCGTACCTATGTCTTCGTGAAGTTTTCACTTCCAGCATGGCCGTGGGAAATGTATTCCCTGAAGCGAACTCAGTCCGTATAAGCCTATAATGGGTGAGGATCGAGGAATCTGCTGGTTCGGGTACCTCAAACTTTAGAACTCAACCACATGTAAAGAGCCTAAGAACCCACCCGAGCTGAACTATGCCAAACCTTAGTAGTTACCCAGATAGGCGTTTGTGTATTTTACATGCTTTATATCTCATCCTGTGGTACTAATTGATGATGTTTTATTTCCTCTGCATGTCATTTCCATTTTTAAGAAGCATCGATTCACGGTCAATTTTTGAGTTAGAGAGCTGGTTATGGAAAGAGAATTCCTTGATAAAGTAGAAGACAATCACGTAGCTTGACATGGTCGAAACAAAGCCAATTAGAAAAGGGATGACTTAGGTGAGGATATGTGTCGAAATTACGGATTTCACCAATATCGGTGCACAGAATGAACTCGAGAGTTGAAAGAAATATGGGCCATGGGATGACGAGGCAAAGTAGTTGTTTTATAGTACCTCGGCGATCTACCATACCTTGATGTCAAAATAGATAAGCACCTATTAGAGCAATGACTCGATTACGGAATCACATAAAATTGCTTCTCATTCGAGAAAGTAGATTTGGTTCCCACGGTGAGGAATACACGACCTTGCTATGTTGTCGAGAATTCAAGTTGGTAAAGCTTATTCCAGCGCAGCTTAATAACGATTTTTGCGAAGAAATTGATGAATATCACAGGAATGAGCGAACAATGGGTCTCAGCTAGAATGCAAAAGAAAGGCGGGGGTAAATGCATACCTTGGATATATTTGAGGAACCTGATCCTAACGCATCCTGATGCAAAGAAAAAGATTGACGTCTTAGCCTTGTGTATTTATGGTTTGTGATCTTCCCAAAGCTCTAAGACACATTGTGAAGCGATTATTGATATATTGGCCGATTAGACAAAGGGTCACGCTTTTTCACCCATCTTGGCGAAACGTTCGAGATCATTGAATGCATGTCCGGAGAATAGGTGAAAGGCGATTTATTGGATGTACACAGTTGTTATTGGCCTGGTTCCATAGTCACTTCTGAAAAGTGAAGAAAGTGTCTTATCGGTTTTATTGGAACATTACTCCCGTTGAAAGAGATAGTAGCTACGCCTAGGAGAGAAGGCGTGTCAGAAAAGCGGATAGCGCTCCTTCAAAACCTTCAAGAAGGCGACATCGGTGGAAAGCTCCTTGGATGATTCCCAACAAGATCTTTTATCGTTGTGGAAACTTGACTAGGTTCCTCTTTGGGAATTTGGGGTGCCACGCATATGCCCTTTGCTGGTCTTAAGACAATATAGTTCAAGATAGTTCGTACCAACGACATACGAAATTGGCTCAATCACGAGTTCTCATATGAAGGGGAGTATAAAAAAGAAGGTTAAAGAGATCTCTAGTGCCTAGAATCGATTCATAGAATGAAAAGGTTATCAGAAGGCCCCATGGCGACCACGAGTATAACGGATGGAGGATTAGAAGGATTAATAATAATGTTCTGAGCCAAATCCGGAGGCGCTCGTCGAGAAGAATGCTTGCAGTGGTCCCATCAAAATTAGAGATTGTGAAACAAAATTTTGAGCGGATGAGTTCGAGCTTGGAAAAAGGATAGAAAAATTTGGAAGAAAAAAGATGCTCCTCAAATTAGAGGTGGATGGTCAAAAATCGAGAAGTAGAAATTTAGAAAGGAAAAATAAAAGGTAGAGGAAGGCCAGATAGCTTGAAGATGGAATACAAGAAGATCGTCGGCGATAAAAAATCTTGGCGATAAAACTTGAGCGATGGCGATAAGAGATCCGAGAGGAAAGAGCCAGAGTTAGCAGTTTATAGAAAAAGTTTCAAGAAATGCAAACATAAAATGAGGCCTTAGAGAAGGGCATGGCAGAAAATCAAAAGGAGAAAAAGGGACTAAAAGCTAGAGTGGTACGAAATTGGAAGGTCTCTGCACCACTATCGAAGTCAAGACTCGAAAAAAAGCGAAATCAAGTCCGAGCAGAATCAAGGAAATGAAGGGTAAGTTGAAGAGCTAGAATCGACATTACACAGTAGTGAGCTCCAGATTGAGCTTCTGGAAACAAGAGAAAGGCGTTGGGAGGAGGAGCTTCGCCATTCTTACGAGCAAGTTAGAAGTCGAAATTACCTCATGGGTGAAGCGATAATCCAGTTCGAGAGGTAGGCGATCACCTACGGACTTTGGTACAAAGGTGACATATTGAGCGTGAGATATGAGCTACAACCGGTTGTAATCAAGAGCTAATCTCTTTGCTTGGGAAAATTCAAAACCTTAGGCCTTAGGGCGAAAGCATGTTTGTAGTCTGTTTTATGTAAAGGATTTTATTTTCTAATAAAGTTTTCTAAAATGAAGTTGAATCTGAATCGATGCCTTCTTTTTGCATTCATGCATTTGCATTGCATCATCAAAGAAATGAGATATTGATTAATATTTGGTTGCTAAATAGAAGAGTTTGTCATAAGGAAATAAATTTCTTGATAAAGTGGATTATGTCTGATTGCCCAAATATAGTCCAAATAAATGAGGAGAGAAGCCGATATTCCATAGAAGAGCATAAGACTTTGCCCGTTGATTCAAGCCAACATGATTATTCAAGAGTCCTCACGTCTCGATTTTCTTAAAGAAGCTTATGAATATCACGGAGGATAAGTGAGTGAAGAAATCTGCTGGTGAGCAACAAGGAGCTAAAAGAAGCATCTATGGAGAAAGTTTACGAGCACGACCATAACATCTGAATCTGAAGAAAAAGATGGTGTTTCCACTTGGATTATGATGACAAAACCGTATCATAATGTTTTATGTAAAGAGCTTTATTTTCTAGAAAAGTTCTTCTAATGGAATTAAATTTATAATCGGTAGCCTATCTTTCTTTTGCATTCTCTCTATGCATTTGAATGGCATTGCATCATCTTAGAAAGGAAGTGTTGATTCATATTCAGTTGCTAAATGAAAGAATTTGTCATAAGAAAATGTGTTACTTGATAAAATAGATTATGTCGATCGTTCGAACATAAGGACATAGCCGTATATGCGATCTATTTTATGTAAAGAAACGTATCTTCTAGAAAAGTTCTTCCAATGGAATCAAAATGATCAACACCTCTCTTTCTTTTTACATTCATGCCATGCGCTTGCATTGCATTTTATGCATTTGCATTACATCACGTTATATGCATTTGAGTCTAAAGAAAGAGCCTAATAAGTTAAAATTATAGAAGAAGAAAACAGTTGCAGAAAGATCAAGAAAGGAGGATTGTGAGAGCCTCAAGTCGGGAATCGAAATGGGAACCCATAGTGTATCCTCCTTTGTCAAAAATATTTACATCTGCAGGAATGATGTACCCAGGGCGAGATAATCCATAAAGCACGATGTTATGGATTGAAAGGGGTCTTCAGAACGTCAATATAAATGTCATTGACAAAGGGGATGATGCAATTGAAGATGTTTCAATGATATGCCCTTGTCCTCCTGGATTCATTTTGAACAATTGGACTGCTGTGAATCTTCTTGTAGTTTCTAAGTCCTCTCCAGAGTAATGCTCAATGTTAACTCTCTTTTTGTTTGCCCCCAAGCAATAGTGGGATTCTTTTTTAAGAGTTTATGTTTACTCTTTATCATTTAAATGAACATTAATAGAGATGCATTTTGTCATAGTCTTTTCATTCTTGTTAACTTCATAATTATTCCCTCTTCTCATAGCCTGTCCTCATATCATACCATAACGTTATGTTTGTTTGGTTCCAATACTTTGATGCTCCTCTATAGTTATATTTTCCATTCACCTTTCAGGTGTTCAAATACCAATGACATGAACAATCCCGTTACAAGTCCTAAAATCGATTTTGCGAAAGCTATTTGTGTAGGAGAATGCGAAGCTGAGAAAAATGCTGAAGATTATGTCTCGTCTCCTGACTTACTAAGAATGATAGAACAAGAAGATAAACAGATTCTACCCCATCAAGAATTTATTGAGACAGTGAATTTGGGAAATGAAGAAAAGAGGCAGGAAGTGAAGATTGGGACCTCCATTTCAGAGAAGACCAAACATGATTTGATCGCCTTGCTTCGTGATTACAAAGATGTATTTGCATGGTCGTATCAGGATATGCCAGGGTTGAACAAAGATATAGTGGTCCATAGACTCCCACTAAAACCAGAATGCAAACCCATTCAACAGAAGCTAAGACGAATGAGACCTGAAATGCTGTTAAAGATAAAAGAAGAAGTCAAGAAACAATTTGATGATGGCTTCCTACAAGTCGCCAAATACCCAGAATGGGTAGTTAACATAGTCCCAGTACTGAAAAAAGACGGCAAGGTACGAATGTGCATGGATTATCGCTATCTGAATCGAGTAAGTCCTAAAGATAATTTTCCCTTGCCACACATTGATACGTTGGTGGATAACACAGCGAAGCATTCATTGTTTTCCTTCATGGATGGATTTTTGGGTTATAACCAAATAAAGATGGTTCCCGAAGATATGGAGAAAACTACATTCGTGACTTTGTGGGGAACATTCTGCTACAAGGTGATGCCATTTGGATTGAAGAATGTCGGGGCAACATATCAGAGGGCTATAGTAATGTTGTTACATGACATGATGCATAAAGAAATAGAAGTCTATGTTAATAATATGATTGCCAAATCTCGAGGGGAAAGAGAGCATGTTGAGAACCTCAAGAAGTTGTTCGAAAGACTAAGAAAGTTCCAGCTGAAGCTTAATCCAGCCAAGTGTACGTTTGGGGCTACCTCAGGAAAATTACTAGGCTTTATCGTTAGTGAGAGAGGTATTGAGGTTGATCCAGATAAGATAAAAGCCATACAAGAATTACCACCTCTACGCACACAAAAAAAAGTCAGAGGATTTTTAGGGAGGTTAAACTACATCGCTGGATTCATTGCTCAACTTACCAACCGGTGTGACCCAATTTTTCGACTCCTTCAGAAACGCAATCTTGGAGAATGGAACAAGGAGTGCCAAGTGGCTTTTGATAAAATAAAATAGTATTTGTCTAGCCCTCCGGTGCTAGTACCACTAACTCCCGGGAGACCGTTAATATTGTATTTGACTGTGTTCGAAAACTCAATGAGTTGCATACTGGGGCAACATGATGAGTCAGGGAAAAGAGAAAGAGCAATTTACTACCTCAGCAAGAAGTTCACGGAGTATGAAGCAAAGTACCCGTCAATTGAAAAATTCTGTTGTGCTTTGGTCTGGGTAGTTCGAAGGCTCAGATTGTAATATCCCAGATTAGGGGTTATGCATTTGTGGCATAATTCAAGTGTTGGTGAGCTTAGTATATGTTTGGATGTGTTTTAGGAGTTTTTGAGAACTTTAGGTGAAGGGGAAATGCTTGGAAAATATTGGAATTTTAAGTGAAAAGAGGAAACTAGGCAAAGAGGCCTTAAGGATATTTCAGTGTGAAGCATGACACAAGGAACCATGTGGTAAAATGGCATGAAGGCGCAAGGGTGTAAGGGGAGAAGGTTGCGTTAAAGGGAGTACCAAGGGGAGGAGGTTCGAACAACGTGGGAAGTATTGGAGACTTTTATTTTTGGCGTTAAAAGGAATTGGGCTAAAGAGGCTTAAGGAAGTTATAAGCTTTTTGGACACAAAAGCGCCTTAGTAAAGTGGTAATGTCGTCACTTAGGGCACTGGAGATGGCGCCATAAGCTTGGTGCGGTCTGGAGTTAGAGTCGGCAGGAAGCAATATTTTGGTGTTTTATTTTGCAGGTGACGTCAAGGCAAGGGGGAAGTGTTGGACGGCACATGGGCTTTCAAAAGATAAGGATTAGGCTTGTTTTTTTAATTTTTGGCTAGGATTATTTTAAGATAGAAGATAAGTGTAGCTTTATTTATTTATTTTATTTATCTTAAGTGGATAGGTAAGTGGTAAGGGATAAAGTGAGGTTGGATTTAATTTATTTATTTTAAGTGTGTGGGTTGGATTATTTTATTAAGGTGATAAGGAGAAAAATGTGGGGATTTTGTTTTATTGGTTTTAAATATTGAGATAAGTGGATGAATGGGGGTTATTTAATTTATTTTGAATAAGTGTGGATTTATTTTATTTAGTTAAATAGGTAGATTATTGGGATTGTGTTTGATTTATTTTAAATAATAGGATAAGAGATAAGGAGGAGAAGAAAGTGTGATATGATAGGAGAAAGGTTGGTGGCGAATGTGGGATTCTTGGTGGGTGCCTAGTGGGTTTGAAGCTAGATAAGAAGGAGTGCGAAATTATTTATGGTTCTTTTAGTCTTACTGAATTTTTCTCAATCCTCCTTCTCATTCTTTTCTTTTCTTCAACCCCAATTCTACTAAGTTCTTGCCGTAATAGGTAGCATTATTTTCTTCTTTCTTTGCTTGTGATTCTCAAAGCCAGAAACACTCCTCATAAAAGCCGAAATTTCTTCTTTGGAGGCCATAGCCAAACCTTATAAGCCTTATTTCCTTTTCTTCTTCATCATTATTTTGAGCCATAGCTGAATGTGCGATTACCATTTGAAAGGCTAGCGAATCTTGTTGTGGAACCTTTCTCTTTAAGTCTCTTCAAGCAACGAGGTGGTAAGTAGATCCTTCTCTAGTAATCGATTTTGGATTCTCCTCATGGTGTGCCGAAACCATATGGTCGAGCCTTGGTTATATGGGTAGTCGAATATGTTTAGAGGCCATAGTAATATATGTTCTTTTATGTGTGGCGAATGGAGGAAGCACTAAGGATTCTTTAGGGATTCGATTTATCAAGGTGAGTCTATAAGGTATTCGGCCAAGGGCCATTTGTTTAGATGTTTATTTATGGTAGATTCTAACTTGTGACTATAGGGATTTCGACGGGCTTTTGGGTACAAGTGTGTGATTTTGGGATTCGGAAGAAATAGGTAAGAGGTTGCTAATATTGGTCATAGGCCATTATGTTTATTAGTGTTGACGGATTTTTAGTTATGGATGTTTAGGCAATTTGGCGATGATTAAGAGGAGCTTTGGGATTTGATTCATTTTGGTAAGAATATTAAGTGTGGATTGAGATTTGGTAGAAGACCAAATCGGCATTAAGGAGGAGGAAAACCACGTTCCAAGATCTAGTTAGATTCAAATAGTTCAGGATTTAGCTAAATAGTCAGGTGCGTAGTTATCACACTATTATCTTGTTGTGTGTATGTGTTATATTTATAAGTATGTATATGATGTGAATGATAGCCGAAATAAGGGCTAAAAAGGTGGATACCCATGATGGGTAATCGATTAACAAGGTCAGTATTTTATGACGTTATTTTATATATAATATATGTATGAAAGTGTGATGGCATGTGATGTATGCTTATTTTAATGATCTTGTGGCATGATACATGGGGCTTGGGATGTGACTATCGAAGGAAAGGTGTACATTATATGCGTGGTCTAATGTTAGCCTTGTGCTACATTGGCGCTTGATGTTAGCTATGTGCTTCATCAAGGGAGGTGTTAGCTAGGTGCCACATCTCGGATTGATATTTGTGTGCATCACCGTGGATGAATGATATGTGGGATCACTTATGTGATCGGTGGCTCGACCACTGACCTTGTCTGATGAGTGCGCCCAAGGTAAGATATGTGGGATCACTTAGGTGAGCGGTGGATTAGCCACGGCCTTGGCAGCAAGCAGTGCATTAAGGTAGGTGTAACGGATGGACTTAGGTTGGGTTGGGATGCATTTTGCATGGTGATTATGTGAATTTGTGTGGATATAGGTCAAGCCCATATATGTGGAGACATGTGAAATAACTATACATTGAGTCTGTTTGACTCACCCCTTGTGGGATTATTTTCAGGTGACGATCAGTGATGGGTGGGCGGCGGATGTAATGGAGGCCATGTGAAGTTCAAATTTCTTTTATTTGGACTATTTTACTTTAAGTGTTTTGAATTTAAATTTTGGGATTTATTTGATGTAATAAGGCCTTAGTAGAACTATTTTATTACATTTTTTATTTATTAAGCTTACAAACTTTTATTTATTAAAAGATTAAGTAAATCTATTTTAAAAGCGAAGCCCAAGCGTTTTGTCACCTAAAGTAAAGGATTTTAATAATGAAATAAACTTGTTTTCAACTCAAGCCCAACCCAAGCGATCTTTCTTCCAAATCACACAAGTTTTTCCTAAGTACCAAAAGAATTTGAAGCAGTTTACAGGGAACATACCGGATCCGGTCAAGGCTCATGGGCGGGTTTGGGGTGTTCACTGAAAATATATGTTGTATCATCTGGCGTGGTTAATTTCAAAACTGGACCCAACAAACTACATGATGGAATCACGCCTCTCGGGAAGAATGGCACGATGGCAGATCCTACTATCGAGTACAACGTCATATATGTAAGTTAAAAATCGATAAAGGGGGCGCGATAGGCGACTTTTTAGCAACTCAAACAACAGAGGAATACGAGCCATTGAGATTTGATTTCCCAGACGAAGACTTGATATGCATTACAGAAAACGAGTGTGAGTCGTAAAAAGAGAAATCATGGAAGATGAGCTTTGACGGTGCATCAAATGCATTGGGGCATGGGATTGGAGCAGTCCTAGTGTCACCAGAGGGGAACCATTATCCACTCACTGCCAGATTAAACTTCTTCTGTACCAATAATATTGCGGAATATGAGGCTTGTATCATGGGACTTCGTGCGGCCATTGAACGGAACATCAAAATCTTGAAAGTGTACGGGGACTCAGCGTTGGTGATTTACCAAATTCGTGGAGATTGGGAAGTGAGAGATTCAAAGTTGGTCAAATATCGCGATCTTGTTGCGGAGTTGGTCAAAGAGTTCAAAGAAGTGACTTTTAATTACTTCCCACGAGAAGAAAACCAATTGGTGATGCCACAGCCACTTTGGCCTCAATGTTCAAAGTAAGCGGAGAAAGCGGAAATAATGCCTCTCCAAATGAGCATATATGAGGTCCCTACACATTGTTTTAGCATTGAAAAGAGGCAGATGGACAACCATGGTTCCACGATATCTTAGAATATGTCAAGAATCAAAGATATCTCGAGCACGTAAATGAGAATAACAAAAGAACAATCAGAAGAATGGCGGTGGGATTTGTTCTCGATGGGGACATCCTATACAAAAAATGAAAAGATCAAGTGCTCCTGAGATGCATGGATGCTGTTGAAGCCAGAAAAATACTTGAAGATGTCCACGAAGGAACTTGTGGAACGCATGTTAATGTTTCACTATGGCTAGGCAGGTTGTGAGACTCGGTTATTACTGGCTGACGATGGAAAGCGACTGCATTAGTTACGCACGAAAGTGCCACAAATGTCAAATTTATAGCGATAAAATTTATGCAGCCCCTTCGCCCCTTCATGTCATGACTTCTCCGTGGCCTTTTTCTATGTGGGGCATAGATGTTATAGGGCCAATTTCCCTAAAAGCTTCTAATGGACACCGATTCATTTTTGTTGTCATAGATTACTTCACAAAATAGATAGAAGCTGCTTCATTTGCCAATGTGATGAAGACCGCAGTTTGCAGGTTCTTAAAAAAGGAGATCATATGCCGATACAGGTTGCCTGAGAGAATCATTTCGGATAATGCCTTGAATCTGAACAACAAGATGATGAAGGAAGTGTGTGAGCGATTTCAACTAAAACATCATAATTTCTCACCCTATCGCCCAAGATGAGCGGAGCGGTGAAAGCGACTAACAAAAACATTAAGAAGATTATTAGGAAAAGACTGAGACCTATAAAGACTGGCACGAGAAGCTACCATTCACTTTGTACGCATATCGCACATCTGTGCGTACATATACGGGAGCAACTCCTTTCTCCCTGGTCTATGGAATGGAAGCTGTACAGCCTATCGAAGTTGAGATCCCCTCTCTACGAGTCTTAATGGAGTCGAAGCTAGAAGAATCAGAATGGGTTCGAGCTCGATATGACCAGCTAAATCTTATCGAAGAAAAACGCTTGAAGGCCATCTGCCATGGACAAATGTACCAAAAGAGAATGATCATGGCCCATGACAAGAAGGTGCGGCCAAGAGAATTTCGCGAGGGAGAACTTGTACTGAGAAAGATTCTCTCAATACAAAATGACTTTCGAGAAAAATGGGCACCAAATTGGGAAGGGCCATATGTCGTAAAAAGGCTTTTGAAATAAATATGAGCGTGAGGTATCCCTTTCATACCTACTCTGCCATTTTCATGCATCTCATGTTTGGTTCATTTTAAATGATAAATAGTGAAATTATATACTCTAAACAAAAGGGATGTTGAGTATTATCTAGATGAGAATTTGGTAAGTGCAAGAGCTTGAAAGCAAGGACAAAGTTAAACAGGGGGCAAAAGGTGATATCGAGAAGCGTAGATCACTCGTAAAACTTGAGGGCGGGTACAAAACACGAAAGGAAAGTCAAGAGTCTAAGTAATGAGTGCAGTCATCATGAAAAACCATAACAAAAAGGGATATATGACAAACCATTAAGGCGCATGACATAATCATGTAGGCATAAAAGCATTTAAGACAAACCGTGCATATCATGATAACATCATGCATGACACATCTGGTCGCCAATAAAGTAAGAAGTTTTGATAATAGTTGTACCAAACCAAGGAAAAGAAGACATCAAGAGTTCCACGGATGATATGTTTTGAAATTACGATTGCAAAATATCAACTAATATCTGAGAAGTGAGTTGAGCCTCGGGTTACACCACGAGGTGTTTTTCAATTTTGTTCAAAATCAACTCATATCTGAGAGGTGAGTTGAGCCTCGAGTCACATGCCGAGGTATTTTTAATTTCTTTTTCAAATTACATTTGTTTCAAAATCAACTCATAATGCGAGAGGTGAGTTGAGTCTCGGGTCGCATCTTTGAGGTATTTTAATTTACATCTTTCAATTTACGTTCAAAATCAACTCATAAGGCGAGAGGTGAGTTGAGCCTCGAATCCATACGCCGAGGTATTTTTAATTTCATCTTTCAATTTACATTCAAAATCAACTCATAATGCGAGAGGTGAGTTGAGCCTCGAATCATACCGAGGTATTTTTAATTCATCTTTTAATTTACGCTCAAAATCAACTCATAATCTGAGAGGTGAGTTGAGCCTCAGGTCATAGGCCAAGGTATTTTCAATTTCATCTTTCAATTTGCTCAAAATCAACTCATAATCGAGAAGTGAGTTGAGCCTCGGGTCATGAGGCCGAGGTATTTTCAATTCATCTTTCAATTTCTATTTTCAAAAATCAACTCATAATGCAAGTGGTGAGTTGAGCCTCGAAGTAACGTCGAGGTATTTTTAATTTTTGTTTTTCAATTTCTGTTTGTTCCAAAAGATCAACTCATATTACGAGAGGTGAGTTGAGCCTCGAGTCCTGCTGTTGAGGTATTTTCAATCTCATCCTTCAAAATAAAAAATAAAAAAATCAACTCATATTGTGAGAGGTGAGTTGAGCCTCGGGTCGCACGCTGAGGTATCTTCAGTCTTCTTGAAGATAGTAAGGAAGCAATTTGGAAAATTCAAAATTCTTATTTCCTCGAAGTTCTCGTGGAATATGCTGAGATTACAAATCCCGTCTCCCTAAGTTTACAATGAGGATCAATTCTTATCTCTTTGAAGCAGAGAAGATTAAGTGGAGCGGATTAAAGCTACAGGTCCTATCTCTCTGAAGTTTCAGTGAAGCAGGCTGAAGGCATCAAATCTTGTCTCCATGAAGTTACAATGGAGCAGATTAAAGATAAAATACATCTCATCCCTCGAAGTTGCAGCAGGATCAATTTGAAGCTACAGATCATATCTCTCGGAAATAGTGGTGGAATGGATCAAAGCAACAGGCTACAGTAGAGTTTGAGGATGTTCAAAGAAGAGCACCCAAAGAAATCAAGGCTCGGCAAGACCGGGTAAATTTGGGTCTTTTAAAGTCTTTGCTCTGTTCCCGTTGTACGACAACGAGCAAAGAGGGGCAGCTGTAATACCCATAATTTGTCCGGCCCATTTTTAAACCCATTCTTCAACCCAAATTACGTAAATTAAACCAAAAATCAACTCAAACCCTAAAACCAAACAAACCCAAACTAAACAGGCCCAAAACACTAATTTTTCAGAAAAAAACAAAACCCTGGCGTATTCCCATCTGCTTTTGGCCTCTGTTTGCCACCTTTGTTGCCACCTTACATGTCGTATATCCACCGTCCCACTTACACTGCGAAGGCGGAGACATCATTACAATATACAAGTTGTAACAATGGCTATAAAAGCCAATCTAATTTCATTGTAAGAGGAATGGTTCGAAAAAACGAACTATCGAAATAGAAAGCAAAAAAAAGCAATAAAGGTTTATATCAATCTCTCCGTTTTCATCTGACCTTTGGTTTTCTTTTACCTTTTTTTTATTTTCATTTATTGTCTTTTTTGAAACTTTTTACAAATAATAAGAATAAAAGCGAAAAGGAAAACTCATCGGATTCGCACGTGTCTCGTCGCCGAGCGAATCCCCTTTGTCATCGAAATCGGCTTAAGAGGTGGTTAAGAGGCCTCATTTTTGGCTTTTAAGGCCTAGAAGGCTTTGCCTTCGATTTTCTTTTCGAAGGGGCGCTTAAAGGGAGTTCATTTCATCTTTCGATCATCGACCACGGTGGCAGATGTGAGACCAAAGTAAGCCAAGGAAGAGTTGAAAGAGTTGAGAGATGAAAGGCTTTCAAACCCTTTTTTTTTTTTTTTTGAAGAGATAAAAGGTTTTCAAATTTTTTTTCTTCTAAAACAGAGGTTACAAAATAATAATTAAAAATAGGTTTTGAAATATTAAATGACACAGCTGTTTGGTGGGGTGGGAATCCGTGTGTACCTACCTTAAAAAGGAAATTCGCTTTTTAATATCAAAAAATATAGTTTAAATTTCATTTAATGTAGTTGATTACCTACGATTTTAGGTTATGATTAAACTAGCCGATTAATAAAGGGAACATAAAAATTAAATTTTTGTATTTAAATTCTAATTTAAAAGGTTTAATAAAATTTTAGGAAATATTTGAAATTGGTTTAAATTTTTGACTAATATTTAAACTTAAGGTTAAATATAATAAATGTTTATTGTTGTTTGATAATTGTAAGTAATTTTAAAATTATTTTAAAATAAATTTTAATTTGATAATTTTAGTTTATGTAAGAATGATATTCTAGATAAGACAGTTAAAGAAGGTTCAGTTGGTCTATTTTAAAATTTCATAAATTTATGAATTAATGAGTGATAATTTATAAATAATAAAAATGAATAAAATTTGGATTAGTTGATTTTGAAAAATAAAAAAAAAAATTAAATGAGTTTAAATTTAATTTGTAATAATGGAACTTTTTATTTTATAAATAAATAAATAATTATTTATTTTTGAGAGTATTTTAAAAATATAGAAGATAAATCTTAAATTTAAATTTATTTGAAAAAAAAGGTTGAAAATAATTAACGGAAATTATTTAAAAATTTAAATGGAAGAATTGGAAAAATTAATTTATTTAATGAAGCGGTAAATACGGATATTAAGTTTAAGCTTCAGTAAAATTTGGAAAATAAGGAAATTATGTCAGTTAGCAAATACGGATAATTGGGGTTAGTAACATAAAATTTAATGAAGAAGGAAAAAACTTTTTTTGCCAAATTTGTCTAATTGCCGTGTTCGAACAAACCCAAAAATAGGTAAATTTTATATTTACAATTTGATACATAGATCCAATGAAATTTTTAATTGATAAATCAATTTAACCCATTAAAATCATTTAATCAAAATTTTGGAAATTAAGATTATTTTAAGGCTAATTTTTGGATTAATAATAAAAAAAATTTTTTTTAAAAATTTAAAGTTAAAGTAAATTTAGGGATTTGAAGATAATTATAATTATTAATTAATTTAAAAATTTAAAGTTAGAATTTATTTTAAAAATTATTTTAATAAATAATTTAATTAGAATTTTTTTTATGGAGAACTTAATTTTAATCATTGAAATTTTTATTTTAATAAAATATTTTTAATACAATTTATAAAATCAATTTGTTTTTTTTTAAAATTTTTTAAATATTAATTTAAATTCAATTGATTAAAAATATTTTAACTTATAATAAAAATTTTTCTTAAAAAAATATTTTAAAAAAAAAATTTAAAAATTTACCAAATAAAAGGAAAAAGTATTTTGAAGAAATTTATTTAAAAAAATAATTTTTAAAAGAAAGCATTTATTTAGGATAAAGGTATCCTATTAATTAACTTAAAGAAAGAATTAAAAAGGGGCCTTTCATAAATTGTTGCCTTGGTTTGAGGGCCGGCGTGGCTGAATAAATTTTCAAATTGAGAACATCTGTTTTATATTTCAATTTTTATATAATACTATTTAATTTTCTTAATGCTTTTGTTTAAATTTAGTTAAATTGATTCCTTGAATTTAAATTATTTATTTTCAATAAATTTTTTTTTAAAATTTTAATTTATTTATGAAAATTTTATTATCTAAATTAAAATAATTTTTAGTAAATTAGCCCATAATTTAAATTGCAAAGGATAAATTTGACGATAGATAGAATATATTTAATCTAGAAACAAATCTGAATGTTAGATTTAATATTATCTTCTAATTTATTTTTGACTAATTAGATTTTGATCAAGTATTTAATTAGTTAATTTGATATTTTGTTATATTATGTTTAAGGATTTTATATTTAAGCTATTTGCATTGAAATGTGTTTGATTGTTAAGAAAAAGTGATTGTTGATTAAAACAATGTTAGTATAAAAGGAATTAAATTTTATTATTTAATTGAATTTTAGTTTTAATTTTGATGATGAATTATGATAAAATTTTTTTTAAAAAGAATGTATTCATTTTATTTCAAATTTTAATTAAGTTATTTGTATTTTGAAGATTTGATTTGTATATTTTGGTAAAATTGTAAGAATTATTCAATTCATATTAAACTTAATCTTTTGAATAGTGACTGGTTTCTATTGAGATTAAGACCTTGCTGATGAGGTTGGCATTAACTAATTGGAAACAGAACAAATTGAAAATCAGTTTGCATATTCTAAGCTATTTAAGTATTAAGTTTTATTATGTCAAGTCTATGAATTTTAATTGCAATTTTATACTTTATTTTTATTATTGAATACTTAATAAAGTTAAAACACTGTGTTTTATAGACTTGATTGTTTCTTGAATTTTTGAAATCTGCATGAGCAAAATGAAATTGATTATTTACTGTTAATTTCTATTAATTATGGATGTTTGTGAACAAAGAATGATTTATTTATATTTTTAATTTGACATTTTTATTTGAGTTATCTTTTTGAAATATTTGAGCAATTATCTTTGTTGATTATTTTGAAATTTTTGTGATAGATTAAAAAAGGATAATTAAAATTTGTCTCGGTTTGCTATTTGTAAGTCAAGTTATAAGATTTGAAAATGAGGAATATTTTTAAATATGTGTATTTATTTGTAATCAAGTTATTTGTCTTCAACAAAATCTTATTTATACTTTTGTGTGATGGTACTATGGTTTAATAATGGTTGTTAAGGTTCTCCTTAAATTAGTTAATGTTCTGCATACTTTTTTTGAATTATCTGGAATTAAAATTCTTTTCCATGTTTTTTTAGCTAATTTCCATTAATTTACAATTTTGACCTATTTTACAAACTTTAATGATTTTATTATGCCTGATTTATTTTAGTTATATTAGTAAAATGAATTATTATTATGTTTTATTGTAGAATTTTTATGTAAAGCAGAACTTTTTGATTGCTTTTATCGTGATGCGTCATATTGCTAAGATTTAACCTAATTTTTTTAAGTTATCTTCTGCAATATAAATTTTTTTTAATGGATTTATTCGTCATTTTTAGAAATTTATAAACTATATTCTTTACATGTGAATTGTGTTAAGATTATAAAAATTCTATGTGCCATATTTTAATCAAAGATTAATTGAAATGAAAATATCTTGAGACATGGAGTTAAGACTAGTGCATCGAATTGACTAAATTGCTTCTTTACATGCCAATTTTTACAGACATGAATCTGTCTATTCCCACTAGCCTTATAAAGCTATGCTTATTTGAAAGACTATTAAGTTATGTAATCTATTATTTTTATAATATTTTTTTTTAAAATTTAGTATTTAGTTTAATGGTACATAGATATTCTAGATAGAAAATTTATTTATTTATAATCTAGTTATTTTAAATTCATTGGAATTGTCTAAATTTTAATGCTTAAAGATCTGATAAATTTGCTCTGGATTTTTCTGATTCAAAGCATTTGATTATTTTCATTGATAATTTAAATTAAAGCAATTTGTTTCAGATGGTTTATGTTAAAATATGAATCTAAATTAAAATTATATTTTTATTGTAAAATTATAATTTAATTTTTTTTAAATCTTACGAGGTTAACATTGTAAATATCATATTATGAAATTTGAATTAAGATTTTTTGTTATTATTTATTCTAAAATAATATATATAAACAAATTATTTGATACAAAAGAAATTTATATGTGTGAGGTTATTTTTCTAGAAACTAGTTGAAATTCCTTTGAAAACCATCTTTCTCTTCGTCCATCACCACCGCCTTAACGAAACCCCGATCATGTCAACTGTTAGACCGCAGCTTGAGATTCCTGTAGGGTTTCGATTTCTTCCCACCAAAGAAGAAATCCTTTGTGATTACCTTCAACCATTCATCAAGGGCAATCCTATACCTTCTGGTGTGATGAAGGAGTTGGATATTTATGGTGCAAATCGCCGCGAGCCTTGGAATATTTTCGACCAAGATTCGGCAGAGTCTTTCTGGGTTATCACGAAGCTGAAGAAGAAGAGCAAATCAAGAATCGAAAGAACCGCGGGAGATGGATGTTGGCTCCAGCAATATATCAAAGAAGTGAAGAACTCGGACGGCAGCGAAGTCATGGGTTATGATAAATACTTCACGTACACCAGCAAGAAAAGCCAGAAATCAACTGGTCAATGGATCATGCATGAGTTCTCCTTGAAAGACCAAGAAGCTCTTGGTTTGAGTGATTTCGTTATCTGTGAGATTAAGAATAAAGATGCCGCTGTTGTGAGCCCGGATTGCGAAAAATGTGAAGGAGAAATCAACAAGAACAAGAAACGTAAGTTGATGGAGGTGCCGTCGACTTCAACAAATGATTTTGCTTTCGTGCCCGTGGCATTTGATTATATGGCACCAGAAGCAGGAGGCTTCTCACCGTCACCACCCTTCACTGCATGCTTAAACCAACAACCAAACCCTTGGACGTCGGCAGGTGTTGGTGACAATCTTGTAGTGCCTGATTATAATCCTCACCATCTGGTACCTGCCTAACCCTTGCTCTATTTTCATTTTATATTTTTACATTTAGCTTATATATTCATAACCTTGTTCATGCATGCTTATATATTTGATTCTCAAACCAAACAATTGGCATTGATTTGCATATTCAGGAAGAAGCTGGTGAGGATGTCAACGCCGATCTTTACATCACATTGCAAGAACTGGACAACTTCTTGAACTCGGATTAGAGTTGATGTAAATGTCTTCAATGTAACTCCACACCACATATGAATTTTAGTGATGGCTTTTTCCCGTGGTTTTTTTCCTTCTATATTCAGAAGGGTTTTCCACGTAAATTTGGTGTCTCACCTTTGCATGCCTTTATTTATTTTTATATATTAATACACTAATTTAAAATGTATTTAAAACTAAAATTGATTTAAATATTTTATAGAAAATAATATTTTATTTTTATCAAACATTATTTTTTCTAAACTTAAAAACCCAATCTATCTGGTTTTAATTACCACAACTTACCATAAGTAGAAATTTTAATTATCAATATTGTATTAGTTAGTGTTTTCTTTGTATTATTAAATTGTTATTTTTAAAAATAAATACCTAAAAATATGACATAATAATATATTAACTTAATCAAACAATTATCAAAAACCCCATTTATCACCAACTTTAAAGTTCCCATTAAAATTTTTTTAAATATTTTTTTCTTTTAAATTTACATATTGAGTCATGGTAGAGTGACCACTTCGTAATAAAATAATAACATAAGTGATTAAAACGTAATATTTCAAATATAAGTTACTAAAATGTAATCTGAGTTAAACAAAATTGACTATTTTTATAATTTATCTTTTTTTATTTTATTTTATTTCTTTTCCTTCTTATTTGTTAAAAACTCTAATCGTTGTACTCAATAGCCACTGATATTGCCGTTTGTGATGACCTTTCATGCCGATTTCATGCCTAAAGAAGAGATGCCATCCTTCTCATTGACTTCTACTGTTCATATTTCTTAGTAGTCCGTTCCAAATCTTCTAAAACAATGACCAAGCTTCGAATTACTCTTTCTATAACAATGTTTTTTTAAATATCACTGGTGTCGCCTAACACAACAACACCACCTAAATATATATATATATATATATATATATAATTTTAACGGGTGTTGCTTGACATACTAGTCAGAATTACCTAATTTTTCAAAGGTGTCGGAAATGGTGATATGAGATCACTAAATCCGACAGGTAAGATTGAATAAGATAGTAATTTAATATTTATGAGTCAAGTGAGAATTCAGAAGAATTTGTGGATTGGTGAATTTGATGAATTAAAAGAATTTATTAGGTCAAATAGGTCAAAAGCGAGGTATCGAGACCTCGAATTTGAATCGAGCCATAAATATTTTTAGAAATATTTATGGAGTGTTATTAAGTTAGTATTAAAGTTTGGTTGAGAAATTTAAATGTTTGGGTAGTCAATTAAATAAAAGGATTAAATTGTAACAAGTGCAAAATTGCTAGAAGAATTAAATAGCTCAAGTGTTAAAAGAAAGAGGATTTATAGGGCAATTAACCTAAAGGTGAAAAGGCTGGACGGCAAGGGAAGAAAATCATCACAAACATAAGGAAATAAGGGCAAAATTAAAAATTTAATAATTTTAACATGTATAATAAAGATAAAATAGAAAACCTAGAGATATCTTCACATTATCTCAGCCAAAACACCATAGGAGTTCTGGAGAAAGCTGGTTATTCATATCTTTACATCATGTGAGTTTGATTCTTGCTTTTCTTGATAATTTTATGTTTTTATGACTTTTACAACTAGATCCACTTATAGAATTCATTAGTTTTTGATTTGGTGGGTAAAATTAAAAGTTACACTTGCTGAGAAATGGAAGTTTATGATGAATTATTATGAAATTTAAATTCTAATTTCATATTAAGGTGGTTTTATTAAGTGATTTTGATAGGAAATGATATTTAGGACCTAATTGTGAAAAAGTTGTGAATTAGAGGTTGGTGATGAAATTCAGAATATCAAAGGTTGTGAAATAGTTTGTAATGATAGGATAAAGTGTTTATTGAGAAAAATTAGTTCAATTGATGGCTGAATTGAGCAGGGACTAAATTGTAAAAACTATAAATTTTGGGCTAAAAGTGCAATTTTGAAATTTGAAGAGCATAATTTATGAAGTGAAATAGAAATGAAATATATGCTAATGAGTGAAAATATCTTACATTATAGATCAAGAAACCAAAGAAGAAAGAGGAAAAGAAAAAGTTGCAGAGTAGTCCCTAAATTTCAAAATCTTCTACAAATCAAAGTGTAAGTTCATATGGTTGAATTTATATGTTTATTTGTGAAAGATTGAATGATATAATGTGCTGTTAAATATGAATTTGATGTGGGATTGTGAAAATATGATAAAATGAAAGAATAAATGGCAAGAATTCAAATTAGGAAAACGCAAATTGAGTAATGCTCGTGTCGTGACATGTGATGAATTGATGGATAAGACCATGGTTAATCCATGGCAAATGTGAAATGTAGGTATGGTATCATCCATACTGAGTTGTGAAATGTAGGTATGGTATTAACCATACTGAGTTGTGAATTGTAGGTATGGTATTAACCATACTGAGTTGTGAATTGTAGGTATGGTATTAACCATACCGAGTTGTGAAACGTGGCACCGAGTAACGACGCACTCAAATTGTAAGACGCTTCCTAATTTGATAATAAGTAATACAAAAGGTGTGAATCAAATGAAAAAATTGGATGATCGTTAATGTTGAGCTCAACTATGTGAAGTACTTTAACAATGGTTGTGAATGACAGGAACTTTAGTAAATACTTTGTTATTGTGTGGAAATATTATGTGTGGTAAGCTACTTTTAAACCTATGGACTTATTAAGCTTCATCAAGCTTACTTGTGTGTGTTTGATATTTTTATGTAGATTGAATTAAAGAGAAGTGGTAGATCGGATCATCACAAAGAAAGCTCACCGTCCGATCAATTCGTAGCTTTTGTTTTAGGCTTAAAGATTTATATGGCATGTATAGAGTTTAAATGAGATGGAGTAAAGATGTTATAAACTAGTTAACAATATTTTGCAATCAAACAGTTTTTGAATTACAGCAGTGACGTGATTTTGAAAAATCACCAAAAATAGAAGAAATGGAATTAGAAAGTGAATAAGATATATAATTGAAGCTTATTGAGTCTATTTTCGCATAAAATAAACATAACAAAAGAATTATTCTTATGTTTTGAGATATTTTAATTTTGTGAGACTAGTTCAGAATGATTATGTTATCCCCTGTTCTATGTTTGAAAATTCATTAGAAATTGCACAAAAATAATTGTGGGATATAGTTTATATGTATGTAATCTTGAATGAGTCTATTTTCAAAGGAACTAAATAAGAAGGTCATATGAATTCTTTACAAAGAGTAATTTGATTTGTAGTGAAGAGAGGTCAGAACAGTCAAACAGTGAAATAGGAGAAACTTTAATGAATAAACTGTACTAATTGGCCACATGAAAAATTCTGGAAAAATTATAGTGAAAAGATATATGAGTATAGTTTCAGACAAAATTAACGGATCTTAATTTGGAGTTCCGTAGCTCCAGATATAAATAATTTAGTGACTATGATGCAGATAGACAGTTTTAAATTTTATGCCAAATTAGTAGTTGAGTCTAGTAATGCCTCGTGCTCGACTCCGGCAACGGTTTCGGGTAAGGGGTGTTACATTTATTGGTATCAGAGCTTTGGTTTAGACGATTCTCGAACGAATGTGATGTATAAAATGTCTAGAAATACATGCCATATAAATCTGTGATAGTGGGATGAATGATCCGATCTAACTATTAATTTTGTTATAGATTGTAAAGATGTCCGATAGACCCGAGGGTGCTGATCATGAAGAGGAAGTTAATAGTAGAGTACAGACTTCGAAAGGGGAACAAGTAATAATGTTCCGATTTCTTTGATGAGAGAGGAAGAACTTAAAATTTGATTTACGGGTAATGAATCGGTGGTTTAGTGAAACAATGCAAGGAAGAAGTCAGCACAACAACCTCCTCCTCCCTCTCTTTGTACCACCGCCAACCCCGCTTGTTCCTCCTTCAATAGATGAATCTATCAAAAGAACACCGATTGAGAAACCTCGTAAAGTTCGAGTGAAGAATTTCGGGAAGATCGGATGATGATCCAATTAAAGGTAGTATTGGTTAAAGAGTTTGGAGAGAGTTTTCAAACAGATGATTTGTTCTCCTGAGGACTATCTCAAGTGTGCGCTTCATTATTGAAAGAAGAAGCGATAATTGGTGGAAACCATTGTGGCAAGTGGTACTGCAGATAAACTTACTTGGGAATTCTTCCAAAATGAGTTTAAAAGAAGTATGTGGGAAGGAGATATTTAGATAAAAAGAAGAGGGAGTTCCTTGATCTTCGACAAGGAATAAAACCTGCTGTTGAATATGAAAGAGAATTTGTGTATCTCAGTAGATATGCTCGGGATGTTGTACCGACATAGGAAGAAATGTGCATTAGATTTGAAGAAGGGCTTAATGATGAAATCAGAATGATGATAGGAGGCTCTGAGATTCGAGAATTTGTGGTTCTGTCTGATCGAGCTCAAAAGATGGAAGAAGTGTATAATAGAAAGATGCAAAGAGAAAGAAAAGGCAAAGAAGTATATAAAAGAAGTTTCTCTAGACCAACTTCGACTTTTCCGGCTAAAAAGTTCAGAGATGATTCTAGTCGATCTGTTACAATTTCGGAACGATCGAATAAAAGTAAAACAACTCAAAGAGATGTCGGAGTGATTAATAAACCAGCAGTTAGTATTAGTAGTGTACAAAATGTTCCGAGACCTAGATGCAAAAATTGTGGTAGATTTCATATTGGTGAATGTTGGGGAAGAACCGGAGCTTGTTATAGATGTGGTGGAACTGATCATTTTATTCGGACCGTCCTCACCATTAAAAAAAGTAAAAACAAGGCGAGAAGCAAACAAATACTCCTCGTAAAAGTAGACGTCGGTCAAAGTAGTCACTTGAGACCGCTTGCTCGGAATGAGAGATATCAGAGTCTGATCGTAAACAAGGGCACCTGCACGTATATATGCTATTCGAGCAAGAGAAGAAGCTTCTGCTCCAGATGTGATAGCTGGTATTTTCCATCTTTTTAATGATTCTGTGTATACTTTAATTGATCCTGGATCTACGCATTCATATATTTGTACTGCATTAGTGTCAGAAAATAAAATGACTGTTGAGTCCATTGACTTTGATATGCAAGTCACTAATCCGTTAGGGCAAAGTGTGTTAGTTAATTTAATATGCTCAAGTGTCCACCGAAAATACAAGGTTGTGAATTCTCTCACGATTTAATGTTGTTACCTTTTCGAGAATTTGATGTTATTTTTGGAATGGATTGGTTGATTAAACACGATGCCATAGTGAATTGTAGAGAAAACGAGTTGATTTAAAATGTCGATGGGAAATAGTTTCAAATTGAGTTTGGAGATAAAAGAATGATGTCGTAACTATTTCACCATTGCACTCGTAAATTGATTCTAAGGGTAATGAAGCATTTTTAGCGATATTCTTGATACCCGGTTCGAATTGAAGATGGAACAATTGCCGCTTGTTAATGAGTTCACCGATGTGTTTCGAGGAATTACCGTTTACCCCGGATCATGAGGTTGAATTCGAATTGATGTAATTCGGTATAGCTCCGATATCAATAGCACCGTATAGAATGGCACCAAATGAGTTAAAAGAGTCAAGACACAATTGCAAGAGTTATTGGATAAGGGGTTCATCGGATCGAGTACATCACCTTAGGCTTACTTGCTTTATTTGTGAAAAGAAAGATAGCTCGCTACGATTGTGTATTGATTACAGCAAATGAACAAGGTAACAATTAAAATAAATATCCATTACCTCAGATCGATGATTTATTTGATCAATTGAAAGGTGCTTCTGATGTTTTCAAAGATAGACCTTAGATCCGGTATTATCAATCAAGGCTAAAGAGTGTGATGTGCCAAAGATCGCTTCGACTCTCGGTATGGTCATTACGAATTTCGTAATGCCTTTTGGTTTAACAAATGCCCTCTGCATTTATGGATTTAATGAATCGAATTTTTCAACCTTATTTGGATAGATTTGTGGTGGTATTTATTGATGACATATTGGTCTATTCAAAGATAGAATCCGAGCATGCACAACACTTGAGAATTGTATTACAGACTTTGAGAGAAAAGCAGTTATATGCAAAATTTAGTAAATGTGAGTTTTGGCTTCATGAAGTTGGATTTCTAGGTCACATTGTATCAGCTGAAGGAATTCGTGTGGATTCAAGTAAAATTTCAGCAGTGGTGAATTGGAAAACACCGAAGAATGTAACTGAAGTGCGAAGTTTTCTGGGACTAGCAGGGTATTATCGCCGTTTTGTAAAGAATTTTTCCATGATTGCTTCACCAATGACTCGCTTATTACAAAAGAATGTTGAGTTGTGTGGTCGATGAATGTCAATAGAGCTTTGACCAATTAAAGAAAATGTTAATGAAGCTCCAGCTTTGACTCAACCGTAATCGTATACCGTATATTGTGTACAGTGATGCATCTTTAAATGGTTTGGGTTGTGTGTTAATGCAATGGAAAGGTAGTGGCTTATGCTTCACGGCAATTAAAACCAAATGAAAAGAATTACCCTACACATGATCTTGGATTAGCTGCAATTGTTTTTGCTTTAAAATTTGGAGACACTATTTATATGGTGAGAAGTGTTATATCTATACGATCACAAAAGTCTAAAATACTTAATGACTCGTATGAACCGAACTTAAGATGAGGCGGTGGTTAGAGTCATTAAAGATTATGATTTGGTTATTGACTACCATCCGGAAAAGCTAATGTAGTTGTTGATGCACTTAGTCGAAAGTCATCATTGTTTGCACTTCTTGTTAATGAATGCTCATTTGGCTCTTAGTGAAGAAGGTGTTGTATTAGCGAATTGAAAGTGAAACCCATGTTTCTCCAAAAATTCGAAACGCAGAATAAAGACCCGAAATTGGTATTTAAACGACAAATGGTTCAAGATAACTTAGATTCGTAGTTCAGATTGATGATGAAGGTATGTTATGTTATCATAATGTAATTTGTGTTCCAAACAACTGATTTGAAGAATAATATTCTTTCAAGCACATAATAGTATGTATTCTATTCACCCGGGCAGTACGAAAATGTATGGTGATTTGAAAAAGATATATTGGTGGCCTGGTATGAAAAGAGAAATTTCAGAATTTGTTGCAAAATGTTTGATTTGTCAGCAAGTTAAAGCAGAGCATCAAGTGCCAACGGGTTTATTACAACCCATTATGATTCCTGAATGGAAGTGGGAGCTTGTTACAATGGATTTTGTATCAGGATTGCCTATGACTCCAAGAAAGAAAGATTCGATATGGGTGATTGTTGATAGATTGACAAAGTCAGCACACTTTATTCCAAATGTAATGCATTTTTCACTTGAGAAGTTAGCGAATTGTATGTGTCGTAGATTGTGAGACTACATGGAGTTCCAGATCTATCATTTCGCATCGGATCCAAGGTTTACTTGAGATTTTGGAACAAACTGCAAGAAGCTTTAGGTACCGATTAAATTTTAGTACAAAGATTTCATCCTCAAACAGATGGACAATGAGCGAGTGATTCAAATTTTAGAAGATATGTTAAGATGTTGTATACTCGAGTTTGGTGACAGTTGGGAAAGGTATTTACCTTTGGCTGAGTTTGCTTACAATAATAGTTATCACCTAGCATAAAATGGCACCGCTTGAGGCTCTTTATGGTAGGAAATGTAAGACTCCATTGTGTTGGTCGGATTAAGTGAATCAAAATAGTTGGGGTTGATTTGATTCGAAACCAAGAGAAAGTCCGGGTTATTCGAGATAGTCTAAAAGTCGCCTGCACTGGCCGTAAGTCATATGCGGATTTGAAACGAAGAGACATAGAATATGCAAGGGTGATCGAGTATTTTAAAAGTTTCACCATGGAAGAAGGTGTTACGGTTTGGCGTAAAAGGAAAATTGAGTCCAGATTTATAGGCCATATGAAATTGTGGAAAGGGTTGGTCCTGTAGCTTATCGCTTGGCTCTACCTCCTAACTTGAGAAGATCCACAATGTGTTTCATGTGTCTATGTTAAGACGGTATGGGTCGATCCTTCACACGTAATTCCTCATATCAAATTGAGCTTCAACCAGATATGACTTATTCGTAAGAACCAATAAAGATTTTGTCTCGTGAAGTTAAAGAATTGCGAATAAAAAGATACCATTGGTTAAAGTATTATGGCATCGACATGGTATGGAGGAAGCAACTTGGGAAACAGAGGAGTCAATGAGATCACAGATCAAATCTATTTTAGGTAACAAATTTCGAGGACTAAATTTTAAGGAGGGGAGAGTTGTAACTACTTAATTTTTCAAGTGGTGTCGGAAATGGTGATATGAGATCACTAAACCGATGTAAGATTGAATAAGATAGTAATTTAATATTTATGAGTCAAGTGAAAATTCGTAAGAATTTGTGGATTGGTGAAGTTGATGAATTAAAAGAATTTATTAGGTCAAATAGGTCAAAAACGAGGTATCGAGACCTCGAATTTAAAAATCGAGTCATAAATATTTTAGAAATATTTATGGAGTGTTAAGTTAGTATTAAAGTTTGGTTGAGAAATTTAAATGTTTGGGTAGTCAATTAAATAAAAGGATTAAATTGTAACAAGTGCAAAATTGCTAGAAGAATTAAATAGCTCAAGTGTTAAAAGAAAGAGGATTTATAGGGCAATTAACCTAAAGGTGAAAAGGCTGGACGGCAAGGGGAAGAAAATCATCACAAAGATAAGGGAAATAAGGGCAAAATTGGAAATTTAATAATTTTAACATGTATAATAAAGATAAAATAGAAAACCTAGAGATATCTTCACATTATCTCAGCCAAAACACCATAGGAGTTCTGGAGAAAGCTGGTTATTCATATCTTTACATCACGTGAGTTTGATTCTTGCTTTTCTTGATAATTTTATGTTTTTATGACTTTTACAACTAGATCCACTTATAGAATTCATTAGTTTTTGATTTGGTGGGTAAAATTAAAAGTTACACTTGCTGAGAAATGGAAGTTTATGATGAATTATTATGAAATTTAAATTCTAATTTCATATTAAGGTGGTTTTATTAAGTGATTTTGATAGGAAATGATATTTAGGACCTAATTGTGAAAAAGTTGTGAATTGGAGGTTGGTGATGAAATTCAGAATATCAAAGGTTGTGAAATAGTTTGTAATGATAGAATAAAGTGTTTATTGAGAAAAATTAGTTCAATTGATGGCTGAATTGAGCAGGGACTAAATTGTAAAAACTATAAATTTGGGGTAAAAGTGAAATTTTGAAATTTGAAGAGCATAATTTATGAAGTGAAATAGAAATGAAATATATGCTAATGAGTGAAAATATTTTACATTATAGATCAAGAAACCAAAGAAGAAAGAGGAAAAGAAAAAGTTGCAGAGTAGTCCCTAAATTTCAAAATCTTCTACAAATCAGTCGGGTAAGTTCATATGGTTGAATTTATATGTTTATTTGTGAAAGATTGAATGATATAATGTGCTGTTAAATATGAATTTGCTGTGGGATTGTGAAAAATATGATAAAATGAAAGAATAAATGGCGGTAATTCAAATTAGGAAAAACGCAGAATTGAGTACGTTCGTGTCGTGACATGTGATGAATTGATGGATAAGACCATGGTTAATCCATGGCAAATGTGAAATGTAGGTATGGTATCATCCATACTGAGTTGTGAAATGTAGGTATGGTATTAACCATACTGAGTTGTGAATTGTAGGTATGGTATTAACCATACTGAGTTGTGAAACGTGGCACTGAGTAACGACGTACTCAAATTCGTAAGACGTTTCCTAATTTGATAATAAGTAATACAAAAGGTGTGAATCAAATGAAAGAGATTGGATGATCGTTAATGTTGAGCTCAACTATGTGAAGTACTTTAACAATGGTTGTGAATGACAGGGAACTTTAGTAAATACTTTGTTATTGTGTGGAAATATTATGTGTGGTAAGCTACTTTTAAACCTATGGACTTATTAAGCTTCATCAAGCTTACTTGTGTGTGTTTGATATTTTTATGTAGATTGAATTAAAGAGAAGTGGTAGATCGGATCATCACAGCAAAGCTCACTATCCAAATCAATTCCGGTAGCTTTTGTTTTAGGCTTAAAGATTTATATGGCATATATAGAGTTTAAATGAGATGGAGTAAAGATGTTATAAACTAGTTAACAATATTTTGCAATCAAACAGTTTTTGAATTACAGCAGTGACGTGATTTTGAAAAATCACCAAAAATAGAAGAAATGGAATTAGAAAGTGAATAAGATATATAATTGAAGCTTATTGAGTCTATTTTCGCATAAAATAAACATAACAAAAGAATTATTCTTATGTTTTGAGATATTTTAATTTTGTGAGACTAGTTCAGAATGATTATGTTATCCCCTGTTCTATGTTTGAAAATTCATTAGAAATTGCACAAAATAATTGTGGGATATAGTTTATATGTATGTAATCTTGAATGAGTCTATTTTCAAAGGAACTAAATAAGAAGGTCATATGAATTCTGTACAAAGAGTAATTTGATTTGTAGTGAAGAGAGGTCAGAACAGTTGAACAGTGAAACAGGAGAAACTTTAATGAATAAACTGTACTAATTGGCCACATGAAAATTCTGGAAAAATTATAGTGAAAAGATATATGAGTCTAGTTTCAGGGAAAATTAACGGATCTTAATTTGGAGTTCCGTAGCTCCAGATATAAATAATTTAGTGACTATGATGCAGATAGACAGTTTTAAATTTTATGCCGAATTAGTAGTTGAGTCTAGTAATGCCTCGTGCTCGACTCCGGCAACGGTTTCGGGTAAGGGGTGTTACACTAGCGGTACCAAAAAAATATTTTTTTTAAATATTTACCAATGTTGCTTGACATACCAGCATCACCCAATTTTTTTTTTTTTTTGAAAATTTTCTAATGTCGCCTGATAGAACCAACGACACCCATTAAAAAATATATTTTATCTTTTTTTCTCCACGTGAATACCTGTACCTGTATTTTTTACGGGTACTACAAAAATATATTCTATTGCCGATTGACACCACAACAACACCCAAAAAATTTTTTTTTTTTAAAAAAAACCAATCATTGTTTCAAGAGGCGAAGCCAAAAAGTATTTTTAGGGGATTGAAATTATATTTAAATTTTTAAGAGCCTATATTTTTATAAATTTTAAAAGATTAAGTCAAATTTTTATCATTTTTAGAAGAAGTAAAAGTGTAATTTTTACCTTTATTAATTTAAAATTTTAAAATTTCTCAATGGCCTAAATAGATAATTTTTTATTTTATGGGGGCCAGACCCCTTCCAGCCCCTAGATACACCACTGATTGTCTTATCGTTAGGGAAGGTGTTGTTGGTGTGTCAGGTGGCACCGGTAAACACTATAAATTTTAAGTCATTTTCGTATATAATTTTCATTTAGTTTATTAAACCAATCAATAAAAATTTAGAGAAAATATCAAGTTGTGATATAAAATATAATATTTAGAGGTTTTTTTCTTTTCAATAAGGAACTTTTTTTTAAATCATCACATCATCAATTTTTTCCAAATCTATGAGAAGTATTAAAATATATTTCCACCTAAATACAAATTAAAATTATTCTCTTAGCCAAATGAAAAAAATTTTAATGGAAAAAAAAAATGGTTAAAGAGAAAATTTTATCTTCAATTAAAGAGTCAAAGTACTCCTATTAAGTAAGACTTTACAAAAAAAAAAAACCATAATTTTTTCAAAAGAAAATCGCAAAAGCGGATAGGGAATGGCGACGAGTGAGTGGAACCCATTGGATTTCGACATCGGAGAAGAAGAAGACGAAGAAGGAACGCCGTCGCCGTCATCGATGTCCCTGCCGCTTCCGTACTTCGACAGAGACCGCCACGTGGCTTTCTTGGAGATGATGTACAATTTGATGCCACATCACTATCAATCGCAGGAGATCAATCGCCTCACTCTTGCGTTTTTCACTATCTCTGGCCTTCACCTCCTGCGAGCCTTAGATCACGTAAGCTTTTAATTGTTCTGTATTTAGAATTTGTTGTTTTAGAAATTTTAGGTTAAGGATTTAGTAGAAATTCTGACTTGAAGTTAAAATAGCTAAATTTGAGTTCATTACAAAGTAATCATTCATTTTACTTAGTAAAATTTTAATTTTTAGTTTATGAAAATTTTGATTGATTGCAATAGCGAATTAAAAATTTTGATTGATTGCAATAGCGAATTAGCTTCATTTATACATTCAACAAAAGTACTAATAGTTTTAGAATTTTTATATTAATTTTCTTATGTTAATCATCTTTTCTACTGAATTAGTAAGTAAAAGAATCCTCTTTCTTAAGACAATTTGTTTATAAATTGAACCGCTTAATTAGATGTACTTGAAAAAAAAAAAAAGGAACTTTTTGAAGTATTTGTTGATTCTGGTTTGCATATGTTTTAGGTTGATAAGGACAGTGTTGCCGATTGGGTTTTATCATTTCAAGCTCATCCGAGAAGTCGAGCCGAATTGAAAAATGGTTTGGCCATTTGCTTAAAAATATTGTTTTATTTTTGTTCTGTTTTGATGCTCCATTGTGCTTTTGATATATAGAAGGAAGATATTTCCTAAAAGGAAATCTGATTTTCATGTAGGTCAATTTTATGGATTTCATGGTTCTAGAACTTCACAGTTCCCTCCAGATGAAAATGGGGTTTGAGAAAAATCACTGTATTGCCGTTTTGTTATTATTGTCTTGATTGTTTAGTTTAATCTTTTATTCTGATTTCTGCACGTAGGTTTCAGCTTGTAATTCTGGTCACTTGGCAAGCACTTATTGCGCCCTAGCCATACTAAAGACAGTTGGCTTTAATCTCTTGACCATAGACAAAGAATCAATATTGATATCATTGAGGAATCTTCAACAGCCTGATGGAAGGTATGCTTCAACGTATTATTCTCAAATCCTATGACAGAAAAAAATCTGCTTTTGATGCTTCGTAGTGATTTCTATTAATTGATTATTTTTGTTAAAGTCCATCTATGCATATTGTTTACAAGGACAATCAGTATATCTTGACAATTTTTTTGTGCATGACCAAAGAATAGAAAGGGAAAGGAAAACGTGTCATTTAAACCAATTTGTTGTTTCTTCTTCCTTTTGAATTTTCATGTGATAGATCTTGTACACCGATGCATGAAACTGATTTTTTTTTTTTTTTTAAATCTTGCAGTTTTATGCCAGTGGATGTTGGTGCTGAGACAGATCTTCGATTTGTATATTGTGCTGGTAAGAACTGAAAGCATTACCCAGTTACAATTCGATATGTATCATTTCAAATTCTCCATAATGAAATCTCGGTTTAGCTAATTGATGTATCAGCTGCTATCTGTCTTATGCTGGAGGATTGGAGTGGCATGGATAGGGAGAAAGCCAAGGAATACATTTTAAAATGCCAGGTGTGCCTGCATTGAACTGCTCAATTATCAAAGCTTTAATTTTATCTTTATGTCCAGCATATGTTATGCCTTATATACTGAAGTAGATGTGATTTTGTTCTTTCAGTCTTATGACGGTGGTTTTGGCTTGATGCCTGGTTTAGAATCACATGGTGAGTTAAAAAATATCTCATCTAATTACTGGTTTATGTTCTGTCAACTTTGTGTATCTAGAGCAGGTGTGATCACTGTTTTGTTGCTACTTTCTTGTTGCTCATAGTTGTCATTGATTTTTAAACAAAGTCTCCTGAGCATGAGTTTTCATACTTAACTGATGCCAGTTAATTTTTCTCCTCAAACTACTTTTATCAAATTATCATATTGCTGAATATTATTTGCTGGTCGGTTTATATTTTACTAGGAAAAGTTTCTTTATGAAACAGACCCGGTCTATATTTCTTTAGTTCGTGATTCTGTTCGGTTCAATGATAATACCAACAACAAATCTTATTGATGCAGGAGGTGGTACATATTGTGCTGTGGCATCTCTTCGGTTAATGGGGTACATTGAAGATGATCTTCTGTCAAAAACTATAACATCTTCCATCATAAATGTGCCGTTATTGCTGGATTGGTGTATGCAGGTTTACTTCTATCATTTAGCATATCATTTACCATGCCAGGAAGATTTAGTTTTTAGCTTAATATATAGAAGTTGACAATGGACCCGAATAGGCCGTTTTAAGAGCTTAAAAGTGCTAATAGCATAGCAAAACTTGATTTTTGAGTTGCATGTTATGTAACGTACCGCCTTATTTTTGCCCCAAGAATGAACTCATCCTCTCTCTTTTCCTTTCTTCTCTCAACAGAGGCAGGCCATTGATGGTGGATTTCAAGGCAGAGCCAATAAACCTAGTGATACATGCTATGCATTTTGGTAAGCATAAGGAAAACATTTATTTGTGTCATGGTATAAACTACCTTTATTTTGATGAAATGATATTCTTGTGAAGGATTGGGGCAGTCTTGAGGATCTTAGGGGGCTACAAATTCATTGACAAGATTGCTCTACACAGATTTTTGCTGACTTGTCAATCTGAGGTGCTGATACTACATCTTGGCACTTGATCAAAATTTAGCATGCATTCAAAAGATCCCTCATCTAAATATTGTTTCATGGGTTGTTTACTCGTTTGTCAAAACATGCCATTTGCATTTAAATTTTAAGTAATGGAATAGCCTCATGATCCATAGAAGGCAAGAAACTGCTTGCTTGAGATTTAAGGCAATCTGAATTGTTATTGATATAATAACCCTTCTCTCTCGAGATTTTTATCGATCAGACTGTCAATTATATTTGTTTTTCTAATCTTATTTGTATCAGTTCGGAGGTTTCAGCAAGTATCCCGGCGACCTACCTGATATATATCATTCCTACTACGGATATACTGCGTTCAGCCTTTTGGAAGAGCCTGGCTTGAATCCACTGTGTGCTGAACTTGGGATGACTGATCTTACTGTCATAGGTATAATTTAGCACCATTTTTTTTTTTTTTTTACTTCATTGTGTTTGCAGTTCATGTACCTTGAATTCCATTGCACCTTTGATAGTGCACACCGTGTTTACATATTGGACTTGGTAGTTCGTGTTCATCTTTTCTTGTTTTTCGATTCTAAAACCTATTGGTTTGTATCCATGGAGTGAAGCTATATGTGGTTAAGCAAACTTGAACTTGGTAGTTATTTTTACTACGTTCAATATGTAAAGCTCGGAGGATGGCGAGATCCACATATTAAAATTGTAACTTTGTATAATAAGTCACCCATAAGTAGTTCGATATTGGATCACATTGCTCATCCTTCATAATATCCCGTATTGTCACATATGCATCTCTCATCGACGGCTGTAATCTCTTAGGTTGAACCTATTGGTGTTATCGCTTTCATTCATATTTCACATTAGTTATTAGTGCAATTTCATTATCTTTTCTAGACAGATCAAGGTGTTGCATCACTGCACTGATCATCTTTGATCTGTCCAATTTTCCAACCTTTCTTACCATAAAAAGACAATGACAAAGGCTTTATTGCTGTGAGAAGTCATTCTCGCCACATTGAACCCTCGATGTGGTGAAAAGACATTCTCACCACTCGGTTTCTATTGGTATGAATTGGGGTAAAAGTATCATGGAGGCCTTTTTACTAGTTGTTAAATTGTATGTTGTTTCCTTTATTCAAAAAATAGGTAAATCACACTTTATCCTCTTCAATGAAAGAGTAAACCGGTCCTATTAAAAATTTTATTAATTTTTACCATTAAAAACTAGTCCTTATGATGTGTAACTTTCTAGTTATTTCATTTGTCACACTAGTTTTTAACAGTAGAAATAGATAAAATTTTTAATAAAAAAGATCAATTTGTTCTTTGATCTTTTGATCTTACATACAGAGATAAATCTATTTATTTTTTGGATAGAGGGGTAAAATGTAATTTGACACTTAATATCATGATACTTTTATTTATGTATTGGTTTTAGGATGAAATGTATGGGTCGTGTCAGATTGTATTGGTCATTAATAACATATTGAAGGCCTTTGACGGAAAAAGAGGAAAAAATGATTGCGACGAGGAACTGGGGTAAAAAAAAAAAAAGGTGGGATGTCAAATTGGTAATGATATTTGAAGGTGGGTTTGCCTTTTTGTCACTGTTGCCCACTTACATGGTACAATCACGGGCAATTTCATTGCTTTGTCCTTTTGGAAACAGCCCAACCTTAATTTTTTTTCCAAAAAAAAAAAATCATATATGATATTTGTATTTCTTTCTCTTTTATTTTTTTTTTTTACTTAGGGTAATTCAGATCTAGTGTCAGCTGAACTTTATAACAAGTCCAGTCGATACATTTATCAAAATCCAATTTTGACCTAATGGAAACTAGTCAGTTCAATTGGGAATTGATGGTATGTCCAATTCAGTCCAAAATAGAATTCATTAACTTCAAAAAAGATTTTTTTATATAATTTTTTTATTTTTGAAAATTATGAAATTTTTATTTTCGACTTTTTTATATATTAAAAATATGCATTAGACCAAATATGTGTTAATTAATTATTATATTTAATATTTACATAATATATAAAATTAATTTATATTTTAATTAACCCCATTGAAGGACTAAACCAATAAATCAAAACTAATATCAGTTTAATTTCTGGTCTATTTTTATTCAATCTATATACCACTTTCATTTACATTTTTCAATTTTTTTATCAGATGGTCATTATCACACTATGTACCCATTTTTCTAAATGGAGTAAACAATAATCAAATAATCATCCAACTGAAGAATATTATCATGCCAACATTAACAATTATGTTTCCAAAATGCCATGGTGAGTAAGATTCTATTTTTTTTTACTCTTTAATATTTGTACATTAAATTGAAAATAAATTGGTTTTTTTTTGAAAATTTATCCATTTTTATCTTTAAAAATTAATAATAGTACGTTAGAATGAAATATGCGTAATACACCACTTGTAATTAACTTGTAATTATTTAATTGTTTCGTTAATCACAATAAAATAAAATTATCAACTTACTTTTTGATGTAAGGTTCATGAATTAATTTATTCATTTTTTAAATAAGAGTCTACACGTTTTCGGATTAAATCAATTCCTAAATTATTCAGCATTGACAATTTTAAATACAAATTTTAAATCAATTCCTAAATTACTCCGCATTGACAATTTTAAATACAAATTTTGTTTAAAAAAACTAATACTAACAATAATAAACATCCAAAGAAATTTAGAATGCAAATCTGAATAAAGATCAGTAAAATGAATTCATTCATAGAAATGAATACAAAGTACCAAACAGCTAAGGAGACAATGGAGATTGATATAAAAACAAAAAAAAAAAAAAAAAACCCCACTAATCCCCCCCAACTAAAAAAAAATGGGAATTTTTAGTTTTAAATTTTGGTTGGTGACAAAAAAAAAAAAACTCTAAAAATATTGTTAATTGAAATGGAAATAGCCATTGCTGGTGAAGAAGAAGAAGAAGAAGAACGAAGAGGAAAGAAGAGGAAAAGTTACCTTTGATTGTGATTTTTCAAACCCTGTTTTCTTTGTTCTTATCAACAATGATAGTGATAAATGACCCATCTTCTTCATCTTTAAGATGCTTCAATGTAGGCGAAAGATGACTATCACCACCCCCATTGTTATGAACTTGTCCCATGAATGTCATCTTCCTACGAAGTTTCTCTTCAGCTTCTTGTAAGAACTTGAACTTTGGGGGAGGTGATGATGATGGTGGCATCATTAAAGTACTTAAATCTGCAAATGAAGTTGATTCAAACAAAGGGTTGTTGAATCCATGGTGACTATAACATGAAGCTTCTAATGGTGTAAGTGGAGGTGTTAAAAATGGTGGTGAAGCAAGTGGGGTTAAATATGGTGTTTCAACATTCAACAACACATCACTTAAACTCCTCCCTTTCTTGGATTTACCTTCTTCTGATTCTAAATCTTCTTTTGTTTCTTCAATGATTGTGAATAATAACCTTCTTGGACCTATCACATCATCATCACCATCCTCATCATGTTCATCACCATCATCATCAACACCATCATCAAAGGGCTTGAAGAACAAATCTTGGTCTTGTCGTTGATCTTGGAATCTGATTTCTTGAGGATTCAAAGCTGTCTTCTTCCAACAAAACATATAAAAGAGCTCACTTGCTGGATTGTTGTAATCATTTTCAATATCCCTTGTGCTTGTTAATCTCTTCTTCCACCATAACAAGTAATATAACTCAATAATCAAAGCTAAAAAAAGGCAACAAAATACTATGCTTAAACCAAGCCCTACACTGCTCAAAGATCTCATTTTTCACATCACAAAATCAAACCAAAAAAAAAAAAACACCCATTCATTAATCCAACAAATGAAGAAAAAAAAGGCAGAATGCATTAGAAGTTACAGATATGAACTTTGACCAGAAAGATGAAACATCACTGCCCACAAAGTGAGTTAAATGATAGCAAAGCTTTCAATTTTCTAGCTTTTCTTTTTTTGGCATCAAAAGCATTAGAATAGAAACATAGCCTTCAGCTTTTTTACCTGCAAAAATAATAGTGTTTGCTCTAAATTCTAAAACCCTTTAGTTAAAATAAAATAATTAATTAATTTAATCTAAAAGGTTATCTCTTTTCACTGAAAATCACACTATTTTAATCATTAAGATGATTATGAACAAAAAAGAGCTTTTTTAAAAGAAAACAGTATTTTTATTTAAAATAAAGTAGAAAAAAAACAAAAATAAAACCACATGAACCTCTGAACCACGTACGTACTTTAGTAGATAACTACAATATTTTTAAGAAACAAGTTTTCCGAAAATATATTATAAATTTAATGGGTTTTTATTTGAGTATTCTGATTTTTTTATCAAAATAAGTGTCATTATTTTTTTGGAATATTTTAATGTTTTCTTTACATTTATGGGTGTCAAACTTTAATTAGGTGTGTTATGCCACCAAATTTTTCTCCTCTCATTGGGATCTATGTAAATTTTTAAAAATTTTAAACTAAAATAATATTTGAATAGAGTATCGAGGCATTTTAAAATTTTTAAAGTATGAATCGCAATCGTTAAATCGGAAATGAAAATTCGTTATTCATAAATATCAAGATCATGTTATTAACAAAAACCTAACCCTAAATCGAATAAATAGGCATTCTCATTTACTCATTTCTCATTTACGTTGAATACTATCCTACATGTTGCTTTGAATGTAGTAAAAATAGAGGATTCTTTAGTGACTTGATATTTAGTGGTGTCGAATTCTCCATATCAAATGACTTGATTGGATCAATAAACAAATTAATATTTAGCTAAAATTTACTACCTAGGACCTAACATCCATGGATATTGAGTTTCTACATACGACACTACAATACTTTTCTCCTAACATATAAGCACGAATTTTATGGCGATTTAACCTTGCTTTAAACTTGATACTCATGAGCATCGAGTAGACCTGTCCAAGGGTCGGGTAATCCACCCAGCTCAATAAGTCCAACCCAATTAGGGTCGAGCTTGAACAAGAATTTTTACACCTCAGGCCAACTCGGTTTGGCCCAAATTTAATTTAAATAATAATTTTTAAAAAATTTAAATTTAATTATAAAATTATATAAAATATCAATTAAAAATATAATTCTTAATAATCTATTATTTTTTGAATAGTGAAATGAGTTTTTTTGGTAAGTCAAGTTGGTCCAAAATCGAGTCCAATCTTTAATTTTTTAAAAAAAAATTAAAATCCCGACGTGATTTGGCCCATAAACACCTCTAATAACGAGGTAGCACTCAAAATTATTACTATATTCAAGTAAAGAAAAACGTATTAATGTTGAAAATGATTTTTATTCTATATAGCCTGATTATGACGACTCATTAACTTTATAATATAAATCACTTTTATTTTTATATATTATTATTTAATTTCTTTTATGGAAATATTATTAATTTATATTAGATAGAGATTAAGTATATAATGTTCTAATGCATACATTAAAAACATTTTAATCCACAGTTGAAAAATTCGACCCATTTCATAAATTATTGGAAAATTTGATATTATTTAACAAAACTGAAAAACAATATTTATATAAATTAAAAAACATAAAAAAAAAAAATGGGCCACAAGGAAAAGATAAAAGAAGAGAGAAGAGCAAATTTGATTTGTAATTATATGGTTGAGAGGTCGCTAGCTTCGAGGGATCCTCACATGGCTTCACAATAAAAAGGACAGTAACCTCTCATTGGCCTTTCATTTCTTCCTTTTTACTTTTCTACCCCTTTCTGAACTTATTGTTTAGGGTTGCATTTATTTATTTTACAAGGGTTATTTCGTAAAAACGAATTGGATTGGATTTATTTTAGGTTAATAAATTCCCTAGTTACCTGGAATTCAATTTAATTATTTCCCAATTTTATTATATATTAAATTATGAAAAAATAAAATTATGTAATAATTATATTTATAAAAAACTTTGCTATACTATTATGTACGTGCATTTTTTCCATATAAAATTAAAAATTTTTAAAATAATATAATTTATTTTGTAAAATAATGTTATTTTAGTTTTCAATGTTCGATAATTATATTAAATTTAACCGGACTAAACGCAAAATAAAGATCAATGTTTTTTTCACGATTATTATTATTATTATTATTTTAAAATTCAAACTCTAATCTTACAAAAAAATACATAAATTCAATTATCAAAATTGAAGAAAAAAAAAAGCATGGAACAAGTATGTGTGTGTGTAGCCTATATTTTAAAAGCACAAGTTTCAAAAGAAGCCAAGTGAAAAATCAGATTTTTAATTTTCTTTTTTAAAAAAAGGGGGGTAGAAAGTTGATATGGGAATTTCTGTCTTCCTTCGTGGTTTTTCGCAAATTTCACATGGGATGATTCTGAAATCCAAGAAAAATAAAATATAAAAAAAATTCTTTAACTCCCATTTAATATTTATATGTATTGATAAATAAAAATGATTTAATTATTGTTTTCTTTTGTATTTGAATATATGATGTCTTATATTATTGATTGATAATTAGATAACATTATCACAATACAAGAAAACGTGATTGAGTGTGTTAAACGACATGAGTAATTTTAAACATTATATCAAAAAATGAAAACATTATTTATATAAAGTAACAAAAAAGATTAAAAAAAAGGAATTAATGTTTTTAGGTAGCAATGTTTGCTAAGATTTTTCCCCTAATTAAGGACAAAGAGTAGTTAAAAGGTAGCATCATATTCATTCCACCAAAGAATTGAAGTGGAAGAGCTCTTGTCAAAAAGATTCCTTTCTTTTTATTAAATTTTATGAAATCAAACATGTTTTATTTCTAGGCTTTCATTATTTAGGATTATGAAACAACCTCCTATTTTATTTATTTATTTATTTATTTTAACTATATAGGAAAAGGTTAATAAAAATTTATGAATTTATTTGAAATTTGCTGAATTTTTAAAAATATTTTTATTTTTTAAATTTTTATGAAGATATGTGAATTATCACGTGAGTTGTCACATTACTATTGGTAAAATATAATTGGGCTAGTTAATTTTTCTGACTAAAAAAGTGATTTGACTATTTTTCAAAGTTGAGGGCTGAAATGATAAATAAAAAAATTAGGGTTAAAAATAACAAAATGAGTAAACGTTAGAGACTAAATTTATTATACCATATATATACAAAGAAGAATTTACTTATATTAGTGTAAAACAAGTTAGGATCCGATTCATTAATTTGTCGTCTATTAATATCCAGAACATTCATCATTATCATTTAAATGTGTATGATCCAGCCATTCAATGTGAAAGCGAACTTTTAAGGGGCAATTAAACATATATTAAATAATAATGGATAAAAAATTAATGAAAGCTAAATCTGTGTAAAACTAAGTTAGGTTTACACACTTGTATAATCTTGGTTTTTTATCTAAATAATATAAAATAATAGTTAATTGTGAAAATAGTATGAAAAATAGATTAATTACGAAAATAGGTATTTTTTATAGTGTTCTGAGTTCTGGTGTTGTCTAACATATTGACAGCACCAGATTGAAAAATGATTATCTAAATATTCAGGGATCTGATTAGTAAAATTTCCATTTTGATTGGCAGATTAAAGAAATGGTGCCTCGGTAGCACCAAATTTTAGATAGGGTAAATTACTTCATAAACCCCCTTGTTTATTATTTTCTTTTATTTCCCTTTGACAACAAAAATAGAGAGGCCTCTTATCGATTAGTCCATAAAGTTTTTTTCTACCAAAAAGTATTTTTATAAAAAAATTATTCCAACAAAATAATTATTAGTTAAAGTTATAGTTTCCAAATATAATATGAGCGAAAGAAAACTATTATGAATATTTTTCAATTGGAATCAGCTTTTTTACAAAAATAATTTTTGGTAGGAAAAACTTTTTGGACTAATTGATAAGAGATCTCTATTTTTGGTGTTAAAGGGAAATAAAAGAAAACAATAAACAATGGGAGCTTATGAAGCAATTTACCCTATATAAAGTTTGGTGCCGCCACACTAAGCGACACCCTTAAAGCGTTTTTTTCAGTTGGCAATCAAAACAGGAAATTTACAAATCATGTCCCTGAATATTTTAGGTAAACACATTTCAGTCTGGTGCCGGTAATATGTTAGGTGGCACCGTCAAAACACTATAGCAAATGACTATTTTCGTAATTAATCTATTTTTCATCCTTTTTTTCGTAATTAATCATTTTTTATATTATTTGGGTAAAAGAGCTTATAATATTTTATATGATTTATATATTTTTTAATTTAATCATCATATTTCATGTTCAATTCACTTACATCAATTCTGCCAAGTTTTAAGTAAATTTAAAATGCGTTGAAGCGCATTATCGATTCTCTTAAGTCCTGATTAAGAGTAGAAGAGAAATTATGAGTAATTCTAAATATTATATAAAAAACAGATATGATAACAACTTATAATGAAATTAATATTAAAAAAGAGAGTAAATTAAAATATTTAATTATTTATTTAATGTAAAAATTATATTGAAAAAGCAATATTCTGATCTTTTAAATTAGGGACGTCAAAGAATCCTCTCCCAACTCAAACTCTCTAGCTTCTCCAAATCTGCCTTGAGGGTGGTTGGTCATTGGGTGGTTGATGGCTAGCCACCGTCCCCTCGCTTCCTCTTCATTTGTTTCCCTTCTCCCTAAGTTTTTTTTTTTTTTTTCGCAAATGATTATTTAGTGGTGCGATGGTTCCAATGGTGGATGTAGTGATACGAGTACCAAGTTTACCATCGAGATGACGTTTTCGTCTTCGTCTCATTGATAGGTTCATCGACTTGTTCCAAGGCTTTCTTTATTTCTCCTTTTCACTCTTTTTTAGAACAAGTAACATCCCCTCTAAATTTTAAAGACACCTCGCATGTACTCCCTCGAGTGGTGGTTGAAGAGATGCAATTTGGCGATCGTCCCCGAGAGAAATGGTGAGAGTGTATGTTAGCGTGATGTGGTGACACGACTCTGTAATTCTAAACCCAAAGCTTTGAATCTTTCTGTAGTGGGGTTGCTTCACATTTTGGTCAAACCTCATAACATTTTTTTTCTTTATAGTTTTTAATACTTTCTATATTGTAAGTCGAAGTAGAGAGATTGCTTAGTGTCAAAGTCTAGAATATTTAATTTATGAAATCAAATATCTATTTTCACGACAATTTTTTTAAAAAATCAATAATTTTGATGATCACTACATCAAAATAGATTTTTAGCGGCGTTTTTTTTGCTTTTAGCGGCGTTTTTAAGCGCCACTAACAGTGTAAAAAGCGCCGCAAAAAACGCCGCTAAAAAACGCGCCACAAAAGTTAGCGGCGTTTATTGTGAAAAAATGCCGCTAGAAGTCTTGACTTTTAGCGGCGCTTTTATAAAAAACGCCGCTAAAGGTGGGGACCTTTAGCGGCGCTTTTCTAAAAACGCCACTAAAAGTGCAGATTTTAGCAAGCTTTTATAAGAAACGCCACTAAAGTGGGACTTTTAGCGCGCTTTTACACAAACGCCAAATATGAAAGTATGACTTTTAGCAAAACGCTTTCTAAAAATCAAAATATCGCTAAAGGTTATAAAAATTAAAAAAATTAAAATATTATAAAAACACTAAAAATTCAATTTAGAATATAATTTAATTTGAAGACATATTAAAATAAAAATTATAGAAGAATACAAATTTCTATAATTACATCTAATAACTGCATTCTATATATCAATGCAAACAATGATTTAAGAGTTCCATGCAAAAGACTTAATTATAACTATAAAAAGAATACAAGAGGAGAAAGAAAACGATTCACCAATTTTCGCACTTCAGAAGTAGGTCATTAGCAAGGACAAATAAACCTCAAGGAATTTATCCATGGATGTATATAAAGCCCGCAAGATATTAATGTATAATATCAAGTACCGCCCACAAGTATCGCAAGAATACAAAATTTCAAGATAAAACTTACTGAAGGCATCAACATAATGTATTGGTTTACAGAATCCAATGAAAGCTTTCTCAGAGAAGTATGTGGAGATTGAAAAAACTGTTCATAGAAAATAATAATAATAATTAGCAACAAAAATAGAGTATTGATAAATGCATGATGGAATTTTAATACAAGGAGCTACATTTAACCTGAAATAAACGAGGAAGGAATATTTTGATAGGCCTTTCACCTAACCTGTGCACATCTAAATCTAGCACTTGTGGTGTATCCTCACAAATCATCTTACAAAACAATGGATGATGAATTAAGTGTAATTAGTATGGTACATACTTAGTATTGAAACATGTCTTTGTCTGTAGGAGCTTTTCTCACTAGATTAAAAGTTTGATCAAGGAAAGCAAGAACTGTGGTTCGTAGCTTCTTGTATTTGAGTGACAAAAGAACCTTAGTACTTGAAACAGTTTCCAATATTTAGAATATCATGGATTTTCATAAGGAAACTTTGTGTATAAGCCATAAGCATCTTAAGAAGAGAAGACCTAACTAGGAAAATAAATAAGTAGAACTTGTTGGCACCAACTCTGGTGCAATGTAAGATCAATAATCTTGTTCCACTGACAAGACATATTTATATGCAAGTGAATCTAGTTCTAAAAGGTCAAAGCATCATCTACTACATTGCTAGATGCTGAATATTTTCAAATAGCTTATAGACTAAATTACAGTGACATGCTTTTATTGATTTCAACGAAGAATCCAACAAATAGATCCTTCATATATGTTATCGCTTCATCACTGCAATATAAAACTCTCAAACAAATTTAAATTCAAAGGCCGGGCAACACCATACCAGTTAACAATCATTCAAGTTAACAATCTAACAAGTTTTAACAGTTAAGTTCTTTAAAAATACCTCGAAATTGACAGAGAATGGAATGGAAGATTAAAGATTTCGAAACATGATTTTTCATCTTAAAATGAATTTAGTCAATACTGATTTCTCCCTCTTTATCTTGAGAATTCCGAACCACCATAGGATCATCACATAACTAATTAGGTTATGTCAGTAACCAATCAATTGCAAGAAAAAGTTTTAATAAACAAGAAAACCTCGTAAAAAGTAATCGGTATGTGTCCGTAATAGTTAAAACACGCAGAAACCCGTGTAATCCCGAGCAAGGAGAAGTCCAAGATGAACGCATTAGGTTCCTCAAGCTGTTGTATATTATCCATGTTCTTGACACTTTTCCTCGCAAAAGCTTAAAATGCATCACATAATAATCCCAAACTAGCAAGCATGCGTAAACCACATAATATATTAGCACAACAATCGAGCAAGAGAAAAGAAAATTAGAAAACATAAATGGCAACATACAGCCTCAAATTTTATGAGGTACTTTTAATCAGTATTCATAAATAAATAAAAAAATAAAAAACCAGCCAACATAAGCAATTTTCAAAGAATAAATTCATGAAGAAACAGAACTTTTGGCCCATCAGAAACCGGTATTGTACTTCCAAAAGATATCATATATGTAACATCCTAGATTAGGGGCTATGCATTTGGTGCATAAATGTATGAGTTAGTAGGCTCAAGTGAGTGGGTTGGATGTGTTTTAGGGTTCTTAAAATTCTAGGATAAAAGGAAGCTTTGGAAAATTTTTGGATTTAAGTGTAAAAGAGGAAATTAGGTGAGGCCTTAAGAATAATTTGTATGCTTTTGGGTCATAAAAGGGCTTGGTAAAGTGGCTTAAGCACGCCACTTAAGGGCTGAAATGACGCTGAAAGGGGAGGTTCGAGTCCGGGTGATGGCATGGGAGTGTTTTATTTTTCCTTTTACGTCAACAAGTGAAATTAATGGGAAGGCCTTAAAATAAATGGCAAGGTTTACGGACATGAAATTGAGTGGTAAAGTGGCAAGGACGCTACTTAAGGTGCGAGGGTGGTTGCGTAAAGGGAGTGCCAAGGGTAGGGGTTCGAGTCTGCAGAATCGATTTGGGAGTTTTATTTTTGGCGTTAAAGGACAAGATAAAGAGGTCTTAAAAGAAGTTCGTGGTGAATTATATCACAAACCAGTGCCTTGGCAAAGTGGCACTGGGTGTTACCGCAGCTAAGGCAAAGCAAGTCTCGTGTTTAAGTCGCCAAAATTGCACTTTGGCAATTTCTTCTATTTTTATGCCGATTGGGAAGAATTGGACAACAATTGGACTTCTAATTTGATAAAGATTAAGCTTGCTTTATTTTAATTTTCGGCTGGGATGAAGGGATAAAGGTTGGGTTGTTTTATTTAGTTTAAATTAGTAAGATAGGAGATAATGGTCGTGTTATTTTATTTATTGTAGGTAGGTAGATAAATGATAATTGCTATTTTATTTTATTTTTGGAATAGGTGATTAAGAGATAAAGATTGGCTTAATTCAATTATTTTGAATGAGTTTGGGAGAGGAAAACAGTCCGAAATTCCTTTTTAATTTAGCATTCATCTTTTTCTCCCTTTTAGTTGCTCTGCCGAATTTCTTCCCACTTTCTTCTCTTCTCCTTTTCTTTCTCTCAAACCTTAGTTCTCTAACTTTTCGCTAGTGGCTGAATTTTCTATCACCATTGGTAAAGCTTAATTAACCTTGTAAGTACCATACTCCCATTTATATTTTATTTATATTAAAGGCCATAGCCGAATCTCAAGTGCCTTGATTCTTTTTCTTCTATCGCAAGTTCTAAAAGCCGGGATCCATTCTCTTTTAGTCTTCGCAAGCAACAATAGTGGTAAGTAATCCTTCCTTAGTAATCGTTTTACTCTTTCTTCATGGGTGTGCCGAATCAATGGTTGGTCTTGATTTTTAGAGCATGGCCGAATGTCTTAGTGCCATTAAGTGTGTCCTTTTTGTGTGTAGCCGAAAGAAGGAGCATTAAAGAAGAAGTTTCGGATTTTCAGAGATCAAGGGATTTCGACTACTCAAAGAACTAGTATTAGTTCTCGGTTTCGAGTGAGGGGTAAATCGGCGAGATAATCAAAGCCTTCGGATTTGGGTAGGAGACCAAATCGGCATTAAGGGAGGAGGAAAAACCCCGTTCATCATGTTAGATTCTAGGAGTTCAGGATTTCGCTAATAATCAGGTGTGTGATTAACCCACTGTTTTCTGGGTTCTTGCTATATTTGTATGTGTTGATTATGTACTAACCAAAGGCAAAGGGCGCTTATATGGTGATTACCCTAAAAGGGTATATCGATAATCGAGTTAGTGTTATCTGCTGATAAGAATGTGAAAGTGCCGATGTGAATGTAACTATGCCTACGAAATATGATTGTTCGCTTAATGACATGTGCATGCATTTATTATTATGTCACTATTACATGTTGCATGTGCATGGGTGGGATATGAAATGAAAGAAGGTACGGGTGTACTTCGAGTACGTGGTTTGATGTTAGCCTTGCGCTACATCGTGGATTGACGTTGACTGAGGTCACGTTGTGGATTAATTGCGATTTAGTTCGCGTGGCTTGATGAGTGGCTATGTGCCTCATCGTGGTTGATATCGGCTATGTGCCATATCGTGGTTGATGAGTGACTATGTGTCCCATCGTGGTTTTGGTGTTAGCTACGGCTACATCGTGGATTGGCGCTGACTGAGGTCGCGTTGTGGATTTTTGTGCTTTATTGCACGTGGACGGCATTGATTGCCTTTTTGGAGTGAAAAGGAGAGGGTGATTTATTAATCCCCTGGTGTGTAGTAGGCTGGATAAGGGGGTGTGTAGAGGATGGACCCTAGGTTTGGGTTGGGTGCACTTTGCATAATTTTATTTGATATGTGGATTAATGTGGAAATGGGCCAAGCCCAGTATGTGAATGTGGATTTGAATAAGAAATGGGCTAAGCCAGTGATTTGGAAATTATGTGGTTAATTACCTTGTTACTTGATAAGTGATTTGAATATGGGCCAAGGCCGTAATGTGATAATATGGGAATATGATAATTATTATCCGATATATGTGTTAAAATGTGGTTAACATGTGGGTGGAATCCAAAGGATTAATTACACATCGAGTCCATGTGACTCACCCAAATATTTCATCAAACATCGCAGTGATATGATGATCGGACCGGTTGGAGTGGATACGAGGTGGCCTATGCGTAAGATATTTTAATTAATTAAGTAATTATAGTTTCATTATTTTGATTAAGTGTTTATTGTAATAAGGCCCATTAAAGTATTTAAGTATTTTTATTAAGTATCTTTATTATTATGTTCTATTATGGATTGACAATTTAAATATTAATTGCAAATGATCTTATTTTCTTAAGTATATATAATAAAGTTTTAATCCGAGAATTTTGTAACAACTTAATTTATTTCAAATTTTAAATACACAAGGTTTTCTTTCCTAAAGACAATAAATTTTTATATACTTTACGTACAAGTCAGATTATTTTCAAACATTTTTTCCGCAGTGGCATTTCAAATTCGGTCGTAGTGAATGGGCCGGGTTTGGGGTGTTTCAGTTTGGTATCAGAGCCCGGTTCAAAACTCGACTTTGAGGGTTTTGGGTCCAAAAATGTTTTCAAAGGTGGGCTTTTCAAAATATGGGCTTTATTTCAGGTTATTCTGGCATGGCACTGTGTCTCTCATTCAAGTTCACTGTAAGTACTTCTAATTATTGAAGTGATTTGTTTATGTGAACTGTTATGGGCTTATTTGGGCACGTAGATTAGAATATTAGGGCTATTGAACCCTAGGGTTAGTCTACTCAAACACATGCATAAGACTTAAGAACCATTAAACAAACCTGTGACTAAGTCGCCGAGTTAAGGTGTGGCAACTGTTGTGCGCATGTCTAGGAGTGGATTCAGTAAGAGCTTGGTATTTAAGCAGTCCTAGCGACTCACCTCCTCTTTATTCGAATCCTACCTGGTGCGTAGTAACCGTTCACCTTAACCAAGATGACTTATTTACGGGCTTAACCCAATTATTAAAACTCGAAAGGGACTAGCCATGCAGTTTTATAAAATTCCTAGTTTTAAAATCCTTAAATTACCCCTTCGATTTGCAAGAAAATCTATTTTGAAAATTTCTCGAAAAAATTTCTGAATTGCCAAATTACTAAAATACCCCTGGTGGAAGAATTACGAAAATGCCCTTGGTTTCTAAAAAATACCATATTACCCTCGACTTTTGCTAAAATGGTTCTACTTTTCAAAAATACCAGAAACTTCTGTTTTACAAATATCAAGATATCCTGATTAGGAGAATTTACGAAAATGCCCCTAACTTCTAAAATTATCGAAATAACCCCGATTTCTGAAATTTTTGCAACACCTCTGATTTGGAAAATCAAATTTTCAAGATTACCCCGAGTTTTTTGAAAAACCTTTAGTTTATAAAGATTTTTAAATTGACCCTGGTTTATTACCAAAATACCCCCGAGTTCCAAAATTACTGAAATACCCTCGGATTTCAAAATTTTCCAAAATACTCCGGGAATTTAAAAATTTCCAAAATACTTTTTGACAAGCACCAAGGAACTTTTTCTTTTGAAAAATTACGAAAATACCCATGTAGGGCAAATTACGAAAATACCCCTAGGTAGTGGAAAAACGACAACAATGAAAACTACAACGTTTCTCTGAATGAACGAAAGTTCATAATTGACTGATGGATGAATGAATGAATGTGTCTCTATGGAGATAGATGAATGTGAATGTGAACGTGTGAATCTCTGAAGTGGAATAGTGAACTTGAACTGAAACCTTGATTGATTGAAAGAACCACTTCTAGAATTTCTTTTCATAAAATTGTTCACGGTTAATCAGTGGAACAAAAGTACTAATGCATAAAATTTTTAATCAGATAAATCGCGACGTTAGACATGAGTTTTAGGGGACGTGGTCGTCGTGGACGTTGTAGAGGTAGAATGGTCGTGTCGGAACCCGTTAGGTCGGGTCAAGGATCTGAGAATGGGGTACCACCGCCACTACCACTAGCTTTTGGTGTTGAGCAGCAAGATTAGACGGGGGATGATGCAGTATCGTGCGCTATGTTGCGAGTACTTGAACGTGTGGCAGGAGCTAGTGTGGGAAATGGAGCTCGAAAATCAGTATCGGAAAGACTTAGGTCGAACGGAGCCAAAGTTTTTAGAGGAGTATCAAGAGTAGCTCCGAATGTAGCGGAGTATTAGTTGGAGGCAGTTGAAAAAATCATGGACGATTTGGATCAGACTCCGAGGAAAAGCTGAAAGGTGCTGTCTCGTTGCTCCGAGATGAAGCTTATCGATGGTGGCTCACTGTCAGGCAAGGTGTTCCGGCAGATCGAGTGGATTGGGAATATTTTAAGCTTAAGTTTGAAGGGAAGTACGTTGGATCTAGCTACTTAGACTCGCAGAGGAAGGCGTTTCTAAACTTGGTTCAAGGAAGCAAGTCGGTAGCAGAGTATGAAGCTGAATTTGTGCGGTTAAGTCAGTACGCCAAAGGGATCGTGGCTACTGATTACGAAAGGTGTGTCCGGTTCGAAGATGGGCTACGAGATGAGTTGCGAGAGTTGATTGCTCCGCACAGAGAAAGAGACTTTGCCATTCTAGTGGAGAAAGCTCGGATAGCTAAAGAAGTTAAGAGGACTGTAAGAGAAAACCGAGAAAAGAATAGGAACGAGAATAAAAGAAGTTTTGGACCGTCAGCATCGTTTGGAGATGTTCAGAAAAGACCAAGGATCGAGAATTGCAGACGTACACCGTGCGCTTCGAGAATCGAGTCGTCTATGTGCTCGGTGTGGGAGAACTCACACGAGAGAGTGTTGGGGTAATAGTAAGGTATGTTTCCGATGTGGATCTAAGGCTCATTTGGTTAAGAATTGTCCTCAGGCAACGAAGGTTCGTGGCCCAAACCATGGAGGAAATGGCTTCGACCAAGGTCGTGGAACGCCAAGTAGAGGCTGAAGGTTTGGATGCGAGGCAACCAAGGAAGTGATACCGGGTAAGTTCCTTGATTTTGAAATATTATTTATTGCTTTGAGATAGTTCATTCTTATGTGCTAGTGAAGTTCTTGAACGCTGGATGTGAACTTAGAAACTGTGCCTAGAAGGTAAGATAGTTCGTGTTTGTATGCTAGTGAAGTATGGAACTTTGAATACGAATCTTGAGATAGTATCTAAGGAATGTGTTAGTTTTGTTAAGATCAGAGTGCGCAGCATAAGCGTAGTGCGGTGAGTTAAAATGTGCGATTATTCGTTAGTAAGTAATTTCGAGGACGAAATTATTTTTAAGGAGGGTAGAACTGTAACATCCTAGATTAGGGGCTATGCATTTGGTGCATAAATGTATGAGTTAGTAGGCTCAGTGAGTGGGTTGGATGTGTTTTAGGGGTTCTTAAAATTCTAGGATAAAAAGGGAAGCTTTGGAAAATTTTTGGATTTAAGTGTAAAAAGAGGAAATTAGGCTGAGGAGGCCTTAAGAATAATTTGTGGGCGTTTTGGGTCATAAAAAGGGGCTTGGTAAAGTGGCTTAAGGACGCCACTTAAGGGCCTGGAAATGACGCCTTGAGCAGGGAGGTTCGAGTCTGGGTGATGGCATGGGAGTGTTTTATTTTTCCTTTTTGCGTCAACAAGTGAAATTGGGCTAGGAAGGCCTTAAAAATAAATGGCAAAGTTTACGGACATGAAAGTCAGAGTGGTAAAGTGGCAAGGGACGCTACTTAAGGTGCAGGGGTGGTTGCGTAAAAGGGAGTGCCAAGGAGTAGGGGTTCGAGCTGCAGGAATCGCATTTGGGATTTTTTATTTTTGGCGTTAAAGGGGAGCAAGATAAAGAGGTCTTAAAAGAAGTTCAGGGTGAATTATATCACAAACGGCGCCTTGGCAAAGTGGCCTGGGGCGTTACCTGCAGTTAAGGGCCAGCAGGTCCTAGGTTCAAGCTGCCAAAATTGCACTTTGGCAATTTCTTCTATTTTTGCGTCAGATTAGGAAGAATTGGACAGCAATTGGACTTCTAATTTGATAAAGATTAAGCTTGCTTTATTTTAATTTTCGGCTGGGATGAAGGGATAAATATTGGGTTGTTTTATTTAGTTTAAATTAGTAAGATAGGAGATATTGGTGTGTTATTTTATTTATTGTAGGTAGGTAGATAAATGATAATTGCTATTTTATTTTATTTTTTGGAATAGGTGATTAAGAGATAAAGATTGGCTTAATTCAATTATTTTTGAATGAGTTTGGGAGAGGAAAAACAGTCCAAATTCCTTTTTAATTTAGCATTCATCTTTTTCTCCCTTTTAGTTGCTCTCTTAATTTCTTCCCACTTTCTTCTCTTCTCCTTTTCTTTCTCTCAAACCTTAGTTCTCTAACTTTTCTCTAGTGGCCAAATTTTCTATCACCATTGGTAAAGCTTAATTAACCTTGTAAGTACCATACTCCTATTTATATTTTATTTATATTAAAGGCCATAGCTGAATCTCAAGTGCCTTGATTCTCTTTTCTTCTATCGCAAGTTCTAAAAGCGGGATCCATTCTCTTTAGTCTTCGCAAGCAACGATAGTGGTAAGTAATCCTTCCTTAGTAATCGTTTTACTCTTTCTTCATGGGTGTGCGAATCAATGGTTGGTCTTGATTTTTAGAGCATGGTCAAATGTCTTAGTGCCATTAAGTGTGTCCTTTTTGTGTGTAGCGAAAGAAGGAGCATTAAAGAAGAAGTTTCGAGATTTTCGAGATCAAGGATTTTGACTACTCAAAGAACTAGTATTAGTTCTCGGGTTTGATGAGGGTAAATCGGCAGAGATAATCAAAGCCTTGATTTGGGTAGGAGACCAAATCGGCATTAAGGAGGAGGAAAAACCCCATTCATCGTGTTAGATTCTAGGAGTTCGGATTTCGCTAATAATCGGTGTGTGATTAACCCACCGTTTCGGGTTCTTGCTATATCGTATGTGTTGATTATGTACTAACCAAAGGCAAAGGGTTATATGGTGATTACCCTAAAAGGGTATATCGATAATCGAGTTAGTGTTATCTGTTGATAAGAATGTGAAGTGCCAATGTGAATGTAACTATGCCTATAGAAATATGATTGTCTGCCTTAATGACATGTGCATGCATTTATTATTTTGTCACTATTACATGTTGCATGTGCATGGGTGGGATATGAAATGAAAGAAGCACGGTGTACTTGAGTGCGTGGTTTGATGTTAGCCTTGCGCTACATCGTGGATTGACGTTGACCGAGGTCACGTTGTGGATTAATTGCGATTCGATTCGCGTGGCTTGATGAGTGGCTATGTGCCTCATCGTGGTGATATCGGCTATGTGCCATATCGTGGTTGATGAGTGACTATGTGTCCCATCGTGGTTTTGGTGTTAGCTACGGCTACATCGTGGATTGGCGCCGATCGAGGTCGCGTTGTGGATTTTTGTGCTTTATTGCACGTGGACGGCATTGATTGCCTTTTGGAGTGAAAAGGAGAGGTGATTTATTAATCCCCGGTGTGTGGTAAATGGATAAGGGGTGTGTAGAGGATGGACCCTAGGTTTAGGTTGGGTGCACTTTGCATAATTTTATTTGATATGTGGATTATCGTGGAAATGGGCCAAGCCCAGATGTGAATGTGGATTTAAATAAGAAATGGGCTAAGCCCAAGATGTGGAAATTATGTGGTTAATTACCTTGTTACTTGATAAGTGATTTGAATATGGGCCAAGGCCAGAATGTGATAATATGGGAATATGATAATTATTATCTGATATATGTGTTAAAATGTGGTTAACATGTGGGTGGAATCCAGTGGATTAATTACACACTGAGTCCATGTGACTCACCCAAATATTTTATCAAACATCGCAGGTGATATGATGATCAAACCGGGTTGGAGTGGATACGAGGTGGCCCATGCAGAAGATATTTTAATTAATTAAGTAATTATAGTTTCATTATTTTGATTAAGTGTTTATTGTAATAAGGCCCATTAAAGTATTTAAGTATTTTATTAAGTATCTTTATTATTATGTTCTATTATGGATTGACAATTTAAATATTAATTGCAAATGATCTTATTTTCTTAAGTATATATAATAAAGTTTTAATCCGAATTTTGTAACAACTTAATTTATTTCGAAATTTTAAATACACAAGGTTTTCTTTCCTAAAGACAATAAATTTTATATACTTTACGTACAAGTCGATTATTTTCAAACGTTTTTCCATGATGGCATTTCAAATTCGATCGTAGTGAATGGGCCGAGTTTGGGGTGTTTCAATATAAACTGAAGTGGGGCCAATCTTAACCCTAAGAAGAATCGCATTGTGGAACTCAGCCATGACTTGAGTTCTTGAATGTTCCTTATGCTTGGATCAAGATTAACCTATCAAGACAACAATTGTAGAAAATAAATACAAAAAGGAAAAAAAAAACGAAAATGATGCAAAAGAGATAAATGGGAGAATGTTTAAAAGAAAGAATAGTAAGGAGAAGAATAGAATTACAAATGGTTTCGTGGCTAAACACGAATTCTTATCCCAAGCTTCCTACAATTTAAAAAAATAGGCAATAAATCTTGAAAACATAGAGCAAGAATTGTACGCCATATATAATAATATCTTCTTTGAAAGCTTTCTAGTTCAAATTTTCCATAAATGATAATACAGCTTGGTCACTCATGAGGAAACTTGACAAGATATATGATATCACCCAAAGAACAAATGCATGTTAAAAAGAAAAAAGAAATAGCAAAAGAATTATTGCTGGACCTACAAGTGGCATTTTGTTAATGCAACCGCTCGCTAAAACAAGCTTTGGGATGGTAAAGGCCTGCATAAAGTGGCAAGAGATTCCATCAAAAAAAGTGGCATGCATCTTAAGGTAATCAATCTCATAAGAAAACAATCAATTGATGAAAATAAATGTAAAAATCCAAACGAGCGAGTACCTCTTAATAGAGTATATATGGTTGCTAAAGTAAATGCCCCACTACCAAGAGGAAGAGCAGAGTCCTTTGTGCAAGCCGCCACAGTTGAGCCTAAACAAACAAACAACATTAATGTATACAATCTGCGTTGAGTTATGTGTAGAGCAAACTATAATCATCATATTTCTACTCTTCTAACATGACAGCTAACATGTCAGATAGAAGAGACTACCAAACTAAATGAATCTCATCATGTAAGTTGTTTGCATATCCTGTCAAATATTCATGTTAAAATCTCAAGGGTATTTTGCAAGCCCTCAAACATTATCACTATCTCCTTGCAAAGAAACTATCAAGGGCATTATCAAAGGAAGGAGGAAATTGTAGGCTAATGCATCCAGTGTGTTTTAAGAATATTGATTTAAGCATATATAGATATACATGTGGTCCCATACATTGTCAGACCAATTTATTAGAAAATAATAACAACTTAAGCTACAATGTGCTAGAGGAAAAGAGGTGACTATACAACATTCAAATCAAGCAACAAAAGAAGCATACCTATTGGAGATCCCGATCGAGGCACTTGGATTGGTGATGTTTGGATAGCCACAGTCTTGCAGAGCATAGAAGCGCCTAACCTAGTACCAAAGACAATAGCAAGTAGGAAAAGACAAGGAATTTCAACAACGATATTTCCATTTTCCGCAATAATTAAAAATATACATAAACATGCAACAAAATTATAAACAATGTAAGGAACACTAAAGATGAATGTCCAATCTTCTTTCGATGTAAAAGGGAAGCATTTCCTAATTTAATTCTAAATCTAAGGATGTATCGGTGAAGATCATGGAGTAGTTACTTCTAAACTCAACATAAAGCCTTGGACATTATTGTTTAATGATTGGACTGCAACGGACCTCATTTAATCTTAAATCTCACCATATCTCAACTGGGTGCAATAGTGAATATGTTCTCCATGCCATCCGCCATTGATCCATCAATGGAATCTATATCCTCGAACTTGTTGCTTTCCGCACCAACAAGATCGATATTATTGAAGGAATTGTCACAAGATGCAAATGTAACATGTAAGGTGTAGACATAGAGACCAAATTCATATTTGTTTGTGTTTCTAGTTCCTTAAATTTGCATGAACATGCCAAACAGACAAAGCCAAATCCTCACGACCAATGAGTACATATGCAATTGCAGCAGTCACCAACAGGAGGAGACTCGCGACACTTATCCAAAGCCTAAGAAGCAAATGCGCAAGCAATCATGATTCATGACTAAAGCACGCTGTAAAGATACCTCGAAATTGATAGAGAATGGAATGGAAGAACAAAGTTAGGGTTTCGAAAATTGGGAGGATTTTTTTGCTTAATTGAGGAAGACCACCGATTGAAGAAGACCTAAAACCTTAAAATTGATTTTCCAAAGATTTCTATTGGTGAGTTCTCTTGCGAGGTAGCAAATGGTCGAGGAATTTTGTGGGGAAGATCGATGGGGAAACCGATTTGGGGATTTTGGTTTGGGGATTTTGGGAGGGAAATTTTAGGACTTAGAAATTTTGGTTTTGGGGAAACGATATCAAGCTTTAAAAATTTGTATGCTTTTTTAAAAACTTCGGTATAGTTTATTTTTTTGCGTTTTTATTAGAAACGCTATTATAACTCTATTTTTTTTGCGCTTTTTTTAGAAACGCCACTATAGCTCATTTTTTGCGGCGTTTTTATTAGAAACGCCACTATAGAAAAACGCCACTATTACATAATTTTAATTTTTTTTCTCTCTTTTTAACCTATATTTTTTCTATGTCGTTTAATCATATAATAATTTCTTACGGCGTTTTTTTTTAAAACGCCACTAAAAATTCAAAATGAAACGGCGCCGTATTGCTCTCTCTTTGTGCCTTTTATTATTTTAATTGTTATTGGATGATTTTTATTTGTATGTGAAAATATATTATATGATTATTATTGTAACTATCAACAAATAAAAACAAAGTATATCCTAGTAGTGAATAAACTATAATATTTAAAAAATTTACTATTAATATTATTATGTACTCCAATATTTTTATTTGTAATATACATATTTTAGTCAAGCAGTAAGGGTAATGTATTTAAATTTGTATAATATTTTCATTTTAATACTTATTTTTATTTTAGTTAATGTTCACCTCAATTTTTAAATAGTTTAATTTAAATTATTAATTTAAGAAAAACAATATTGAACTGTTATTTTGTAAACGGAAATAATGACGACTTAAACTTTTTAAATTTTTAAACATTACAACTTGTATGACAATTTCCATGTATTTCATTTTTTATTTTTATAAACTTTTTATTTTTGAGTTTTATTTTTCTTTATTTTTATATTTCAAATAATTTAATCATTTTACAAATCTCAATTAAACCTTAAAACCTAAACCATTTAATATATATAAAGTTTATCTATTTATCTATTAAATAATTTAAACTATATATAATCATAATATTAATATATTAAAATTAATTTTATCTCTTTTACGATTAGATAATAAATTATTTAATATATAAATTAAAAGACACTAGTTACCCTAAACCCTAAACCCTACTTTTGTACCACTAGTCCTTGAACCCTAAACCCATAACCTTTAACTCTTAAACCCTATAACCATTAATCCTTAGATATTAAACTTTAACCCTTAAACCCTATAACCATTAACCCTTAAACATTAAACTACAACCTCGAAACCATATAATCCCTAAACCATATAACCCTAAATTATACACCTTAACTCATATATATATTACATTGCGTATAATTAAAGAAATAATCTAATCTAAAACCTAAACCCTAAAACAATATAATTTTTATCTATTTTATCAAAATCCCTAATACTTAAATCCCTAAACACTAAGACTTTAACTTTATTAATCGATATGGTTTAAGCACTAAACCCAAAACCCCATAACTCTAAAATAATAAACCCTAAACTATAAACCCACCAAAACCCCTAACCTAACCCTTAATATTAAATCCTAAACCATAAACCCTAAAACATATATAATAAACTCCGAACCTAAACTATAAAAATTAATCCATAAACTATATACCCTAAATTAAGTCAGTAAACCCCAAATTATCATGAGAATTAATTCAATATTTTATATATGTGCAAAAAACTTTAAAATTATTTATGCGCGTTTTACGTAAGCGCTGCCATCGCTAAGACTTTTAGCGCGCTTTTCGAAGCGCCTACTTTCCAGATTTTTAGCGGCGTTTTTACGTTACCGCCATCGCCAAGACTTTTAGCGGCGTTTTTAAGAGCGCCGCTAATGCCCAGACATTTAGCGCGTTTTCCGGTTACCGCTAATGCCCAGACTTTTAGCGGCTTTTCCGGCGCCGCTAATGCCCAAACTTTTAGCGCCGCTAATGCCCAGACTTTTAGCGGCTTTTTCTAAAAGCCCGCTAATGCCCGACTTCTAGCGGTGTTTTCCGAAGCGCGCTAATTCTCGAAGCTTTAGCGGTGTTTACTGAATAAACGCTTTTGATCCTTTTAGCGCTTTTTAAATAAACGCCAATATTGCTCCTTTTTTTGCGGCGTTTTATTTCAAACGCTGCTAGTGTATAATATTTGCGGCGTTTTTCTTTAAAACGCCACTAAAAACGTCGCTAAAAGTCCATTTTGGTGTAATGGATATATCGAATTGATATAAAAGGTTACATACACAATAAGTACAATTATATTGTTAAATTCGATTGATTTTTAACACTAATTTCGACCGATAATAAGATGTTTTCCTAACTATATATCGAATAATCTTTTTTTTTCTTGTTTTTTTTTAGAAATATTTTTACCTCCATTTTTGTCAATTTACTCCTCTTCCCCTATTTTCTTCCCATCTTATGCTTCATTTGATGTTTAATTTTGTAAAGACTCGTCCCTTTACACAATTCCCTTGGTAAAATTCGGATTTAATCACTCTGTTAAAATCAAATTAGGGATTTAATTCCTATAATTAGGCATAATTTTTGCATAAAAATCGTATAATTTAATTATTCTATTTTTAAATATCATTAGTTAATCTAAATAATTAATAATATTAACTATTTTAATAAAGAATATTAACATGAAATTTTATTAACTATTCTAATTAAAAATGCTAACGTAAATTTTATTTTTATTAAAACACCCATCTAATAAAAAAAAATCTTTTAGCATAATAAGTTAGAAGGAATGTTATTTTAAAAAATCACTTGATAATTTTAACCGAATACAAGAGTGAAGTCACAAAATTTATATTGGGGAGATTATATTTAAAATTTTAGAGGTCCAAAATGTAACTCTTTATTGTATTAGCTTAATTACAACTTTATAATTACATGAGAAAAGAAAAGAAAACAATTTTAGAATGATCAAACTATAATTTTACCATTTTCGGGGTTTTAAAGCCTTTGTCTGCCCTTGGTACCATCCTGTTAATTTTGAACTACCTAATAACATTACAAAAATAAAATCATCAAATAATATTACAAGAACAAAATTCTAAACTTCAACATAATTAAAAAAAAAATAAAGATCATAATTTGGGTAAAACTGTACCATGATGAAATATCAGACATTAATCAACCTTTCAAGTGATCACAATATCCGGGATTGGACAATATTAAGCAACATACCTGTCTATATCCAAACGCACAAAACCCGAATCCGACTGAAGGTGAGATATTTGCGGCAACGGCGTGGCATCGGTACGGCACATAGGACAACTCGAATGCGAATAAAGCCACATATCTATACACTCTGCATGGTAAGAATGCAAACATTCCGGTAACGTCCTCAACTCTTCGCCTTCTTCGAATTGTGACAAACACACCGAGCACATCCCATCGTCGTCCACCAAACCCGTGCCCTTTTGGTACTTATGGGCAGGGATGAGTTCGGCCGTCGAATTCTCAAAGCTCACAATCTCCAACATTTCATGTCCGTACACACGTTGTTGTTGTTGATGATGGTGAAGGTGATGATGATGATGATCGTGTTGTGGTTGTTGCGATGTTTGGCCTCGATTATTACGGAGTTGGTGGCACCATCCCATGGTGATGCAATGGTAGATTGTTATGACTAAGGCCGCCGATCCAAAACCGACTAGAATGACGGATAATCTGGTGTTTTGGAGATTGAAAGCATCGTCGTCTGCCATGGAAGAAGTGGAAAAATGTTGTAGAGATTTGAATAGAAAGAATTTATTTGACGTAGCTTTGCTTTGGTCGATGATTGCAAAGATTAACATTTTACTGCAAAGTATATTACAAAGATTAACATACTAAACCCCAAGCCCAATAATTTAGAGACAAAGAATTTAGGAGAAAAATGTCAAATTTGATTTTGGTCCCTCTACTATGCTTGAATTTATGATTAAGTCTATAGATTTTAATTTGACATAGATTTAGTCACTTTCATATTTTCATCGGTTGTAGACATGTTAATAGGCCAAGATACCTATCCAAGCTCAAAGGTTTTCTCAAAATTTAGGAAGGTTTGAAAAATAATATTAGGCTCAAAAAACGAGCTTGAATAAAAAAATTTGGTCCGTTTAAAATATTGGTCAAGTTTAAGCTTGAACATTTAAAGTTCGAGTCCAATCCGAACCAGCTCCTTTTCTATTTTTATGTATTATATAATTTTTAACACAAAAAACTAAATCTAGCTATAGTAATATATAATACTATAATGTAAATATTAAAAAATGATAGAATTTAATAAAATTTCATTGGTCTGCATTTTGTTAAAAAATAATAATATTATTGCTTTGATCATTAATAATTACAGTAAATATGCAATTTATCAACTGTATGGTTTTAAAAAAAAAGATGTTCAATTAAAATTGAATGGATTGTATTTTTCAATTTGATTAACTAAAAGATTTATGATGGAATTATCATTAGTGTAATTGAAAAATTGAATTTTGATTTTTAAACTTATTGCATTTTCAAGAATATAATTACATATTTATTCTTTTATTTTTCATAGCAAATAATTATCAAATTTTATTAATTGATAATTTATTCTACTCATTTTTTACTTTAAATATCAGTTAGTATCAATTGTGAATTATTAAATTATCAAATAATTATAACAATTTACTAAAAATACTTCAATGGAAATTAAAATTGTTAAAATTATGTGCAATAATATTACTCATTTTTATTAATTTTTATTAAATTTTTATTTTATTTTTTGAAAATTTTTTTAATAATAGTACACCATAATATGGTAATACATTCAATATATAATTAAATAATAATTACATTTTTATATTAAAATTAATTTGAGTAAACTTTTATTAACATAAATATTCGTTTAAATTAAACTATATTGGTTTAATCTTTCCTTTACATTTTAATTTTAAATCAATTATAATATCTACAATTATCACTGCTAATTCAAACATTTTTTAAAATAACAATAATCAATTAATCTACCAATAAATAAATAGCAAACATATAATATATTCGAATAATATCATACAATGAGATTAATTCAAATTAATCAATTATAATATTAGAAGAATTTATCTTAATCTTTAAATAAATTCTAAATTATGTTAATTAAATAAATATAATTAAAATAATGAATATAAAAGTTAATCCAATTTTATTATCAACTATTTTATTAAGTTATAAATAATTCTTTAAATGAACATGTAATTCTGATAAATAATGATCTAAAAATAAAATACACTAAATTTCCAACTATACTTTGAATTTAGATTTAATGAATAGTTTTGCAAATTTAAAACTTAAATAGTTTGATTAAAAATCAAAATACATCTGAAATATGAAGTTTAATTGAATGAGGTGTAAAAATATTTATCAATTAAATCCATGTCAATTTAAAACAATATTGTTAAAAAACCTAATACTTCTAATCAATTTTAATATCAAAGATGATTAGTAATTCAAATCTGAACTCATAAATCTAATATTCTTCATGAATGATACAAACCTAAAAGTGAGAAAAGATGAGATTGATCATTAATTTTAATTCTGACTTAAGTTCAATAAAAAGTATGGATTGTACATCATTCTTATTTAAATCTTAATAATGCAAGTATATTACAAAGTAAAAGGAAAATTCATCATAAACCTAAATTTCTTTCAAATTGATCTACTTTGATTTAGACTTATGAATTTAATGATAACAAGTAAACCTGTCAGGTAATTCACATTGAAATTAATGTCAAATGATATTGTACAGATTAACAACACTCAGGCTAACTACGATCTGCTCCAAACTTTTAAATTTTCTTATTGCATGAAATTTATAACATATTTTCAATCTTTGACTAATGAAGTTTTCTTCATAGTCTCAACTCATAATCAAATCTTAATAAAATAATACTCTATGTGCAACATTAATAGATTGATTATGCATAAATAATATTTAATAAAAACAGTATTAAAAAAAACATGATGATATAAATCTAATGCTTATAATTCTTAAATAATTTAAAATAAAGTAAAATATATATTTTAAGGAATTATAATTATATACAAAATAAGTTAAATTTTCTACATTTTATTTTACAATGGCATTTAATAATAGCTTAGATTTCTAAATTTATATTTTTAAACTAAACATAAAATATTAATAATAAATCATAAAATTTTAGAGAAGCACAATTATAAATATTCTAACTATCAGCTCATTTTACAAAAAACAGAATTTCAAAGGCTTTATTTGATACATATTTGTCTATTAATTTATTGAATATTTATCTTGAATATGTAATCTTTATCAATACTTAATATAAAAACCATTTGATTATTAAATATATACAATATATGTTTTATTTAAAAATATCTTTTTTATAAAATAAGTACATATAATTAATTAATTAAACTAATATGAATCATAATTATGTATAATACATATGTCTAACAATTATTTTGACTCAAATAAATTTAATGTTTTCAATTTATATTAATAAATTAATTATTATCAAAAATTAAAAATTAAGTAAATTAATTTAAATAATTTTAAATTTTTTTACAATTCAAATGTGTCAATAACAAAACAATTAATCTGTAATAGGAACAATTTTCTATTCTCTTTGTCGAATTAATTAATATTCTTTAATAAAAAATAAAATATTTTATACTATATTTATGCCTATTTAATATAAATTTAATAATATTAAATTGATTTTTATAAATATATATTTATATAAATATGATTATTAGTAACCATAAAAAGCATCCAATGGAAACGTATTTATAATTTAACTAAAATTGAAATATATACACAATTATGAATATTATAAATTGAAATCTATAGAAAATAGGCTCAAGTCACAGAATAAAGTCAAAGTATTTGTATATGTAAATTAAAATTCAGTTTAATTTAATTTATATAGATAATCCTTATTTTATTTATTAAATATTTTTTAATAATAGAAATTTTTATATTTTAATTTAATTTAAAATATTTATTATGTTAGTTAGGCAATTCTATTCCAATCAATTTAAAATTAGTATTTAACCAAATTTATTTTAATTAGAATAATTTAAATAAATATTAAAAATTATTACTATAATCAAATTAAAAATAAATTATTAATAATATATAGATTTTATTTAATATAGTTTAATGTAATAATTTTAAATATTCCTTTATATCAATTTATTATTAATTATCAGTTATTGATAATTTATTTATTAAATCAAATTAATATAATAATGAAAATTCTTAAATTTTAAATTAAAGTATTATAAATATGTATTTTATTTAAAAAAATTTAACATGGGTGAGACTAAAATAGATTTGAATTAACTATTTATAAATAAACTCATAAAATATGTTATCATCATGCTTAGGCACGATTTGACCAAAACTAACTCGCTATGAACATCTCTAGAGCAAAGGCCACCATCGTTCTTTATGCCACTAGTCATGGGATTGTAGACTTGAACATATATAGACTCAAGCTAATCTAAAAAAGAAAAAGAAAAAAGTTTATGATTTTGTTTTTCAATGTCATCCACTTAGACTGCATTGGTGCAATTCAAGGGGCTGAGATTCTAGTGATATTTTTTACGCCAATGTTGGAGCTTCATCAGCTATAAGAGGGAGGCCGGGCATAAAAAGCAATGAAGTGGCGAACCATTTTTAGTTAATTTTCAGTTCAAAACCATCGGTGATGATGATGAAGTGAAGGTATTTAGGATGTGGGCAAGCTCTTATAGTCTCAAGGGTTGAACTGGCAGGATAACATATGAATACATTGAGGAAATCTATCTAACAAGAGTTCTTTGTTACGTGTCAAAATGTGTGGCTACTACATGCCATCATGTTATTAGTTGCCAATGCCATGTCAGTGTATTTTAACGTTGTTAGTTAGGTGACTAAAAAAAGTATCAAATTGATTTATAGTTTTCAAATTTAGATACCATTTAAATATATAAATTACTAAAATTTATATCAAATAGATATAAATTGCTAAATTTAGATATTTTATATATATTTATGTGGTTGAAATTTAATTTCCTTTTTCAACCATAAAATACTCATGAAAAATATAAAAATGACAATATCGCTCAAATTTAAATACTTCTGTATATATTAATTTTTTTATAATATGTACGAGGTTGAAATATAATTTTGTTTTTCAACCACGTAGAAAATATTGTATTTGAAAACTAAATAGAAGGGACAAATTCTTGAACAATTGATAAGTTTTTATGAATTAAATGTATATTATAATATAAAAAAATTTGTGTATGCATGTAAAAATGGACCGGCATCTAAGTGCTCAAATAAAATTGATTCAGATGATGCGACTTTCGGTGTGCATATTTGATTCTATGACATTTTTGGAGCAAAAATTGGCTCTATGGATATTGATTGACCCGATGTTGGCTCTCACTCAACCACACTTCAATTGGACCCTAATTTTTCAAATGGAGACAACGGTTTAATTTACCAATTGGAGTTTTAATAAGAGTTGTGATTCTCATTTTATCCCTTTATGTTATTTTTTTTAGTATAAATATAATATAATATACTATAATATTTCTAAGCATAATTTTAATATAAATTTATTTTTCATAAATTTATTTATAATTTCATTGTACATATATCTTAATTTAATATCTTTAATAATTATTTTTCATTCTCACATCACTGTTACATCTGTGATTTGAATCAAAACATACATTTTATCGTTGTTTTTAATGTGCGTTATCCATTCCGGATAAAAAAAAAAAAAACACTAAAAGTGTTCTTCCACTTAGGGGTGAGCAAAACTCGATTCGACTCGAAAAAATCGAAAAAAAATTCAAATTTCGAGTTAAACGAATCAATTATTCGAGTTAATCGAGTTGTTCGAGTCAACTCAATTTTTTCTCAATTTCGAGTTCGAATCGAGTTGAGTTTTAATTGAATAATTCAATAATTCAATAATTCAATATTAAAATATAATATTTTATATTTTACCCCAAACTCCCAAATCTTTTTACTTTTCCCTCAAAATTTTTACTACTTCCCACTTTTCCCCCAAAACTTTTATTCCCCTCTCATCCCAACCCTCCAATCTACCCAAAATCCATTTCCCACCAAAATTTTACTCTCCTATTTACATTTTCTCAAAATTTTACTCCAAAAAACCCTCAAAACTTTTTATTTCCCCCCCAAATTTTTACTCCCTCCCACTTTTCCCCTAAAACTTTTACTCCCTTCCCATCCCACCTCCCATCTACCCCAAACCCATCCCCCCAATTTTTTTTTTTTATATTTTCCTTCCAAAATTTTACTCCCTATTTACTTTCCTCAAACTTTTATTCCCCAAAATTTTTATTTTCCCTAAACTTTTACTTCTCACCTTTTACTCTCAAATAAAAATCAAAATTATCCAAAAATCACTAAACATAAATAGCAATAATTTTATTTATATCTACTATTTATATTATTAAATTAAATTTCACATTTTATATTATTTATATTATTGAATTGTTTAGTCATATTGAATATTTATATTAAAATTGAATTATTAATTATGCCATAAAATATTCAGTATTAAAATTTTATATTGGTATCAATTTCATATTTTATCTTTAAAATAACTTTTATTAAAAAATCACATTTTACATTTAATATATATTTTAATTCTAAAATACATAGTGACAAGAATTTAAAGATAATTGAAATAACTAAGCAAGCAAAAGCTAACCCGTATATAAAAGATTAATAAATAAATTATGAGGTGATGAAAGTTAATAAAATTTGATTAAAGTAGACAAATTTTATTACGATGGGTGATAGTGGTTACAAGGACCTAAAATTATTTTTTAAAATTTAACTCGAACAAATATATTCGATTCGATTCGATTCAAATTCCAGCTCACTCGACTCGATTCGAGAAAATTTCAAATCAAATCAGGATGATAAAATATGATTCGTCAACTCGATTAACTCAAAATTTTTTCATTCGATTCGATTCGATTCGATTCGATCGAACGCTCACCCCTACTTCCACTATAGAAGCAATGAAAAACTCTTGGATTTTACAATCAAATGTGCAGCCAATCAGAATTTTTCTACCCAAACGCAAATTAAATGCTTTTTGTTTTTGACTTTTGCATTTAGAAGTAAAAATTATTAAAATACTTTATTTATATTTACGTATATAAAATTATATTATATTATAATTTATAATTTATATGTCATTATTTTAAATTATTTAAATTTCATTTATCATTATCTATAATATATATATATATATATATATATATATATAAAAAGCATGAGTTTGAAAAACTTTTGAATGAAATAGAATATCTTTTTCTATCATATTAAACATCAAATTTAAAATAAATAATTAAGATTTAAATAAAATTTATAATAGATATTTTGTTATGAGTATCTTATTAAGTGGATATCCATCAAGATTAAGATAAGTTTTAATGTATTTTAAATTCTATTAGTGATTAAGTAGATCTCTACTTCATTTATACTTTTATGCCTATAAATATAGGTTTTGGAAAAGTTTTATAAATATTTCAATTGATCAATAAAATACACCCTTTCTTCCATTCTCTTTGTTCTTTATTCTCCGTATTTTATTTTATAACACGTTATGCTTGAAATTATTGTATTATATTTTTAAATTGAATTTATAAATATTTGATTAGAGCATCATAAGATTTTACAACATATATGTGTTATTGAAATTTGGTACAATGTGAATCGATAACTTTCAAGCATCGTACAAGAAAATTTTATTTTGTTTATTAAATATATTTTTTACTATTAGATTATAAATGTTATTAGGAAAACAAAGTTCTTTTACCGCTTGTAATATCGCTCATGATAGTAGCTGTGGTGATTACAATGATTTTAAAGAATGTCACTATATTTTACTATGATTTATTTATTATATCATGTTTATTATAATTGGAGACTAATCATGATAAATAGATTTTTGATTTGAAATCCACGCATATTTTGCGATGATGATTATGAAATAAAGAATCAATGGAGGCGTTTAGAAGTTTGTCGTACCAGATTTGTTGCATTCCCCGAAATGCATGCAAATATAGAGAAAATAAAAGATATAATCATGGATTTCTATAAGTGGGAACATAATAATAAATAAGAGAACAATGAGAGTTTTCAAGATAACTCTTCAAAAGGTAAAGATAATCTATGTTATCAATGTGATATGAAAGATTATTAGCCACATAAGTGGCGTATGTCTAAATATTTTGTAACATCCCTTACCCGTATTCGATGTCGGAACAGGGTACGAGGCATTACCGAGGAGTACAAAACACTTACAAATGATTTAAACCATTTATCGCTCAAATATTAAAATTGATTATAAAAGTTTCATTTAACATACCCTTGAAGTCCAAATCATGCATTAGGATTGGGTCGGGATTAAATCAGAATCGTATGAAATTTTTCGTAAAATCCCTAAGTTTATCTCATTTACAAAGGTCCCACGCCCGTGTGGCTTACATGATCGTGCCTCTGGGGCGTATAACTCTTTGACTTGCGTCTATGAAGGAACTTGAGTCACACGGCCTTAGTACGCGCTCGTGTTGCTAGGCCGTGTGGTAAAGTTAATTTTCACAAATTAGACTATTTTCCAAGCCATATTTCTCACTCATTTGATCCTTATTCTTCACCCACATTTAATACATACAAAACCGATTTAAGATATTCAACTGAGCCTTATACTTAATACCATTTGTTAGTCGACACTTCATATAAATAACAAGAAACGATATGGGTTCAATTCTCATTAAATTTCTCTTGTACTTATACTTTTCACACTATGTATTCATATAACATATAACAATCACACCTCTGTATTTCATATATATTTTTATAACAAATTATCTTGGTTTCAAACTACTTCATATTTGAGTTTTACTTATCAAATCATTTGAAACATCATCTTTACACATATAGTGCACTTGAGATGCACAATTCTATAATTATGAATGAATACATTTGTCAAACATATTCCATGTTTTTATATATATAGTCTCATATTTCCATGTATCAATTACTATCATTTCCTCGTATTTTGACAAATACATGTAACAATTCATAAACATGCAATTCACTAACTCATCATGCCAATCACAATTTAAATTGACAAATCACTTATTGAGCCCAATTTCAATGTTCACTAAAATCTATTAGGATGTACGTATCCACCAATAAATTTCATGTACAGTATCATCACCTCATATTTTCACATACATTTACTTTCCATATTATGAACTCAAATAACATATACAAGACATACTAATGTATTCCAAGTACGCTTTCATAATATTTCATTTCAATTTAGATTATGTCATATTAGAACTCTTCTCTTTAACTCATTTGGAATACCAATTCATACGGATAATACACTCAAGGGTGTACAAATATATAATTACAAATGAACTCATTCATCAACCAAGTTCTATGTTCATGTCTCATCAACTCATATTTCCTTATATCACATAACTCTATGTAACACTTACCAGCTTCATCAAATTAGTGAACGTCTTACGGAATTGTTCTGCACCGGTATGCATTGAATTTCACTGATAATCACTGATGCCATAACATAGCTATGGTTTTTTTCACAAGAATGCCATAGCTCAACCATGGTCTTACATCTTCACTATCATTATGCCATGGTGAAACCATGGACTTATCCGTCAATTCATCACTTTTCACTAGAATGCCATAGCCCAGCTATCGTCTTACATCTTAAATACGTATCACACCAATGCCATATCACAGATATGGTCTTACACAGAAATCACTTGTCACTTGTAGCCGAAGCTACCACTATTCATCGATCGTAGCCGAGCTACCACTTTTCATCGATCGTAGCCGGCTACCACTTTTCACCGATCGTAGCCGAGCTATCACTTTTCATCGATCGTAGCCGGAGCTACCACTTTTATCGATCGGTAGCCGAGCTACCACTTTTCTCTTTCACTTGTTCGATCAGATAAGTGTAGCCGAAGCTATCACTTATCACTTTCACTTGTCCTTTATCAAATAAGTGTAGCCAAGCTATCACTTATCACTTGTTGTCATGGTTCAACCATGGTCTTTTCCACAATTCATCTTGTCAACGAATCAAGTGCTCAATTTGATCATTTATTCAATTTTTATGCTTTTACATTATTTACGATTTTATCATCAATACATATGAAATAACACATCATGAAGTTCATAAAATTTACAAATGATCACTAAAATTTAACCATATATACTCACAAGTTCAATTTTGTATTATAACGATAATCATAAATTCATAATAAATATTCCAAAAAACATTATATCATTTCTAATTCAACATTTATCAATTATAATCGAGCATGTAATCAATTTATACCCAAGTCATTCATATATTATTTTTCCTCCTCCTCCTCCTCTCCATCCACATCCTTAGTATAAACAACACACTTGTAAATAACATTATCTATAATTTTCACTATTTACTTATGTGAATATTCAAGCTGTCCATCCTTGTCATAGTTACTAAATTATTTTTATCTTGAACTACAGAACTCCAAATTAATATCCGTAAATTTTATTTGAAACTAGACTCACATATCTTCTTACTATAATTTTTTCAGAATTTTTAGTGTGGCCAATTAATACAGTTTATTAGTTAAATTCTCCCCTGTTACACAGTCTGACGGCTCTGACCTCTCTTCACTAAAAATCAATTATCTCATAGTACGATTTTCATAGAGTGTTTCCGATTATTTATAATGAAAATAGATTCACTAAGGAATTCAAACATATAAATTATAACTCATAATTATTTTTTTACAATTTTTAGTGAATTTATAAATTAAGAACAGGGATCACGAAGTTATTCTAAACCAGTCTTATAAAATTTAAATATCTCAATATGTAGACTTCCATTGCTTGCTCTGTTTCTTTTTATATGAAAATAGACTCAACAAGATTTAATTATATATTTCACTAAACTTCTAATTCAATTTCTACCATTTTTGGTGATTTTTCAAAGTTAGACAACTGCTGCTGTCCAAAACTGCTTTAGTATAACATGTTGATTTCTATTTTGTCCCAAATTCCACGTTTCATACAATTCAATCCTTGCTCAATTAACCCCTCAATTGAGCTAATTTTATCATTTAATACTTTTTCCTATCATTTTAAACTACTTCATAGTCTTTGAAAATTAGAATTTTAACACTAGGCCTTAATTTCAACTCTTTCACAATTAGGTCCTAAAACCAATTTCCATCAATTTTACTTGATAAAATCATCATATAACAAAATTAAAGCTTCAATTCAATATTTATTCATCATATTCTTCCAGCACTAATCCACATAAACTTTAAAAATTAGCCATAGAGTCAAAAACTAATGAATTAATAAGTTGGACCCAATTGTAAAAGTCCAAAACATAGAAATTTCAAGGAGAAAGCAAGAATTAAATTTACATGAAACTTGAGTATGAAAAACAGCTTGAACTCTCTCCCATGGCTATTTTTCAGCTGAAGAAATGAAGAGAAATGAAGAGAATTCTAGATATTCCAATTTGGTCCCATATTTATTTAACTAAATTTGGCAATTTTCCAATTTTGCCCTTATTTCACCCATTTCCTGATTTTTCTCAGCTATTGCCGCCCAAAAAATCTCCTTTGGGCTTATTTTCACTTTAGATCCTTCCTCATTTGACAATTAAGCTATTTAATCATTTTAGCAACTTTTACATCTTTTTCAATTTAGTCCTTTTATTTAATTAACCACCCAAACGTCAAAATTTTCTAACTAAATTTTTATACCACTTTATTGACATTCTGTAAATATTCATAAAATATTTTTGACTCGGTTTATAACACCGAGATCTCGATACCTCTTTTTAGATTTCTTGACCAAATAAATCTTTATAAAACACAATTTACTATTTCAAAAATATTTTAAAAGCTACATTTGGCTCGTAAATATTAAATAATACAATCTATGAGTTCATTTGTCAGATTTGATGGTCTCAAACCACTATTTCTAATATCACTAAAATTTGGACTATTACATATTTTATTTCATAGTATTATTTAAGGAAGGATATGAGAATGTAGGAATGAATTCTATCATTACAAATAGAAAATATTTATCTTATTTGGTACTAAAACAAACAAATATTATTCTAATATTTGATAGTACAAAATTTGTTAAAAACTCGAAGAGCTAATATATTAATATTTAAAAGCACAAAATTTATGATGGTTAATGCATTAGTTTTAAAATATATTCATTATAATGGATATCATATTGAGATTGTGAATGAAGAAAAATTATATTTCATATGAATTACTATTGTTATAAATATCTATTTTGAAAAGATGAAAAAAAGGGAGGATTGAGTTATTAATTTACTCTTGTTATTAAATTGAATTGACTGTTACTATCTTTGTGATCTTCTTTTGTCATCATCCCCATTAAGGGGTTGAAAGCAAAATATTTAACTGTGAAAGATCAACTTATGAGCAATAGAATATGATAATTCTATCTAAAGCTCATTATGGTTAGATGCACCTGAAGTTGTAATTTTTTTTAGAACTGTGAGTATAACTCTACAGTATTCAGAATAAATTCTCAATTAAGATTATGTAGAAAAATATTACTGATGAGAACTTGAAAGAGAGAGAACTTATATATGAAAAGTCATTGGTTATGTATCTTTTGTACACCTGTAAAATAAGATCTACTCTCAAAATTTGCTATTAATAGATTTTGATTGGATTCAAAGTCTACTACTGGAGTTTAATTTGCTTGCTTCTTTATAAAATCGTCAACACTCAACGCAAAAAAAAAGAGAGTACATCTTTAACTATTAAATCAACTTGATATTTGGTTTAAATATTTGAGATTGTTTTCTTTTAAGTTTTGATTACATGAGTTACATATTGTTTTAAGCATCTCATTTGTTCTTGAAAATGAATATTAACTAATTTATTTATGTTTGATATAGTGTGCAAATTTTTGTTAATAAACCAATGAATTTTATGGTTATTCAGATTTGATTTAGTTCAAAGAATTGTTAATGTAGTAGTTCATACGTTTTATATTATTCAATGTGTTAATTATCTAGAGAAATGACATGAGCATTTGTAAATGAAAAGTTCTATGAGAATGGTTGGTTGGATTTTGAATTAGATTTTATGCTTGTTTATAATGATGGTAATGAAAGAAAAAATTACTAGTTTTTCATTATGTCATATTTTTATGTTTGAGATGTGACTTTTATTGATATATTTAATATAGGCTTCTTTCTATATATGACCTAGCCAGTTATTCTTGGTAGTTAATTGATTATGCAAAACTCTTATTAAAAGGGCTTTAAAAGTATTTTGAATTGATCTCATTTCTCCTTATAGCTAAACAAAATAACGAGTTATTCACTGTTCTGGTTTTGTTCCATTCCCTGAAGTGAATGTAGCAATACATAATAACTACCTATTGTCATTATGGGTAAATAGATAAGAACAAGATGAAAAATTCAAAATATTGCCAAATGTTTATTCTTAGTACGTAATTTTCAATGATTTATATTAATTTATCATTCCTTAGAAGCGATGATATCTTTATAATTTTATTGGTAAGAAATATGATATATGTGTACGTTATTATCTGAATTACTTTTGCACATTCCTTGAAGTGAAAGTCTACAATAAATATAATTTTTTTATATTTGTATATTTTGGCATATTCTCTGAAGCTAATATTGTATATAATTATTTGGAAATTATAGTTATTTTGTTAACTTAGTGACATTATAAACTTCACATTTATTTAGACATTTCGGTTGTAAATGTCACAATAGAACTTATATGTGGATACAAAGTAAAAGGAATAACAGTAAAATTATATTGGCATTATTAGTAAAATTGAAATGCATGTTAAAGTAAACCAGAAGTTTACTGATACAAATACATTTACTACTTGACATGACCAATTAGACCATCCTAGATCATATATGATGCGAAAATTAATTAAGAACTCATATGGACTTTCATTAAAGAACCAAAAGATTCTTTAATTTAAAGAATTTTCATTTGTTGTTTGTTCTTAATGAAAATTGCTTATTAGAAACTCACTAGCTAAAGTTAAGATTTAATGTCTTGCATTTCTGAAATGAATATGGGCCCATTCATCCACCATGTGGATGGTTTTGATATTATATGATTTTGGTAGATACATCTATAAAATAATCACATAGGTGTTATCAACTTGCAACCTGTCGTTTGCAAGATTACTTGTTTAAACAATTAATTTCATATCATGCAATTAAGAAAATTCATCATGTTAATACTGATGAGTTTATATCTCAGTCTTTTATTGGTTGAGTTTGAAAAACTTTTGTAAAAGTTTGTTATTTACGTGCATAATGGTTTAGAGAAATTATTTATTGAATGCCTTTGATTAATGTCTAAACCATTAATTATTTATGAGAACTAAACTTCCTATTTCAACATGAAATCATGTTGATTTACATGTAGTATGCATCAAGCTAATAAGTTATAAATACACCCCGTTACAATTGGTTTTTAGTCAAGAGCTAAATATTTCCATCTTTGAACTTTTGTATATGCGCATATATTCCAATTGATCCACCAAAACTGATAACACTCTAGAATGTCATGTTTTTATGTGCTAATTGCATATTAATTTTGAGTGTGATTCTACTAATTTAATGTTTATGGACTTTTATCTCGTAGGGATTAAATTGGAGACCAAAGCAAAATTGAGGGCCAAACTGTGAAATTAGAGATAAAATGGACCAATGCGTAACAAAGGGAAAAGATGGTGCCAAAAGTGCAAACATGGAGGGCGAGGGATTGAAATGCAAAAGAAGAGACTTTGCTTTATCAAACTCTATTTTAATTATATTAGGATAATTAATATTAGGATAATTCTTTAGGATTATTTAATTTCTTTATTTATCTCTATTTATCTTCAATTAAATTGTAATTATCTTTAGGAGTTTGAGTAGAACTAGTCCATCTACCCGAACACTATAAATAGGGATGAAGTGACTCATTTTGGGTGATCATCTTTTTCTATACACTCTTCTCCCATAAATCTTTTGTGCTTCCTTTATTATTTTCCTTCAATAAAATTCTCTTTTCATTCTTATATATTTATTTATTTTTCCACCTCAAATATGAGCCACTAAAATCCATCTAGCTGAAGGTTGTCGAACGCCCCAAAGAGGTTCTTGAGGCCTAGAGTCCGCACTTAACTTTCTCACCCAGGTATTCATCGTTTCTCCACATTACGGGGCTGACGCTTCCGTCTAGGTCCCTTTAAAAGTAACCCTTTCAACGTATGCAAAGGCGGCCGCTTTGTGTGTTTTGGGAGGATTGCACCGTCGATTCGTGAGCTTATTGCTTTAGAGGTTAGCGAGCCCAAGAGACAAAATGGCGTGGGATTCGCCATTGAGAAACGTTGATCTAGCATATGTGACTCCACAAAAGCAATCGCAAGCTAGAGTCAGGCTCCCTAAATCTGTAAGTTTAAACTCTTGAAGTTGGTAGTCGTAGGCGTCCTCTTCCACTATAACTGGCTTACTTGGGCAGAGAAGGGTCATCCTAAAGCCGAAGACGGAGCCCAAGGAGGAACGAGACAACCAGAGGCTGGAATCTCTCCACATAAGAAACTATTCTCTAAACCCTTTCTTTTTATTTTCCTCATTTTAATTCTTGTAATTTATCCTCGTAATTTCAATTCATCTTAAATTCTTTTTTTTTTCAGATCGAAAATTATTAATTCTATTTATTTTTTCAGGAGCGAAGGTTTTCTTGGGCACGATTCTGCCTAGGATTTCGAAAAACAGGCATTTGTATAATCCGATCCCTGTGGATTCGACCCTACTTCCTCTTTACTGTTATTTTTATTATTTTAGGGAATAGGATATTATTTTTGGTACTTTCAACGACGCATCAAATTTTGGCACCGTTGCCGGGGATCTGTAACGTACTAATCTTGTTTTTTGTTTTCTATGACGAGATCTGCTCTAGGTACTCTTGCATTTGATTCAGAAATTGAAAAGACTGCAAAAGCTAATCGCAAGGAAACAAAGCTAAGGAAAAAGCAGTCAGCAGTGGTAGGAACTCAAAGCAATCCACCGCCAGAAATCAGAATCGACGACGAAGTAGAGTCTAGGGTTAACGAAAACCCTACCCAAACACTTGAAAGTAAAGCAGAAGAAGTCGATCCATTTGAAGAAGTGTTCAACGCTAGCGTTGACGAAAACCCTAATTTGGCACAAGAACCAATGGCTCAAACGATTCGATAATTCAGTCAAGTCGACGGAACAATCACATCGTCCATCGCGTATCCTACCATGGACACCGACTTTGAGCTGAAATCAGGGTTGATTCAGTTGCTGCCAACATTCCGAGGGTTACAGAATGAAAATCCCCATAAACACTTAAAGGAGTTTCATATGGTTTGTCTGAGTATGAAACCTCAAGGCGAATCGAGGATCGATTAAATTATGCTTTCCTTTTTCCCTAGTGATTCAAATAGGAATGGTTATTTTATTTACCTCCGGATCTATTACTACTTGGGCTGATTTATCTCATTTATTTCTCAACAGGTTTTTTCCAGCATCTAGAGCAGCTGAGCTAAGAAGGGAGATCGTGGGGATAAGGCAAAAAGAAGCGGAGACTCTCTACGATTATTGGGAGCGATTTAAAAAGTTGTGTGCGAGCTACCCACAACACGGTATAACAGAACAATCTCTCCTCCAATACTTTTATGAAGGTTTGAAACCAATGGAGATGAATATGGTAGACGCCGCTAGTGGAGGAACGTTGGTCAATATGACTCCCCAACAAGCAAGAGACTTGATCTCCACGATGGCTGCAAATTCTCAGCAATTTCGAGCCAATACTGAACCCCATAGAAGGGTTCACCAGCTAAGTAATTCGAACTTAGAGGATAAAGTTGATAGACTTACTATTATGATGAATTCTCTTATTGCAAAAAAAGCTAAACCAGCTCGGTTATGTGGAATATGTGCTACACCTGAGCACACAACTGATGCTTGTCCCAGTTTGTCTGACGATACTATGGCTCATTTAAATGCGGTGGGTAATTTTCCTGGCCCACCACAGAGGCGATACGACCCTTACGCTAATACCTACAACCCAGGATGGCGGGATCACCCTAACTTAAGTTATGGGGCCAACCCACAATATAACCAGCCATACCAGAACCAAGTTCCACAGCAGCTACAAGATTCAGGTAATTCTCTAGAAACTTTGGTCAATAAATTAGTAGCTAATATGCTTGATTTTCAATAGAAAACTGACGTATCTATAAGAGAATTGACCATATCAGTTGAGAAATTGAACTCTCAAGGGAAGTTGCCGTCACAAATGTAATTGAATCTAAGACAACACGCAAATGCAAGAATTTGCAAAGTGGAAAAGTATCGAATCAATTCCGCGTAAATCTTGCCCAAGAAATCGCCCAGGAAAAACCCAAAAAAGACGAATAGGTCCGACTGAAACCCCCATTGCCCAGAATTCCGCCTCCATTTCTAGAACGATTCAATCAGTGTCGAAGAGGTAAAGATGACAAGGAAATCCTCGAAACATTTAGGAATGTCGAGATCAACATTCCGCTGTTGGATACCATCAAGCAAATACTGAGGTATGCTAAATTTCTTAAAGAGCTTTGCACCAACAAGCGAAAATTAACAGGTAATGAAAGGGTGAATGTTGGTAAAAATGTGTCTGCAGTGTTACAGCAAAAAATGCCGGCAAAATGTATGGATAGGGGCATGTTTGCAATACTATGCAAAATAGGTCATTTGGGAATTAAAAAGGCTATGTGTGATCTAGGAGCCTCCATAAATGTCATGCCTTTTTCTGTTTATGAATCACTTAACGCAGGTTTTTTGACAAAAACAGGTGTTAGCATTCAATTGGCAGATAGGTCCGTTGTGCATCCCGAAGGAGTCCTCGAGGACATATTAGTCAAAGTCAATGGACTTATCTTCCCTGCAGACTTTTATGTGATAAAAATGGAGGAGGATAAAACTCCTGGGTCTTCAGACATCTTGTTGGGGCGACCTTTCCTTAGTACCGCAAATACTAATATTGACGTCCGAAGCGGAACCCTCACAATGGAGTTTGATGGGGAGATCGTGAAGTTTAACGTTTATGGCACAATTAGCCACCCAAGTGAAGTCTTGGATGTAAACCGTGTCGACATAATTAACTCATTAGTAGAAAAAACTTTTGAGTCAATTTGTGGAGATAAATCTAAAATGATGTTTGATGATTTTGAATCAGTTAATAAATTATTGGCTCCTATGGATACTGAACTTCTACCTTCACAGTGCAGAATCGATCCGAAATTAAAACCACTTCTCGAGCATCTCAAATTCACATTTTGGAGAATGATGAGACTATTGCCGACTTAAAAGGATCAACCCTTGGAGGAAAATATGAAACCAATGAAAAAGCGCAAGAACGATTAAACCCAAATATGGTAGATGTGATGAAAATGAGAATTTCCAAGCTCACATGATTAAAAAGATTTATTTTGAGCCACCAGTAGAACCATTTAAGTCGTCGAGCTAATGACGTTAAACAAGCGCTTGTTGGGAGGCAACCCAATCTTTATTTTATTTTATTTATTTTATTTTATTTTATTTTTATTTTTATTTATTAATTTCCAATCTTTTCTTTTTATTTTATTAATAAATTTCTCTTCTTCCATCTAGGTAAAATGGAGCGAAAATACTAAGAAAAGGGAGACAAGTCAAAACCAAATAGCCCTATCCACGGTCCCAAACAGCCTCTATTCCAGATACTATTCCAGCCAGAATTCCATATCCCTGCAGCCAAACTACCTTATTCCTGCACCCTACCATCCTTATCCCTGCACCCAAACATCCCCTTTCAGCCAAATAAAACCCCCAAAACCTAAATTTTTTTCCCAAATTTCCTTCCCTAACTCCATTACCGACAAAAACTCACCCCTCTCCACCAACCACCACCATTCGCCATTCGCAATGGTGCGAACCCGAAGGCGCGCCACCATCAAGCCTCCCTTCTCCATCAACTCGCGCCGTCGCCGCCTCTTTGCACCTCAAACGTTCGACTTGACTGACGCCTCCTCTCCCTCCTCTTCCTCCATGGCCGCCACACAATTCATCAGGCCCACCACATCGTCCCTTTCACGCGCAAGTCCTCCGCAATCGACAGTAGCTACACGGGGAGTTTTTCTAAACTTTTCTACCTATTTTTGCTTTTACGTCCACATTGAGGACAATGTGTTTTAAGTAGGGGGACGACTCTTCAGACATCGTCAGATTCGATGTGATTTGTGTTTGTTGCTTGAGGCTTCATTCATCCATTTTTTTAAGAATATTCTGCCGCTTTTCATGCTCAAGAATTTGACCACGACTTGCCACTGATTGACCTACATGCATGATTCTTGGCTACTGAGTTAGTTATGATTCTGTCTGTTTGATTTTATCTCCATTGTTTTATTTTTATTAGGCTAAAAATAATTATGATTAATAAGTTAACTCTATCCTCGCTTTTGTAAAATTGATCAAGTTTAATATCAAGTGGACACTTAATACATTTGCATGCCTAAATTATGTTTATGTTTATTAGGTGGTTACTAAAACTTATTTTCGACACTTGATTATTTCTATTAGGTCCTCTTAAAATTAAAATTTTGTGTAAATTTTGTTTAATAATTGTTTCCAGGTTATGAGTGCGACTTAGGACGTGATCTGATCGAGTAACCGGGGTAGAGTGCTTGGGTTGTCATTCTACTTGGCGTCAAAATGTTGTGTGACGTGATAGGTAAAACTCCGCTAGCCAAGGTTATGAGTATGGCTCGTAACGTGATCGATCGAGTAACCGGGTAGGTGCTTGGGTTGTCATCCTACTTGGCACAAAAAATTGTGTGACGTGATGGGTAAAACTCCGCTAACCTAAATAAATAATTTTAGGAGTATGTTAATGAGTAACCGGTGGGGTGCTTGGGTTGTCATCTCTTCGCATCAAAAGGTTCAATATATTCCTAAGTAAATAAAAAGAAGAAGAAAAAAAGAAGAAAAACAAAAAATAGTACTAATAAAATTGTAGTTGGGGACTAAATGAGGAAATAAATAGAGTGTCTTGATAGGTTTGGTAATTTACCTAGAAAGCATGAAATAATTCAAGACGATTTTAATTTTTGTGTGTATCAATTAGAATACTTTTTCTGTTTTACTTAAAGCAAACTTAGAAGTTCTCTTTATTTTTCATATGCATTTTTGACTAATTTTTATAAAACTTTAGAGTAGAATTTCTTTCAGGGTCTAATTTTCACAGTGGATAGGAACCATACTTGAGGGCAAGCATGGGCCAAGTAGGGGGGATTTGATAACACTCTAGAATGTCATGTTTTTATGTGCTAATTGCATATTAATTTTGAGTGTGATTCTACTAATTTGGGCTGTTTATGGACTTTTATCTCGTAGGGACTAAATTGGAGACCAAAGCAAAATTGAGGGCCAAAACTGTGAAATTAAAGATAAAAATGGACCAATACGTAACAAAGGGAAAAGATGGTGCCAAAAGTGCAAACATGGAGGGCAGAGGGATTGAAATGCAAAAAGAAGAGACTTTGCTTTATCAAACTCTATTTTAATTATATTAGGATAATTAATATTAGGGTAATTCTTTAGGATTATTTAATTTCTTTATTTATCTTTATTTCTACCGAGCACTATAAATAGGGATGAAGTGACTCATTTTGGGTGATCATCTTTTTCTGTACACTCTTCTCCCATAAATCTTTTGTGCTTCCTTTATTATTTTCCTTCAATAAAAATTCTCTTTTCATTCTTATATATTTATTTATTTTTTCACCACAAATATGAGCCACTAAAATCCATCTAGTCAAGGTTGTCGAACGCCTAAAGAGGTTCTTGAGGCCTAGAGTCCTCACTTAACTTTCTCACCCGGTATTCATCGTTTCTCCAGATTACGGGCCGACGCCTGCTCAGGTCCCTTTAAAAGTAACCTTTTCAACGTATGCAAAGGCGGCCGCTTTGTGTGTTTTGGGAGGATTGCAACTCGGTTCGTGAGCTTCTCGCGTCGAGGTTAGCGAGCCCAAGAGATAAAATGGCGGGATTCGCCATTGAGAAATGTTGATCTAGCGTAGGTGACTCCACAAAAGCAATCGCAAGCTAGAGTCAGGCTCCCTAAATCTGTAAGTTTAAACTCTTGGAGTTGGTGGTCGTAGGCGTCCTCTTCCACTATAACTGGCTTACTTGGGCAGAGAAGGGTCATCCTAAAGTCAAGATGGAGCCCAAGGAGGAACGAACAACCGAGGTGGAATCTCTCCACATAAGAAACTATTCTCTAAACCCTTTCTTTTATTTTCCTCATTTTAATTCTCGTAATTTATCCTCGTAATTTCAATTGTCTTAAATTCTTTTTTTCCGGATCGAAAATTATTAATTCTATTTTTTATTTTTTTTCAGAAGCCAGGTTTTCTTGGGCACGATTCGCCTGAGATTTCAAAAACAGCATTTGTATAATCCGATCCTCGTGGATTCGACCCTACTTCCCTTTATTATTATTTTTATTATTTTAGGAATAGAATATTATTTTGGTGCTTTCAACGAAGCATCAAAAACGCATAAAGATGATTGACTCCTCAAAGAAAGTTGGGAATATATATTAGTTACTGAGTCTCCTTGTATTATTAGATGTTTTGAATGTATTGAAATTCAATCCAAATCATATATATATATATATATATATATATATATATATATTATATTCAATTTCAAAATCATATTTCAATCCATCATCAACACACATGTATTATATGTCATACAACATTTTTCTATCCATTTACCATATCACATAACATAATTCAAGTATTTCATGTCATTTTTCATTTGTCTTTTATTTCAATATCCCACATCAAACTCAATCAGGACAATTTATACTATCACCATATACTTACCTCAATGATCAATCAAGCAATTAACATGTATATGCAATAAATTAAATTTATCCCAATTCAAAAAGAACAAACCGGGATTCCCGAGTCACTCGTCAATAACTTTCACTTTTCCCTTTCCTCTCGACAATTTCACGTCGACGTTAGCTACATAGAGTCAAAAAACATATAACTCTATCAATTCACAACCAAAGAACAATTCATGCATATTTTTCAATTTATTCAATTTAGTTCTTAAACTCGGTTCAAGCATAACTTTCAATTTAAAGCTTTGGATTAAAATTTGATTTCACATTTATTCATTAAGGACCTTATACTTTCTATTCATACCAAAATTTCATAACAAATTTTCATTTTATTCAATTTGATCCCTAATGTGCAAAAGTAACAATTAAGCTTTACAATTTAGTCCTTTTCATAATCTAAGCTTAATTTCTATCAATTTCACACAAAATTCATCCAATTGTCAGCAATGACAACTTATCAAAGTTTCACCAATTGAAGAATTAAAGAAAAATGGCTAAAGACTTACTTGTCAACAATGGCAACCTATTAAAAGCTCTCATGATAAAAAAAAAATCTATAAAAATAAAAGAAAAATAGCTGGAGACTTACTTGTCAACAATGGCAACCTATTAAAAGCTCTCACGATAAAAAAAAATCTATAAAAATAAAAAAAAATGACTAGATACTAACTTGTAAATGATGGCCGATTGAATAAGGGTTTTCAAGCTTTTCTCTAAAGTTCAACAATGGTGGACAACTGAAGCAGAAGATGATCACTTCTGTACACTTAATTTTGGTTTATATAGTATGGTTTAATTGTAATTAAACTTGTTTAATTAACTAAACCTTAATTTATTAAACTTTAATCATCGCTAGCTTAATCTAATGGCATCCATCATCAAATACCACTATCATATATTTTAATTTGATTTATTTACCATTTTCATCCTTTGGATAATTACTATCTAAGTTCCCAAGTATTTTCCTAATTAAAAATATATAGCAATTAAATTTTTACAATTTAGTCCCTAGGCCTTAATTAACCACATTTTTGGCTAAATTACTTAATCAAAATTTAATATATCAATATAATAACTCTTTAAACATCTCTATTTAATATCTACGGACTCGATTTACGAAAATGAGGTCTTGAAACCGCAAATTTCAACACCACTTGAAAATCGAGTCATTACATATTTTTCATATCAAACAAAATTATTGAGTTTTAATTTGAATAGAATTCTTAAGATAACATATAAAATTATTAGAGTTATATATCAACTAAATTTTTTGTTTGGTTCTAGAAGTAACATTCCGTAGTTAATCATATTCAATCAAGTTGCATCTAAAAAATTGTCGGTCCTTCGAAGAGATAATATCGAATTATATTCAAATAACAAGGACACAAAGAGAGATGGAAAATTATTTTAATTGATAATTAGGTAATACAATAGTATGCCTTTTTTATTATATCAATTTTATTTTTATTGATTTTACGTTTTAAATTTTTATTGTTATAAATTATTTTAGGTAACTAATTTTTATTATAAAACACGAGTTTAAAAAAACTTTTAAATTGATGAAATATAATTTTTTATCGTATTACTAAATTCACATTTAAAAATATTATAATATTTAATTTACTAATCCAACCAACTTGTAGAGTAGTTAACAACAAAATTATTTTATTTATATACTTATATGGAATAATATTTGATGCACCGCCAATATATAAGTTTCATGTATTACCAAAGTGAATAATAATATGGTACATTATCATTAAGTTAAAATATATAGAGGACTTGTAAATAAATACTAATAATTTCATTTAAACATAATTAAACTTTAATCAGTAACTATTATAAATAAATATTAATAAATCTAAATTTAAAATCTTGAATTTAAAGGTCTCAAATTAAGATTTAAGATTTTAATATTTATTTATAATTAATTATTCCGATAAGGTAGATGCTATTGCTAATTCATTTATAACACACTAACAATCATTTATATATTTATATTAATAAAATTATCTATTTAATGGTAATTAAAATTATATAAATGAGTTTTTCAAAAAGATGTATAAGTAATTAAAATTTAAAATCAATTTAAAATAAAATCTTAAAACAGAAAATTAAATTTTATATTTATTTTCCATTATATAATATTATTTTTCATTATTTTGATTAATTTTAATTTATATTTATTTATCAATTAATTGTTACCATTTTCATTAGTTTTAAAATACATAATCAAATTTTAACATTTAAAAACAAAATATTATAATTTTTAAATTTAAAAATAGTTAAATGGATAGTTTTGAAAATAACTTTTCGAACTTTGAACTTATCTTAAAAAATAAAATAAAAACATTTAAGGAGTAAATTAAAATTTTAATAGGAAAATATATATATCAAAAATAGAGTTAAATATATTTTAAAATTAAATATTTTGAAAGTATAATTTAGTTAGAAAGATATAAAATAATTTTTAAATTTATTCATAAATTTAAATAATAATACTGACTTATAATAATGATACATGTAAATATAATAATTTAATTGATAGTTATGAATTTATGATATATATAATGTTTATTCATAATTTATTCACCAACTAAAACACTTAACAATAAATAATAATGACAAAATTTGTTTACTTATAGAAAGATATAATAAATAATAAATAACAAAGAATAAACAATTAAATTAATCATAAATATAATTATGATAAATTATACTTATATAATATTTTAAAAAGAAAACCATATATAAATATAATCTAAATGATAACACAACAATATAGATACCTTAAAATTTTGAGAAATTACTATTAGTCCCTTCATAATTCTTAAAATTTTTAATTAGGTCCACAAAATTCGGAAATTCTTATTAAACTCCCAAAAGTTCTAAAAATTTTCATTAAACTTTTAAATTTTTAAAATTTTAATTAAGCCACCTAAAACTTAGTTGCAAGATCCACCACTAGCAAAAACATTGATTTTGAAAAGAAAAAAAATTGTACATAAACTCTAAACACACATATTTAATTATTTCTACAAGTAACCTTTCGCTTTCACGCTCGACTAGTCACCAGATGATCAATGTATTGAAAAACCTACTTCCATCCAACCTTATGATCTCCCCAAAAAGATTCCAATCTTTCATCCATGTAAACAAACTAATCACTCCTTTTAGAAAGGTTTTGTTACCCATCTCTGTGAGTAGGCCAGGAGTTCCTCAGTGCACTCGCTCTTCTACTACGAACATGTCTTTTAGAAATGTAATGACCCTGCAATATCACTCGAAAAAAAATGACAGAATCAGTCTCATCACGTACATCCTCCCATACACCCCGCAATGATGATAGTATCTCCAAGCAGGAAACCTTCACTATATATACCCTTCAACACATTGAAGAAGAGGCCAACCCTTAAGCATCCACAACCACCTTATTGACCTCAACCTTCTCCTTTGAGTTCTCAACCTTCTTGTTTTGCATATACCTACACCAGCTCTCCATTGCTAGGTGAACAGATCTTCCATTACACCACCACATCCGTCTCCCTATCTTTTACCTTTCTGATACCCTTATCAACAAATAATATCTATCCTACATCGTGTGTGTTGGGTTTTCAAATGCACCCAAAAATTGGTTGGAATTGTAACAGCCCGATTTTGGGCCCTATCGGAACAGTGGTTTCAGGACCACAAACCGACGAGGAAAAAATTTATTTTTATTATATTTTCATGGTCTACAATTTCACGAAATGATTTTTTGAAAATTTAGTTCGAAAATTTCGATGTTTGGGCACTCAATTTAGTCAAAAGGACTAAATTGTAAAAAGTGCAAAAGTTGAGTTCTACATGTTAGAAGTGTCCAATTGTTATGAAATTTTAAATTGGAGGTCCTTAAATGGTAATTAGGCTATTGGTTAATTTTTTGGACAAAAATGGAATGAAAAAGGTGAAATAAAATATTTTTAAGTTAGGGGCATTTTGGTCATTTAGTGATTGAATGTTTAAATAAACAAAACTAAAAGCCAAATTTTTGTCCATCTTCAACCCATGGCCGAAACTTGCATGGAGAAACCATGGCTAGGATTTTTCAAGCTTCCAAGCTCGATTATCAAACAAAATGAGGTTCGGACCTAGAACGGAGGAAAACAAAGAATATGACGAATAAATCCTTTTCACAGATTGTGCTACTGAGGTAAGTTTGTAAATAATACATCGTTTTTATTTGTGTTTTAATATTTTATTATATTATATGAGATATGGTTGAATATGGAGTAATTATTTGATGTACATTATGAATTGTGATTGATAATGGATGAATTGGTAAAATGTTGAAAAGTGAGAATTCCCGGTTGAACCTTCAGAATAGAAAAGATACGAATGAGGTAGCTAGGTCACATGTGTGGTACTAAGTGTAGGTCACTATGTGTACAAGAGAGCTACGAGATGGTTTTAGGTCACGTATGTAGTACTAAGTGCAGGCTACTACGTGTACCAGACGGATAGGTCGCATGTGTAGTACTAACTGCAGGTTACTATGCGTAACTGATAGTTTCGATCACATGTGTGGAACTAAGTGCAGGCCACTATGTGTAAGTGATGGTTTTGGTCACATGTGTAGTACTAAGTGCAGGCTACTATGTGCACCAGATAGCTTCGGCTACAAGGGTGGTACTATGTGTAGGCCACCGTGTATCTGTTATTATTCCGATGAGTTCAACGGGAAATTGACTAAGTGAAAATACATGTGATCATGTAACGACTAAGTGTAATTGAATATGACTATGTGATGGATAAGTGCAAGTATAAGTATGAAAATTTATGAACAATGTGTTTGATATTTGAGCGAACCTTCGGTAAGATGAAATGGAGTAAGTGAAATTATGAAAGAGTAAATTTAGCAACAAAACAGTTTTGGACAGCAATAGTTGTGTGACTTTGAAAAATCACCAAAAATGGTGGAAATCAAATTAGAGGTTGAATAATATATGAAATTAAAGCTGAATGAGTCTATTTTCACATAAAAGAAACGGTGTAAATAAAAGAATTTCATATTCTGTGATATTAGGATTTTTGTGAGACAGAGTCAGAATGATTTTAGAATCCCCTGTTCTGACTTGGGAAATTTATTAAGAATTGTAAAAAAACTAATCATGGGATAAAATTTATATTCTTGAAATTATTGAAATTATTAATGAGTCTACTTTTAATAGAAACAAACGAGAACACTATCCAAATTTTGTATGATGAGATAATTAATTTTTAGTGCAGAGGGGTCGGAACTGTCAGACAGTGAAACATGGGAGATTTTAATGAATAAACTATACTTATTTGCTAAACCAAAAATTTTTAAAATTTTATGGTAAGAATATATGTGAGTCTAGTTTCAGGAAAAATTAACGGATCTTAATTTTGAGTTCCGTAGCTCAAGATATAAATAATTTAATGACTGTGACTCGAATAGACAGCTTGAGATGAATATGAATAAATAGTGGAACTATGTGCAATTATGATTGTATTATCTTGAGAACATATTGTGAGGATTGGTAAAAACATATTAATTAATTTCTTTGCTAATTTACTAAGCTATATAGCTTACACCCCTTCCTTTCTTTTTCCTATAGTGTCACAGATGCTAGCTCGAGTTGGAGGTCGTCGGAGATTCTATCACACTAAGAAGCTATGGATTGGTATCGATGATTTTTATTCAAGGTTTTTAAGTCTATGGCATGTATAAGGACTTGGTCATTTGTGTACATGTTATTATGATTTGGCCTAGAATATTGGCCTATCCTAATTGAAGGTCATTGTTGTATAAGGCCATTTGATATGGCCAATATTTGTTATGTTATAAGTTTATGATGAAACATTAGATGGATGTGCATGCTTGTTTGGGTTGGATGAGTGAATATGCGATAATTATGTGTGGAAAATGTGAATGGTTGAGTAAGTTATATGCTATGATTAGTTAAGTGTGTGTGTGGTTGTGTATGATGAATGTAATTTATAAATGGTGTGCGAATGCCATGATGGGGTTATTGAGATGCCTAAAAAAAATGTCATGTGTGTGTTGATAAACTTGGTATGAGTGTGCAAGAGTTTTTAGATGGAAAAAGGCTTGGTAAATAGCCTAACTTTCATTCACAAGGATGGCCACACGGCCTAGCACAAGGGCATGTGACTTGGCCTTGTGACCCTAAATGTTGATGATGTCATAAATAGAGAGTTACACTGGTCGAGGACACGAGCGTGTCCCAAGCCACACAGGCGTGTGGCCTTGTTTTGTGGTAAAATTTTCTAAGTATTTTAAAGTTCTCAGTTTAGTCCCAGATCACTTCCAAAGTATGTTTTGGGCCTCGTAGGCCCGTAATAGGCACAATATGATTATGAATGAAAATTTTTAAATTTGAATGGAAATTTGTGACTCGAAAATGATCGGTTATATGTGATTAAGTCTGGTAATGCCTCGTACCCTATTCCGATGACGGATACGGGGTAAGGGGTGTTACAGGAATTTTGATTAATTAGTTTGAAATATATATATTAATGTCGTAGGCATTGTAAGTTGGGGAAAAGAGGAGCCATTGAAGGTTGAAGAGATACAAGTAGAACCACCAAAATCATATGAAGTTCGAGTTAAAATGCTATATGCCAGTTTTTGTCACACTGATTTATTGTTTGCCAATGGATTCCCAATTGTTAGTACTCTTCTTCTTCTTCTCAATCTAATTGTTTAGCTTGGTAGATATACCCATGGTATTAATTAATATTTTTCAATCCTTTCAGCTTGTTTTTTCTCGAGTAATGGGTCATGAAGGTGTGGGGTAAGTTTTTCTACATATATACTAAACATATTTATTTTTGGGTAAATTACACTTAAAATAAAAAAACTCTTATTAAATTTATATTGTTCATGAAGCGTGTAAAAGAGTAAAATTATTGTATTGAAAAATCACACTAAGTTCAATTTCCAGGGAAGAGAGGTGGATCACGAGTATCACTTAAGTACCAGGTCTTTCCTAGCCAGAATATCCCTGTATCGTAATTTAATAGCATAATAAATTACTACAATCACACTCACAAAATATGCAAAATAAACAATAAAGAACACCAAAATTTTAACGAGGTTTAGCAAATTTTGCCTATGTCCTCGGGCACTACCAAATATATTTCACTCCAAAATACAAGTGAAAATTTACAAATAAGGAGAGAGAACAATGCCTTAACTAGAAAATGACAAATGTGGGATGAAGAAAATAAGAAATGGTTAGGCCTATTTATAGTTGAGGTTCAAGGATCAACTTGCAAAGTCCTTATACAATTAGGGACCAAAATTGCAATTATCCCATGCAAAATTTCAACCCAACTTTCGGTGCCTTAAATGTTCTTATTTTCGGTATCAACTTTCTGACACTTATATCTTTGACTTTTCAAAGTATGGGTGGTTGCCAACATATGTTTTAGTGATTCAACTTCAAAAAGTTAAAAATGGTTACTAAAATATCTAAAGTTTTCATTTAAGTCATTGAGTTGTCTAAATTGCCATTGTATGGCCTTCTTTGCTTGCATCGAAAGCTCTCCATCTCATTCTCTTCTATAATTCAATTTTTTTCATGAAACAAATTTGAACATCATGAATTTGCGAACCAAAACCTAAACACCTTTCCTCTCTAATCTCCGACATTGACCATCAAATTAACTTGAATTTAAGGCATATTCTTCTACTCGTCAATGGATACTAATCCATTGTACCGACTGTCGAATTGTCGCTTGAAGCTTGCTAACCGCTTTTAGAAAAAAAAAACAACCCTTTGACTTAAATAAAAACTTTAGACTAGTTTAATGATTTATATAAAAACTTCTAAATAATTAGATAAATTTACCAATCCTTTATACCTCCATTACGTTTTTGTATAGAATTTTGTTACGGTTTGAATATCAAAATGAACAAAGAAATTCATTTATGTATTTTAACCAAGCACTTGTCTTTCGGTATAAAACATGAAAAAAATGTTGTCGAAACCATTTTAAAATTGGGTTTTGAAAAATGGGGATCGACTTTAAAAATGAAAATGGGAGTCGCCACCAATCCCTTTTTAACTTAGGTGTGATTGGATCACCTTGTAAAACGTTTTATTTTAAAACATTTGGTTTTGATCTACAAAAAACAAGAAAACTGATTCGGGCGTCGGCTACGTATGAGGAAGGGTTAGCACTCTCATAACGCCCAAAAATTGGTACCAAATTGATAGAATCATGTCCAAATGTTTGAAATTTAAAAAGTTTTAAAATAAGATCCCTTATTAGAAGAAAAACCAAGACTTACCTATTTCAAAGTAATAAAAATACCACACACAATAAGTTAGGATATAGCATTTTATAACTTTGAAGCTATATGCATTTTTATTTTAGAAAATTCTTACCTCAATACACAAAATATCACTCCCAATAAGTTAGGATACAACATTTTGAGTTCTCAAGAATAAGTTTTTATTTGAAACTTGAGATTTCTTTATTTCAAAAGAATATAAACATCACATCCAGCACGATTGGACACGACATCTTTTAAACTCTCGTAATTAAAGTCGTCTCATAATTTATGAAATTTATTAAAAAGGTATTTTAGTTATTTAGCCAAACGGAAAATCGCAACCCAACACGATTGGGCACTATTTTCCGAATTTCTAAATATAAAACATTGCTTTATTTTAGAACATTTATAAAAAAATCTTTAATTTAAAAGATATTTTTATATAAAAAAAGTATGAGCAAGACATTGTAACATACATATCAATTGCAATTCTATGAAATATATTAACAATAAATAATAAAAGAATAATATAACATGAATAAATAAATAATAAGAAAAGATGTTAGAACAATAGTAAAAGAATATAAAGATACAAATGAATATATATAATAATTAATAATAATATATACTAAAATAATATAAAATAATTAATAATAATATATAAGGATTATATATAATAAAATAATTAGTAATAACAGATATAATAATAATAATATATATATACATAATTTATCAATCATAAAAATTAAATATAATAAATAATATAAATGAAATAAATTATATAATATAATAGACTTTATACAAAACAAAGTTTTAAAATAATACATAATATAATACTATATAATATACAAATTAAAAATATATAATAATAGCTAATATATAAGTTAAAAAATATGTAATAAAATAATTAAATCAAATCATAAATAATAATAGTTTTAAAAAACATAAGGATAATATGAAATAAAAATATACAAGTTTAATAAATTAATATATGAATAATAAGGATAATATAATATTTTAACACAATAAAATAATTTAAAAATAGTATTAGAATAAAATAAAATAAAATAAATAAAGAAGGGTTAAATATAAAAGGACCAAATTAAAAACTCGCGTCGTGTTATAGGGACTTATTAGCCAATTCTGCCTTCTATTTAAAATGACGTCGTTACAATTTTACCTTTAAACAGCTCCAGGACTTGATTGAAACAAAAACAAACTCTCAGGGCTAATTTAAAGAAAATACTTGTTCAGATGAAATTAAAACAAATAAAGTTGTAAAGGGACCAAAGTTGTAAATTTCCCCATAGGCAAAAAGGCCAGCTCCAGGACTTGATTGAAACAAAAACAAACTCTCAGGGCTAATTTATAGAAAATACTTGTTCAGATGAAATTAAAACAAATAAAGTTGTAAAGGGACCAAAGTTGTAAATTTCCCCATAGGCAAAAACGCGCGGACCCTTGCTGATGGGTCAGGTCACGCGTAGGTCCTTAGTAGTTTAAACGATGCAGTTTTTTAAACTCCACTTAAGCCTCATTTCTTTTTTCTAAAATTCATTTTTTACAGATTTCAAAAAATGTTTTTAGGGTAAACTCCTTTCCCTTCAATCCTCCCCATCTCTTGTTCGTCCAGCGCCGACTTCCTCAGAGATCCGATACGCCATGGCTTAAAACGGTGACATGGGTTTCGTGATATGGGGATTTAATCCCTTTTTGAAAGAAACGTGAAGGCTTAGCCCGAAAACAGGAAGAGAAGAGAATCCTCCAAGGTCCCAACTCCGCCTGGTTTGTCTCCGACGTCTGCAATGACTTCCGACGACGAGGGCCACGTAGGTACTTTCTCTTCCTTTCTTCCTCGATTTTTATTTCATATGTTGAAATATATGTACAAATAAATAAAAATAAAATCATAAAAATAATAGGAAGCTAAATCACCTTAAAATAAACTGCTTTTGTATTCTCTGTTTTTCTGTTTGAATATTCGTGTGTAACAGTGTATCAAGAAAGAAAAATCCCCCCATCTTTTACAAGTTTGACCTAGGGTTTTTATAACCTAGAAAATGAAAGAAATAAAAAGAAATAAATCTCTGCCATATTTGTTTCTTTCCTCTTCTGTTGTGTTTTCCTTGTTTTGCAGGTCAGGAGCGACGATCTCACGGCGACGATGGCGTGACTCAGACGGGATTGTGGCACAACCGAAGGCCTGATTGTGGTGCGATGCTGAGGCGAAGTTTGCGGCGTGATTGTCGAGCTTCTGCTGAGGCGGCACCTAGGGTTTCAGAAACCCTAGGCTATTGCTGCTTCTGTTTAATGTTCTGGGCCTTTTGGGCTACGAGTGTTTTAGGTAGTGTTGTTTTGGGTCACGTGGCTTAGTTCGGGTCTGTTTAGGTGTTGGGCAGTCTGGGTTTGTAAGTGGGCTCAAAAAAAAAACACTGGGCATTATTTATTTTTTGGTTTTATTTCTAAGCCCGGTCAAAATTGGGCTCTTACAAATGTTTTATTGGTTTTAACTAATAAAAGCAAAAAAAAGTGAAGATTATATATTAAATTGAAATAATTTAATATTTCAATATTGAAAAACACAAAAATGTGAGGATAATGATTATATTATTTTAATTTAATCTTGGAAAAAAGAGCTGTGAAACGCTAAATAGAAATAGAAAAAATGTGAAGTTAATTTTAATTAAAACTTCCCAAAAAAAAACGTGAAAACAAAAAAAATGCGAAACGTTAAATAGAAATAAAACAAAAAAATGTGAGGTAAATGATTAATTAATTTTAATTTAAATCCTTTTAAAATATTTAATACAATATTTCGTTTCACCTTTTGTATTAAAATTTTAAGTTATTTGAAATTAATATATAATCTTAAAATTGAAAAAATGTAATTTTAATTAAAAGTTGAATTTAAAATTTATTTATGTAATAGTTAATATTTAATAATTGAAAATTGGAAAAGAATTTTGAAATTACCGTTTAAATTGTTAATTTTAAAAATTATCAAGGATCATTATTTGCAATTTTTGAGTTAGTACTTTTATTTTGTATATATATATATATATATATATATATATATATATTTTGTATACGGTATACTTAAATCTTCATTGTTAAGCTGCTTTAGTCCATAGTCTTTGCTTCCCACCATGTCCTCGACAAATTCCCACGTCATAACATGCAAAGGTAACTCTCTATTACTTCCACTTGTTTTGCAAAATTATAAAACATACATACGTATATGGAATTGAATATATATATATATATATATATATATATCTTCAATCTTGGACACTTGGCAACATAGCAAGCCACTTGAAAAGAAATCACAAGTAATCTTTTGTTCTGCATGTTCGGCTAGTCACCAGATGATCAATGTATCGAAAAATTTACTTCCATCCAACCTCTTGATCTCCCTAAAAATCCATGTCTTTTATCCCCGTAAATAAACTATCACTCTCTTTGGAAAGGTCTTGTTACCAATCTTTGTGAGTAGGCCACTCCTCAATGCACTCGCTCATCTATTGCGAACATATCTTTTAGGTCACCGACCCCTATCTAAACATAACGACCCTGTACTACCGCTAAAAAAATGACAGAATGAGTCCCATCACGTATATCCCCCATGCACTCCGCAATGATGACAACAACTCCAAGCACGAAACCTTCACTTAGTCGGAATTTTGATTAATTAGTTTGAAATATATATATTAATGTGGCCGGCATTTGTAAGCTGGGGAAAAGGGGAGCCATTGAAGGTTGAAGAGATACAAGTAGAACCACCAAAATCATATGAAGTTCGAGTTAAAATGCAATATGCCGGTGTTTGTCACACTGATTTATTGCTTGCCAATGGATTCCCAATTGTTAGTACTCTTCTTCTTCTTCTCATCATCTTATTATTTAGCTTGGTAGATATGCCCATGGTATTAATTAATATTTTTTTCAATCCTTTCAGCCTGTGTTTCCTCGAGTAATGGGTCATGAAGGTGTGGGGTAAGTTTTTATACACTCATACTATACATATTTATGAAGGTGTGGGGTAAGTTTTTCTACACTCATACTATACATATTTATTTTTGAGTAAATTACACTTACAGTCACAAAATTATTAGTAAATTTACGTTTTAGTGATCCAACTTTAAAAAGTTAAAAAATAGTCACGAAAATATCGAAAGTTTTCATTTAAGTCACTGAACTGTTTAAATTGCAGTTGTATGGCCTTTTCTGTTTGCACTACCTGCATCAATCAAAAGCTAAACATCATGAATTTTTGAACCAAAATTTAAACATCTAACCTCCGACACTAATCGTTAGATTAACTTGAATATCTAAGGTATGTTCTTTTAAAAAAAAAAAGTTTAACAACCCAGTGACTTAAATAAAAACTTTCGACTAATTTAATGACTTAAATAAAAATTTCAAATAGTTCAATTATTATTTTATAACTTTTTGAAGTTAGACAAAAAATATAAACTTACTAATAAATTAGTAACTCTCAATGCAGTTTACCCATTATTGTTATTATTTATTTTCCTTTTTGTTATGGTGTATGAAAGTGTCCACTAAATGATGTGATGCATCCCATGATGTTGATTAAAAAAACCAATTGTTGCAGGGTGGTGGAGAGCATTGGAGAGGGAGTGACAGGACTAAGAGAAGGGGACCTTGTGATTCCGACCTATGTAGCAGAGTGTAGAACGTGTGAGAATTGTATGTCTGAAAAGACCAATTTATGCTTAAAATACCCAACAAGCTACAATGGATTAATGCTGGATGGCAGTTCAAGGATGACCATCGGAGGTCAAACTGCCTACCATGCATTTTCATGCTCAACATGGTGCCAATACATGGTTATCAACTTCCTTCTCAAGATTGACCCAAGAACTCCACTTCCCGATGCTACCTTCCTTTCATGTGGGTTTTCAACCGGATATGGGGCTGCTTGGAAGGAACCCATGCTTCAAAATGCCTCATCTGTTGGTGTTTTTGGCCTTGGACCTGTTGGCTTGGGGGTACCTCCTACCCTTTTCTTTTTTATTTTAGTTAACGTGGGTTAATATTTGATATATCGAGGTAAAAGTATCACAAAAGCTTCTATTCTAAGAGTTAGATTATATTTTATCTCCTTTATTAAAAAAATAGATAAACTAGTCCCTGTATATTAAATCAAAAAATAAATTGATTATTTCTATTAATAAATTCATCCATATTAATAAAAATTAGCATGACTGACGAAATAACTACACATTGACACATAGCGTGCCACGTGTACCTCATAATAATATATAAGGACCAGTTTTAACGACAAAATAGATTAACTTTTTAATATAAAGACCGATTTACTATTTGATATAAGTTGCATGAATTAATTTACCTATTGTTTTGAATAAAAATAATAAAATGCAATCTAACTCCTAGTAGAATGTATAATCTTATGCATGGATTTGATGTGCAGGCCATCAAGGGAGCCAAAAGTCAAGGTGCTATTAAAGTAATTGGCATAGACAAGAACCCAATGAAAGAAGCAAAGGGGCAAGCATTCGGAATGACGGATTTCATAAATCCCGAGCAATCTGATAAACCTATTGCCGAATTAGTGAAGGATTTAACAGGTGGAATGGGCGTTGATTATAGCTTCGAATGCACAGGGGTTCCACCCCTCATCGATCAAGCCATTCAATCCACAAAACTGGTACATCACTGTCATACATTATATTATTTTTCAACCATGAAAAAAACACACTAACATCGGGGATTATGATATGATGGTTAGGGAACAGGAAAAATCATACAGATAGGAGTACCAGAAGAGGCAAATGTAAACATAAACATCTTAGAGCTTTTATTTGGAAGAACATTGAAGGGGTCAAATTTGGAGGGCTCAAACCCAAAACCGACCTTCCAATTATATTTGAAAAATGTAAAAACAGGGTGAGTTCTGTTGTGTGCATCATATCAGTTTATTGGCTAATGGTTGATGTTGTGAAGGATGGATTCCTTAAATGTTTTAAACTTTTTTGTTTTTGTTCTGCACAGGAAATCCAGCTTGATGAACTTAAGAGTCATGAGATTAAGCTGGAAGACGCAAAGAAAGTCTCTGAGTTGTTGAAGCAACCAGATTGCGTCAAGATTTTGATCAACATTTGATCCCCTCTTAATCATGTTTACCACATAAATAAAGCAATGCCATGTTTAAATTGCTCTTTCTTTCATTTTCTATGTTTACCTGCTAATAAGTTGTTGGACACGTGGCAAAAGTATTTGTGTTGTGGCATAAGACCTTGGGTTTAATAGTTTAATAAAGTTGTTTATGTCTTCAGTCTCTTTTAATTTTAAAATTGAGCAAATTAATTCTTCTCAAAAAATTAGAGTAATTTAATTACTGTCAATTTTGAAGTTAGCAATTAAGAATAATTAATCACGGCGTTAATATGTTTTGTCAACTATGCATAATTTAGATTGGTATAATAACAAATTTAGCCATTGATGTTTATATGTTTTGTTAATTTGATCTTGATTCTAAAAATTCAACAAATTTAATTTCAAAATTTATAAAAAATATTGCAAGTTAAATTTATGTAAAATTGACAAAAACGCTGTAATTAATTGTCCTTAGTTACTTACTTTTGAAATTAATAAGGATTAACATTTCTTGAGAGAAATTAATTTATTCAATATCAAAATTGAGAAAAACTAAAACGTCTTTTTACTGATTATTTGTATGGGCTAAAATCTTTAGAAAATAGCATTTCTACATGTAACTTTTTTAATAAAGAAACCTTAATTTCAAAATGAAAATTGGAAATTATATGTGCTGAAATTACTCATATTTATTCACTTTTTTCTAAAATAATTAAATGAATAATAAATTAAAGGCATAATAATAAATTTGTTCCTTAATGTTTATATCTTTTGTCAATTTGATCCTTTTTATTTAAATTTTGACCCTAAATATTTTTAAAAGAGTCAAATTTGACCAACAACCTTAAAAAAGTGACAACGTATTTTTTTTAACAGAAATACTGACTAAAACGTTAATTGGTTTAACACTGCAACCTGCATGGCAATCTACGTGTTCTTCATGTTAGTTTTTGAACTTTTTATAATTCTTTTTTGAATTTTGAATTTTTTATTTTTTTGAATATTTTTATAAATTTAAAATTATTTGTTGATGTAACGTCTTGTTAGCATGAAGAATATATAGACTTTCATGCGGGTTGTCATATCAATATCATTAAAAGTTAATATTTTAATCATTATTTCCATTAAAGGAAAGCTATTTGACTCGTTTTGAAATATTAATGGTCAAACTTAACTCAAAAAAATGAATAAGGAATAAATTAACAAAAGAAGTAAACGTTAAAAACTAAATTTATCTTCATAATAAATTATTCGCTTACAAGGTCTAGTAAAAATAAGATCGGGTCCTAACTAGGGTTGAGTATTCGATAGAGTTGAGTCGGATCGAGTCAAAATTTCAAGTTAGTTGAGTTGAAGAATCCTATTTTACCAATCGAACTCAATTTGAATTTTTTTCGACTCGGATCGAATCGAGTCAAAAATTAACGAACCATATTATTTATACTCAATGTTGCGTTTACATGGACCAATTATTTAACTAGTAAACGAAGTATAAATTTATTTAACTACATAAACAATATAATGGTTTTGCCTTTTAACTTAATAAGTGTAACACCCCGAATTTTCAGGGCTAGAAGTTTTGAGTTTTATGATTTGGGATAGTGAGAAGATTACACTATTGTGTTTAGTAGAGTGTTTAAGTGGCAAAATAGGCCTGTTGGTCTGGTGGTTTGTTGTATGTTAGTTTGTCTCTAGGTTCTGGGTTTGAGTCCTAATGTGTAAGTTTTGAAGGATGTTTTTATTCTGTTTTGTTCGTTTTGTTTTAATTTAAAGTATATGATTAATTATTTTTAATTTCTTTTTATTTATTTATTTTTCTTTTTTCTTTTTCTTTCTCCTGAACGTTCTTCTCTCTGTTTTTTTTCCTTTTTGTTTCTCTTTTATTTTTAAAGCAGTTAATTCTCAAAAAGAGTTTTGCTGGCTGATTTCTGGAATATCGCTTCTCCGTCGTGTGTCTGCGCATCTCCAATTGCGAATCAAGTGTGGGTTCTTACTCTTTCTATATATTTGTGAATTCTTGTTTCGACTCTGTAAAAGTTGGCATTTTATGCGTGTGTTCTCAAATCGATTATTTACGATGTGGTATCACTATTTTATGCTTAGAATTTGTATGTTTTCGAACTATCGAGGGCTGGAGAGTGCTATGCAGCTAAAAGTACACTTTCGAGTCCTTTGTAGGGTGGTTTCATGACCACACGGGTGGCAACACGGGCGTGTGCTTTTGGAAATTAGGGTTTTCGGGCTGATTTGGGTGCCACATCGTTGTGTGGTCGATTTGGGGATTTTGTCATTTTTCACATAGCCATGTCCCCAGGCACACGGCGTGTGTGATTGAGAATTAGGGTTTGAGTGATTAGGTGCCACACAATCGTGTGGCTAATTTGGGAATTAAGGGATTTCATACGGGCATGTGTTTTGGACACACGACCGTGTCTAGTGGGCACACTGTCGTGCTTGCCTTGTTCTCTATTTTAGCACATTTTGGACAATGAGTTACAAGACCTGTTCACACGGCTGTGTCCCTATTTCACATGGGCGTGTGCCTCAGCGACACGACCGTGTACCACTTTCACACTAGCGTTTAACCTCCCAAACGACCTAGGCGTTTCCACACGGGTGTGTAGCTCTAAGTCACTTATATTGGTTCTATACATGTTTTGATCTGAAATCGTGTTGTATATGTTTCGACTCTTGGCTAGGCTTGAGTGAAGGTGAATAAGACTTTGATAAGGGTTTTGTTCATTTGTAATTTGTGACTAATGTGTGTGTGAGGTCTGATTCTAAACCCGATTAACTGGGTGTGTGTGCATATCTGTTCCGTCTAACTGTCTGTTTATGTGTTACTGTTCTATGAGATTGTATGCATACATACATTTGCATAAATTAAGTTTTTAGGTTGGTTGCGAAGAAAAGGGAGACTGATTCTGATATGATCTGGTAGTTTTATTGTAATTTAATCATACAGTAGTTTACCATACTATACCATATGTACGTTAGCTTTGCTGCGTGCTATATTCTGATCTGTATTCTGATATGACAGTTTAAACTACAACATAACTGTACAGCGGACTATCGTATTGTACTGTACTACATATACGACAGCCTTGCTGCGTATTAATATCTGAGTGGCTTAGTCCACATACATAATGTGTAGGGTTGGATAGGCCTTTCGAGGTCCTATGTGGTGTGTTTTGGTTGGAGGAGCTTAACCTGCTCTTATGGGGTGTGATCCGAGGACGAAAAAATGTGTTAGCTGGATAGGTGGGTTTTAATACTTGATCGCTTTTCATATGCACCTGCTTGAGCATTTTGAGTACTAGATTAACTAATTGTATTTTGTTTGATTGTATACGGCTTGATGTGTTGAATTGTTACATTCTGATGGGACGTTGGTTCCATGCTTGCCTTCTGGTTCCGTAAATTTTTGTAATTACGTTTAGCTATTGAACTACTATCTTGCATCATATTCTATAATTTGGTTGTTAATTTGGTTTTGAACTCACACTGAGCTCGTGTACCTCACCCCCTTAGTGTTTCCCTTTTCAGGTACACTTCCATTTTCTGTAGTTGGACTCCGCAAGTCGGAGGTCTCGATATCCACGTTTTAAAATCAACGTAAAAAGTATTTTCATATATTTCGTATTTACAAATAAACAGTTTGAATTGTAAATTTTATTTTGAATATTGTAGTATGAATTTTGGCTTTTACGTACGTAAATGTTTTTTGGATTAAAATCTTTTTCTACTATCCAAATTTTACAACGGAGAGTTTACGTAACTTAAATATCGTTTGTTTTCTAGCTGGTTAAACTACAATTTTACCTACGATCACTTCGGTGATCAATGTAACCTCTAGGATTTGATCTAATCTCTTAAGCGGGTCTAGAGCATTACATTTAGTGGTATCAAAGTCAGGTTTGTAAAAATTTAGCCTGTGTATCTACATATCCGTGTGTACATGTGGTTGTTTAAAAAAAAAGAAATTTTGAAAAACTTTACCACAGTAAGTTGAAATGATTTGTGGTTTGAAAATGTTTTACGAAAATGATATGTCTGAGACTCCGATGTTGGTCCAAGTGGAAATTTGAAACTGTGATTCTGGAAATGTAACTTTTGCATTTATTTTGTTTTGTGTTTGTTTTCTGAAAATGTAGATAATCTAAGTTAGCGACAAGACTAATATGGATTCTGAAGGTAAGTAAAATCGCGAGGAATTGTCTATTTCTTCCGAGGGTGAGTCTGTTCAGGAGTCGTGGGTCAGCATGATTCCACTAACTTCGGGTAGTGATAACTTGGAGCTTAGTACTGAGGCATTGTCTCGGGTAGTAAGGGAAGTGCTAGGAAAGTATTTGAGGCTAGGATAAAGGGGAATAGTGAAATACTTGAAGCTAGTGTGTAGACTGTGAGAAGAAAAGATATCGTAGTCCTTCGAGGTTGGAGCCTCGATCTGTAAAACATGTTAGAACGCATTTGAGTGGTAATAAAAGTTTTACGGAGTGTGTTGGTAGCGGTGCAAGCACTCCATTTTTTTAGCACTTAAAAGCGTCATCCGGGCAACTGCTGGAAAAAAGTGAGAGCATGTTTTTGATACGGGTTCATAGAGCATCGGATCCAGAAGTGACTTCAACAATTTTGAGACAAGTATGGTTGTGAATGTTTCAATGTTTTGATTAGAGTATATTAATTGGGCGTGATAGGACACCTGTGCATCTGCTTCAGTGGTTAAGTGTTCTGGGTGTGAGTATGAGGTCTCAAGTTTGATTGGGCATCTCTCAGGCTAGAGTGCACAGCGAAAATGTAGTGGGGTAGCATGTGTTGTACCCTCGTTCTATTAGTTGAAAATTTCGGGGATGAAATTTCTTTAATGAGTGGTGAGTTGTAACACCACAAATTTTTAGGGCTAAAAGTTTTGAGTTTTATGGTTTGGGTTAGTGATAAGATTACACTATTATGTTTAGTAAAGCGTTTAAGTGGCGGAATAGGCTTGCTAGTCTAGTGGTTTGTTGTGTGTTAGTTTGTTTCTGGGTTCTGGGTTCGAGTCCTAGTGTGTACATTTTGGAGGATATTTTTATTTTGCTTTGTTCATTTTGTTTTAATTTAAAGTATATGATTAATTATTTTTAATTTATTTTAATTTATTTTTTTATTTTTTTCTTTTCTTTCTCCTGGAAGTTCTTTTCTCTGTTTTTCCTTTTTTTTTCTCTTTTATTTTTAAAGAAGTTAATTCTCAAAAACGATCTTGCTGGCTGATTTCGAGAATATCACTCCTCTATCGTCGAGTCAGTGTCTAAACATCTCCGATTGTGAATCAGGTGTTGGTTCTTACTCTTTCTATGTATTTGTGAATTCTCATTTCGACTTTATGAAAGTCGGCATTTTATACGTGTGTTCACAAATCGATTATTTATGATGTGGTATCGTTGTTTTATGCTTGGAATCTTTACGATTTGGTATATTTTCAAACTATCGAGGGCTAGAGAGTGCTCTGTGGCTGAAAGTACATTTTGGGGCTATTTTTAAGGTGGTTTCGTAACCACATGGTTGGCCACACGGGCGTGTGCTGATGTACACGGCCATGTGCTTTTGGAAATTAGGGTTTTCGGGCTGATTTGGATACCACACAACTGTGTGGTCAATTTGGGTATTTTATTATTTTTCACACGACCGTGTCCCTTCAACACACAGGCGTGTGTATTTGGGAATCAAGGTTTGAGTGATTTGGTACCACATGGCCGTGTGGTTAATTTGGGAATTTAAAGATTTCACACGACCGTGTCTGGTAGGCACACAGGCGTGTGAGACCCTCACGCGGTCGTGCCTGCCCTGTACTCTATTTTAGCACATTTTGGATAGTGAGTTACACGGCTTGTTCACACGACTGTGTCTCTGTTTCACACGGGCGTGTGCCTCAGCCACACGGTCGTATGCCCTTCTTCACAAGAAAGTTTAACCTCCCACATGGCTTAAGCTTTTCCACACAGCCAGAGCACACGTGACGTGTGGCCCTAAGTCACTTATATTGGTTTTGTGTATGTTTTGATCTGAAATTGTGTTATATATGCTTCGACTCTTGGCTAGGCTTGAGTGAAGGTGAATAAGACTTTGACAAGGGTTTTGTTCATGTGTAATTTGTGACTGATGTGTGTGAAATGTTTGATTCTGAACCTGATTAACTGGGTGTGTGTGCATATATGTTCAGTCTAACTATCTGTTAATATGTCACTGTTCTGTGATATTGTATGCATACATACATTTGCATAAATTAAGTTTTTGGGTTGGTTGTGAAGAGAAAGGATACTGATTCTGATATGATCTTGCAGTTCTACTGTAATTTAATTGTACAATGGTTTACCACACTGTACCGTATGTACGTTAGCTTTGCTGCATATTATATTATGATTTGGCGCTTTAAAGCGCAATATGATTGTCTGACTATCGATTGTCTTGATGCATATCGCCACCCTCTTGTATTAATATCTGAATGGCTTAGTCCACATACATGGATGGGCTTTTCGAGGTCCTATGTGGTGTGTCTCGGTTGGAGGAGCTTAATCTGCTCTTATGAGGTGTGATCGGGGACGGAGAGGTGTGCTGGCTAAATGGGTGGGTTTTAATACTTGACCGCTTTTCATACACATCTGTTTGAACATTCTAAGTACTAGATTAATTGACTATATTCTGTCTGACTGTGTGCGGCTTGATGTGTTAGATTGTTACATTCTGATGAGAAGTTGGTTCCATGTTTACCTTCTAGTTTTGTAAATTTTTATAATTACGTTTAGCTATTGAACTGCTATCTGGTATCCTATTTTATAATTCGGTTGTTAGTTTTGTTTTGAACTCATACTGAGCTCGTGTAGCTCACCCCCTTAATGTTTCCCTTTTCAAGTACACTTCCATTTTCTGTAGCTGGACTCGACAAGTTAGAGGTCTCGACAGCCACATTTTAGAATCAACGTAAAAAGTATTTTCATAAATTCTGCATTTACAAATAAACAGTTTGAATTGTAAGTTTTATTTTGAATATTGTGGTATGAATTTTGGGTTTTACATACGTAAGCTATAACATCCGAAACCCGGCCTAGAAGTTTAGACCGAATCCCGGATGTTACATTGATCCCCAAAGTGATCATAGGTAAAATTTTACAAAGAAAGTTATCACGTCAAATTGAAACACTTAACAATTTAAAATTCAGACAGTAAAATTACATTTAAGTTTAATATTTATTTTACTGAAATAAAATCGTATAAAACTTAAAATGAAATTTTACCACAATTTTTATAAATCTTTACATTTCAAAACTAATTAACAAAGTAGTAATCGAAAACCCAAACCGATAATTTATTTTCCATCGAAATTGTTCGAGACTTCCGCATACTGAGTCTAGCGTTAGAATTTAGAAAGGGTACTTAAAAAGAAACATTAAGATGGAGTGAGCTACTCGAGCTCAGTGTGATTCTGAAACAAGTCTCAAACAGAGATACAGATTCAAAACAGTAGCACAATAGACTGTCAGTTACTCATGGAGCGAGAACGCACACTTGGGACTAATGTCCCAACAGAGCTTAACAACCAGAGCACATCAAATTCACTGAAATACTCAGCTCAAATGCTGATCAGACAAACCAATCATAGACAACCAGTCTTGCAGTCAAAACATACAGACAGATGCAGATGAAATGCAGTCGAATAACTATAACCCACCCATCCAACCAACACACCTATTCGTCCCCCGACCACACCTCATAAGAGCTGTTAAAGCTTATCCAACCAATCACACCAATTAGGACCTCAGAAGGCCCATCCAACCCTACACTCCATATACGTGGACTAAGCCACTCAGATAATAATACTCAGCAGGGCTAGCGTATGTGATATACTGTGCAATGCGATAGATCGCGGTACAGGCTAGATCATATAATGGTACGCAGCAAAGTTGACGTGCGTATAGTACAATATAATGCAAGAATTTGTCAGACAGTTATGTTGCGCTTAAACCGCCAATCGAGATGATAGTCTTGCAATAAGTCGACGACGACGTCTGATCTGTGCGATGAATCGTTAGACGTATAAGTTTCTGATTAAACCGCCATTCAATATAGCTACAGTCTTTCTTCTCTTCACAACCCAACCTAAAATATTAATGCAAATACATGAATGCATTCAAGCTAACTAAACAGAGACACATTAACAGACAGTTAATCAGAACAGTTACATAACACACTCTTCAGACCAGATTCAAAATCATACATCACACATAGCCATCACAGATATCAAGCCTTGAACCCCCTCACTAAACTTAGTTAAGGGTCGAAGCACAAACAAACACATATTCAAATCAGAAATGCATACTAAACCATTATAAGTGTCTTAAGACCACATGCTCGTGTGTTCTGGCCGTGTGGTATTGCCTAGGCCTTGTGGGAGATTAAAAGCTCTTGTGAGGAGGGGCACTTGGTCATGTGATAGAGGCACACCCATATGAAGAGAGGTACTCGGTCGTGTAACTAAGGCACACGTCTGTGAGAACTAGGGACATGGCCTGGGACAGGCCGTGTAACTCTCTTCCATTTGCACTAAGTTTGAGTACAGGCTGACACGGCTGTGTGAGGGTCTCACACGCTCTTGTGCCCACCAGACACGGCCATGTGTCCATAACACACATGCCCGTGTGGAATCCCTAATTTTCAAATTAGCCACACGATCGTGTGGCCAGGCCGTGTAACACAAATCACTTAAACCCTAATCCCCAAACTCACACGTCCGTGTGCCCTAGGGACACGGCTGTGTAAGAAACTATAAATTCCCCAAGTCGACTACACGGCCGTGTGGCACCAAAATTGGCCCGAAACCTTAATTCCCAAAAGCACACGGCCGTGTGGACTGGCACACGCCTGTGTGAAAACCCCAGTGGCCACGAAACCACCTCAGAACAGGCCAAAATCACCAATCTAGCCACCCAAACTAGTCCTTAACCTTTACAATAACGAGATTGTAGCAAAATATGCCACATATTCCGTATTATTCAACCTCTAACGCCCAAAATTGACGAAATTAAAGTACACTCAAGAGATACCAACACGAATAATCTCTAAGTAAAATAAAATAAAAGTTTCATGTCCCACACTTGATTCGAATTATGCGAGAATGTTCGAAGTATGCGCAGCGAAACCGTTTCCAAAAGAACGAAAGAAAAATTAAAGCAAAAAGGAAGAGAACAAAGAGAAGAACATCCATCCAAAAGAAAAAATCAAAATAAAAATAAAAATATCATTGAATAATTTAAAAATAGCAAATTAAAATAAAACAAAATAAATTGCCTCTCCAAAATGCACACACAAAGATACGAACCCAAAACCTTGAGATTCACTAACAATCACTCAACCACTAGACCAGCAGACCCATTCTGACACTCAAACACACCACTAAACACATAAGCACACCCAGCACTCAGACCCTAACCACCAAAGCTCAAAACTTCTAACCCCAAATTCAGGGCGTTACATAAGCGTCTTCTAGACTAAAATCTTTTTGTAATATCAGGATTTTACAACGGAGAGTTTTACGTAACTTGAATACTGTTTGTTTTCTAGCTGGTTAAACTAAAATTTTACCTACGATCACTTCGGTGATCAATGTAACATCTAGGATTCGGTCTAATCTCTTAACCGGGTCTAGGGCGTTACAATAAGTAAACATTTATTAAATCAGTGTAGTCTTGCCTTTTAACTTAATAGTTTTGACTTTTAACTTTAGAAAAGGTAAACATTTATCAAAATGGCGGAGCTTTGCATTTTCTTATCCTGATTTTCGGATAACTCGAATTGTGTAATTCAAATTCCAGTTAAACTGAAAAACTTAATTTTTTATTCTAGTTTATCTAAATAACTCGATTAACTCGAACTATTTAATTCAAAATTTAAAAAAAATTATCAAATTTTTCGAATCGAATCGAATCAAATTTTACTCACTCCTAATTTTAACTACGTAACCAATTTATTTTGTTCATTTTCGATTTTCAATAATTTCTTAATTATTGAAACTCAAATAACAATTGAAAAGACAACTCCACGCTTTAACTTTTTGTGATTATTATGTCATATAATATATTAAGTATTATGTAACAAATTACAATAGAATAATTTAATTATATGTGATAGATTCAACTTTTTATATATTATCATTAAGTAGAATATAACCCCTCTTTAATGCTAAATAAAATTATTCTTACCCATTTTTATTAATGAGATGTTGCATTTTATATATATATATATATATATATATATATATATATGTGTCTGAAATTTTAATTATATTTAATAACTATATCAAATTTTGATTAAATTTAGAATTGAATCGACGTAAATCTTTAAACGAGAAATAAAATTTTCCAACATTCACGAGATTCAAATTCGAAAATTAACTTCAAAGAACATTAAATTCTTTACAACTCAATCCAAACAAACATTGTCGCGCATTAAAACTACAAAGACCTGAGGAAGGTCTCTGACAAAAAATTAATAAAGCATATTTAAAACCCCATATTAGATGCATCAAATGATGAAGAAAAAAAGATTTCACACAAATTTCCCATACTACTTGAACCATAAAATATATTGTGTATATATATAATAGTATATGCGTGCAGCAGGTTTTAGCAGAGAGAAACAATAACACAGTTGAATCCACTTCATATATATATATATATATATCATGGCTTGGATGGTGGATGCCGGTTTCCTTTTGGATTTGGAGCTGATGGAACCTCCTTCATGTTACCCTTCACATTTGTTCCAAGTTCCTTCATTTTTCACAACAAATTTCAAACAATAATCCCATGTCAGCCATTTCATCATAATCAAACAAAGCTCTAAACCACCTTATATCCCCCCACACACAAATATTCGGTCCAAGAGATTTTCCGGTATCCGATAATTATATTAGAGCTTGATTAAAGTCGGAGTTAAATCAATGCAGTTTTCCCATCCGCAAGACTTATAACACCAAGTCATTACATAAGGAGCATCAAGCACCTTAGCAACTGGACCCAAATGAGTTGGTGTGTGTATATATAGATAGATAGATAGATAGATAGATGTAGGGATAAAGAGAAGTTTACCCAAGCAGCTAACAGGAACCTGTTTGGTTTGGGATGTCTGATCTTCATATCATGGTTAACTGTAAATTAATGTAGATTACAATGTTAATTAGAAGATTGTCCAAAAGAGATTTTAAGTGGAAAAAGAAAAAGAATAACTTGCCTGTAATTTGCATGGGTATTGAGGAATAATGAGATTGTGAGGATGGAAGTAGTAGAAATGCAATGAGGAGATAGGCTAACATGACTTGAACTTTGATCTTCATATTGTAAAATTGGCTCCAACTTGGGGGCTGGTTCGGGGCGGTATTTATGGAGAACAAATTGGGATACTTAATCATGACTTAGTTTGAAAAACATGGTAAGGATTGTTAAATGTGTCTGGGAATCCAATGCTTTTTATCACATATTAGGATTATGTATATAAAAAGCAAGGCTATAAAGAATGTCGTTTTTCTTGGCGTTTCACGTTGACTTGAGTTGATGGAGGGGAACCATATGATTGTGTGCTATTTATCCACCCTCTTCAATTTTTCAAAAACAATTATCGGTTGAGTTTTAGCTGTTTATGATTTTCGGTGATTTATATAGAATCTATATGGTTCGAGTTAGATTATTAATCAAATTAATAGAAAATGAAATTGGTTTTGGCGAGAATAAAATAGTGGTAACAAATTAGTTATTGGAGTGTTATGGTAGCAAAATGAGAATAAAGGTGGATTTGAATGGGTGGTGCGGTGCGTTTAGTTTTTTTTTTTTGCGTTATAGTATTGCTATAGTATTTAATCTCACCATCATCGTTATTTTTACACTAAAATCTCACCATCCATTCAAATTTACCCAAAAATTAATGGTGATATATGATTCTATATGTTTGAATTCAATTGTAGCAATGAAATTTGAATAGAAAATGACTGTATGTAATGGAAATTTTGGGCTATTTGATATTTGCAAAATTATTAAAAATATGTTAGGTTAAAATTTCATTAATAAATTATAATAATATGTACAATATTCTTGTTTTTATTTTTATTTTTATTTTTGAGGTAATTATTTATACCCAATTAGCTGCCTTGAAATTTATATGCTTGTACTTATTTATTTGTACCATATAATGATATTATAAAAATATATATTATTTTATTTAATTGATTATCAAATCAAAAAGAAAATAAGAGAATTCAAGTTGTAACTTATTGTTTGAGCGTTCATCTATCCCAATTTGAATTTCTTGCGGTGAAATTTCTCATCAGTGTTAATATTGTACCAAAAATCTTACAAATCCTACTAAAAGGTGAGCTCAGTGAGAATAAAAAAATAATTTAAATTAGATTAGATTTGGGTTCAAATTAATAAGATTAAATTTTCGAGTCTTAATTAAATTTAATATTATAATCATATCCGACATATCTATGTACATAAATATATGGAATCAATATAAGATATTGTATCTGAATCCAGTAACATGAATTACTCCCTTTTCTGTCTTTCTTGCCTAAAGTTTGATTAAAACAGCTGGGTTTTTTTTGGTACATGGGAAAGTTAATTGTTGATTTTTGTAATCATATAAAAGAAACGTCCAAAAATTATTCCTTTTTTTTTTTTTGCAACGTGAAAATTGTAAAACCCAAATTTCCTTACTTGTTTGCCTTGTGAAAAAAAAAAAAAAAAATCAAACATGTGTTTGGATGCTTTCATCTCCAATTATTTAGTTTTAGATGGAATGCTTAGGGGAGTTTAGATAAATAGTGCGTTTATCTACTGTTAGTGTAAAAATAGTAGTGGCGATGAGATTAGATACTATACCGATACTATAACAAGAGACAAAATATTAGCTAAACACACCGCACCAACAATCCAAAACCCACACTTAATTATATTAGAGTTTTAAGTTGGGAAATTTACTAAATTCAAATTGTAATTTTATTGAAAGGTGGTTAATTTTGTTGGGAGAATTCTACGAAATATTGTCTATTAGGAGTTGGTGGATCCTTTAACGGGTTGATGTTGTCAACCAACGACAAAGTGTATGAAGAGACAATGGTGACAAGTCCATAATTGGGTGAAGCTAGAAAATTACTTTAAGGGTTAAAGATGAATCATAAGTTTTGGGAGGAGATAAAAGTGCAAATTTACTATTATACTAGCTTGTAATTTTTAAAATTTTGAAGGGCTACAAGACAATATTACCTTTTCTTGGAGGGGACCAAGGCCGCCACCTCCACCCCTACCCCTCCCCGATTGATGTACGCCCCTGTTCATATAACTAGAACAGCACAACCACCAAGGAAATCTCATTTTTGTGCTTCTTGAGATTTGAACTCACGCCCTATAGCATATAAGGTATTACATGTTATCACTACAACTCACCATCATCCCCTTTTTATGCCTCAAGCTCTCAACAAAATAAGGAGACAATATCGACAGACCAAATTGAAAGAAGTCAACGTAAGATAATTTGTAGACTTCTCTCAACGAAATTTACATCTATGAAATAACAATGTATAAACCCAAATCACTTAACAAACTCCAACTTTTTACATCATATGAAACATTCAACCTAAAATCAATTCAACACCATTGAAGAGAATGTTCAGCAGCTATCTCGAGAAGTAACAGTGTTAAATAGTGAAAGCCTTTTCCTGTTATCATTGATAGCCATAGAAAAGAAAAGTAGAGATAAACAGTGGAAAACCACTTCAGTATGTATGTTGGATGGGGAAAAAGGACAAGAACACTTGAAACCTGGATATGTAATTATGTCTCATTGACCTTTTTAATGAGGCAAAGTTAGTAATGATGACATTTTTACTCCTATTTCTATGCAAAAATATTTTTTTTATTCTTCTGTCTGTCTGGAATTTAGCAACTTCCAGTAGGTAAATTGCTAGCATATCTAATTTATAGCTATAGGGGATCCCCAATTTAAAGTAGATTGGCTTTTATTTCATTCTTTTTTATTTTGGCCCTTCCTGTTAGGCTTGTGCCTTTGTCTCTTTAACCTCTTTTTTGGATCTTCATAAGTTACCCATATTGAGTGACAGTTTTTGTTTAACTTGATTTAACCTAACTTGAATATAAAATATCAATAATTTAAATACGTTTTAATTTAAATTTAAATTAATATGAATTCAAGACCGGTATTAAAGATATTATACAAGTTTTATATTAAGAAATAGATTGTATTTTACTTTATTTACTTAAAAAATAAGTAAATTAATTTATGCACATTAAATTAAAGAGTAAATTGGTGTTTTTGTTAAAAATTTCATTCGTGCATGTGGCATGGTTATTCTATCAACCAACGCTAGTTTTAACCCGAAAATAAATGAAATTTTGAACAAATAGGACCAGTTTGCTTTGGATCTAATGTAGAAGAGCTAATTTGCCTATTTTTGAGTAAAGGGAGTAAAATACAACATACCTCCTAATATAAAAGCTTCCACAGTACTTTTAACGAAATTAACTTAAATCCAAAATAGCTCGAATTCGAAATAATTTGAAGCTAAAATTGATCCTAAACAGAACAACTTAAAATTTCAAAAACCCAAATCATCCCAAAATAATATATTTATTTAATAAATTTCATGCCCATTTTACTGTCCATATTTAAAATTTATAACAAATGTTACCTTCAAAATTTAAATATCCATTTGTTTATTATTGGTAATACAATCTACTTTACAATACTCGGGTAACCCGAAATACTATTTGGTATAAAAAAAAAAAGAAAAAAGAAAAATGGAAGTGAAACAAGTCACAATAGGGCATTTGGTCTAGTGGTATGATTCTCGCTTAGGGTGCGAGAGGTCCCGAGTTCAATTCTCGGAATGCCCTTTTTCATTCTTTTTAATTCTTTATGTGGCCCTTTTTTCCTCAACAAAGGCCCACAGCAGGTCAGCTTCATCTTTCTTTTTTTAATGGATAAAATAATATAAAGCCCATTGTTTTTAATATATTGTCATAAAGCTTTTAATCTTAAAACTAAATTTATTTTGCTTATGTTTTTCTTCTTCTTTTTTTTTAATAATTAATGTGTTGATTTTTTATATATATGTTTTAATTGTTTAATGTTATAATCGAATGTGGGTTTTGGGTTTTATTTTATTATTTGTGGTTCAATCTTATTTGGAGGTTGATGTGTTAAAACTTTATATATATATATATATATATATGTTTTGGTTTTTTAGAATTATGTTTTAATTATTTTAATCTTAAATGAATTTGAAATTTTACAATTATAATTATATTAATAAATTTAATAATCAGATTATTAAAATATTAATTATAAAAAATTTATAAAATATACGTAATTATTTTAATTTTACATTAGTGTAAATAGATCTCCTTTTTTATTTTGTTTTCACTTCAAAGTGATTAGGACAGATCCTCATATTTATTTGGATTGCGTAAGATATAGGAATATGTAGGTAACATTTAGACTTGGCTCAACCTAGCCTTCGGGTTTGGGTAAGTTTGGATAAAAAAAATAATACCCGTCGAGCATCAGGTAAATTTTTTTTTGCCGAGACAAATTTGCAAAAAAAAAAAACTACTACTATTTTTATTTTACTGTTTTTTCATTGTTTTGCTATTGTTTCGTTATTATATTACTACTATTTTGTTGTTATTGTTTAGATATTGTATAACTCTTATTTTATTATTAATTTTATTACTATTGTAAAGGTATTTGCTTGCTAAGTTGCACTTATATTAGTGTTATTTAAGTTTTTTAATTTTTTTATAGTTGTTGGGAAATATTTATTTTAATGTTTTTAGTGTATTTGATTTACTATATTTTTAAATTTATTTTTATATGAAAATAATCTTAAAAATTATTACGGTGGGTCACTGGGCTAAGGTTTTAGCATTTTTAATTTTAAACAAAATTTAGGCCCATTTTAGATTAAAAACCATTAATGAAATAACCATTATTGGATTCAAACTTGAGACCTTCAAATTTAATCCATTAACTAGTTATAAGTTCAAGTTTTATATTTTGTTGAGGCTTCCATGTGAAATTAATGAAATAACAATGTTAAATTATAGTGAAGACCTTCTTCAATGCTTTAATGAGGAGAAATTATATTGATTAATGTTTCCTATTAAATTCAAATCTGCTTACAATTTTAGAAGAACAATCTTATTGATTCTTCATACAAAGATCATACAACTATGGTCTACACTCATAGCTTCATTTACATTGAATTTAGCCCTACAATGTAAACATGTTTAAGGTGTCTTTGAATCTTGATTATTATAAATTTACATAGGATACTATGACTTTCTTCTCTTGTCCCAAATGATCAAGCTTGAACTTGAGTAGTTCAATTATTTCTCGAGACAAGTTCAAGCTTACATATAGATGCTCGTTCTAGTTTGAGCTAAATATTGAGCTCTGAATTTCAACTTAAACTTGAGCTCAAAGTTGACAGTATTCGAGATTAACTTGACTCAAGTACACCCCTAGTTGAAGATCCATGTTGCTTTCTCTAATTTTAGGTTTTAACTTTTCCTTCGTTTAGTTTTCGGTAGATCAAATTAGTTTGAAAGTTTTTTGAAATTTTATTTTATAATATTATATTATTTGAACTCGAATACAAATGTTGGGTATAAGTATATTTTGGCATACATTAAACATACTAATTTTAATACAAAATTAAAATTTTAATTTATTAACTAATCTAAATTTAATTGATTCAATTCAATTTAATTATAAAAATTTCAAACTCAATCAAAATAAAAAATAATTTAGACTCAATCTTTCAAACCCAAAATTATTTGACTTCGAAATTACCAAATAAATAACTTAAAATAATTTAAAGTCGAATGAAAATAAACCCTACATGATTCACAACTCGAAAATCAATTTCACATGCACATTCAAATGGAACAAAATCCAAATTAAACTCACTCCATCGACAAATTTAATGTAAATACGCAATTGAAAGTGAATGATATATGTCAAACACATCTTTTTGAAAGTCAAAATAATTATCGACCAATCAGAGACGCACACGAGGCAAAATCAAGATGAAGCAACTGTTCGTTTTTCAACATTAGAGCGCGTGCGACACAGAAGCCAATGAATGGGAGCTCAGAACCCAAAAGTGCAGTACATGACTGGCAACAAGTTGGCTTTTCACACGGGACAGCGCGCGTGAAGAGAAAAAAAGAACAAGCTAAAAATGTTATAGACGACAGTCAAACTAAAATAAAATCTACTTTAACGTTATTATAAATCCACTATTCCTGTTGGGTTGCCGTAACAGTGATTGTCCCCTAACCTCTTTTCTTCCAAAAAGTTTTCAGGTAAATTACAATAAATGTAACAGCCAGTCCGGAGACGTTAGGACCGAATATTTGTACTGTAGATTTTGTTGCATCAATAATTTTGATTTCTTTTAAGTGATTGATTAGACTAATCCATAAAAAAATTTGATTCATTATTTTCATACGATATATTTAATTTGAAATTCAAATTTCAATTAAAATAAAAATATATACATATATGATAAGATTAAAACAGATTTAATGAGGCCTTATTACATCCAAAATAAAACAACCCAATAACCGAATTTAAAATAACAAAAATCAAAGTCTATTTAAATTTAAATCCACAGCATGGCCTCCTCAAGTCCCTCCGGCTCCATGTCCGCGTTCTAGGCATCACCTGAAAAATTAATGGAGAAGGTGAGTCACCAAGACTCAGTATGTAACCCTTCCCCCGATTTAAAAGTATTTTTCATACACAACATATAACAATTAATATGCAAAATAATGTGTACCCAACCTAGCCAACCATACGCCACTGTCTACCCCGTTGTGGTACCAAACCACTGGTGGTGCCAAACCACTGGTGACATATAGTCACAATGTGTTACCAAAACACTGGTGTCCGTAGACACAAATCGGGTGATGGGGCCAACCCATCGTGTGATACCAAATCACTGGCAGACGATCCCATATCTCAAGTGACCCACGGTGGTGTTAACCACGGGGACAAGTCGCTATTGAGGTACCAAACCTCCTGAGGTACCAAACCTCTGGTGACATATAGTCACGGTGTGTTACCAAAACACTGGTGCCCGTCGGCACGATTAATACTGCCCCCTCCACTCATCAATCCCACAACAGATAAACATACATATATTTCATGCCATCACATTCTTAAATTTCATGTGTCAACACATCATGCTTACCAAAAGCATTAATAATAAATCACATTAACGGTACTTACGAATCACCACTTATACCGATTTGGTATTCATTCCAATGCTACATTCATAAAATGAGCACTCTCTAAATTATGTCGTATTTAATTATTATATAGTGTGTATGTACACACTGTTACCACGATAGTCTTAAATCCAAAGATAATCAATCGGCCACACTCTAAGTCCTTGCCCCTATATTCTACCAACTATCATGGTTAGTAATATGGCCATTCTACCAAACCAAATTATTTAAAGGGTAACCTTTTGTGTCCTTACCTAGTCTCTTTGAATACTAGCCTCGGTGCCCAAATCACGAATCGATTCACAAACTACAATCGGTTAATATAAATAATCATAACCCTTTTAAATGAACACCAATCTATATGTAACTCCTCATCAAGATTGATGACTAACGTTAGGCGCACTTACTTGCTTATCTCCAAATCCAAAGATCCTACAAGTGGATTAGTTTAATCATGATTAGTATTCTTAATCAATAGTTGCGAAACCCATACCTATCTTTACCAAAGTCGTCATAATGAGATACCAATAATATAAGCATTGACCTAAGATCCTTACCTTCCGAGATCGTCAACAAAAGATGCCTACTTCTCATGCACACATTTGCCAAGTAGAGCTTAAAGAAAAGGATTTGACACTTTGATAGAAGTTAGATACTGCTAGGGTGTTTAACTCAAGGCTGGACTTTTAGGTGTATTTTTTATAATAAAGATTTTAGATACTAAGATGAAAAAGCTGACGGGCAATTTATGAATTAAGCCCTAAAATTTTGAGAATTTTATGTTATAATCGAATGTGGGTTTTGGATTTTATTTTATTATTTGTGGTTCAATCTTATTTGGAGGTTGATGTGTTAAAACTTTTATATATATATATATATATATATATATATATATATATATGTATGTTTTGTTTTTTTTAAATTATGTTTTAATTATTTTAATCTTAAATGAATTTGAAATTTTACAATTATAATTATATTAATAAATTTAATAATCAGATTGTTAAAATATTAATTATAAAAAATTATAAAATATGCAAATTTATTTTAATTTTATATTAGTATAAATAGATCTCCTTTTTTATTTTGTTTTCACTTCAAAGTGATTGGGATAGATCCTCATATTTATTTGGATTGAAGATATAGGAATATGTAGGTAACATTTAGGCTTGGCTCATTTCACCTTGGTTTGGGTAAGTTTGGATAAAAAATAATACTAAATTTTTTTTTGGCGAGGCAATTTGCAAAAAAAAAAACTACTACTATTTTTTTTTTGTTTTTCATTGTTTTGCTATTGTTTCGCTTATTATATTACTACTATTTTGTTGTTATTGTTTAGATATTGTATAACTCTTGTTTTATTATTAATTTTACTACTATTGTAAAAGGTATTTGCTTGCTAAGTTGTACTTATATTAGTGTTATTTAAGTTTTTTAATTCTTTTTATACTTGTTGGGAAATATTTATTTTAATGTTTTTAGTGTATTTGATTTATTATATTTTTAAATTTAATAATCTTAAAAATTATTACGGTTCACCAGGCTAAGGTTTTAGCATTTTAATCCCGAGTTTAGACAAAAATTTAGGCCCATTTTCTTAGATTGGACCTATTTTTTCATCAGTTTGACTTGGACAACTCTAGTAACATTATGTTCTAAATTTTTAAGTTTTTTTTTTTATGTATTTAAAAGTTTTTAAAATGTTATAATCTCATACCTATATCTATAGTTATGCCTTAAATACGAGTCAAAATTATTTATTTCGATCTTAACGACAACAATGAAAAATAAAAGATTCGAACTTGAGACCTTAAAATTGAAAACCATTAACTAGTTATAAGTTCAAGTTATATATTTTGTTGAGGCTTCCATGAAAATTAATGAAATAACAATGTGTAAATTATAGTGAAGGGCTCTTCAATGCTTTAATGAGGAGAAATTATATTCTGAATTAATGTTGCTTTGTGTGTTTTCTGGGGTGATTAAATTGCTTGAAAACTCGGAGTTTATGTACTTACAATTTTTCCGACAGAACAATGTGCATATTGATTCTTTACCCCTTCGACAAAGATCAGTACAACTATGAGCGTTCTACACTCATATCGTACATCATTTACATTTGAATTTAGCCCTACAATGTAAACATGTTTAAGGTGTCTTTGAATATTGATTATTATAAATTTACATAGGATACTATGACTTTCTTCTCTTGTCCCTTGTCCCAAATGATCAAGCTTGAACTTGAGTAGTTCAATTATTTCTCGAGACAAGTTCGAGCTTACATATAGATGTTCGTTCGAGTTTGAGCTAAATATTGAGCTCAATTTCAACTTAAACTTGAGCTCAAAGTTGACGGAGATTAACTTGACTCAAGTACACTCCTAGTTGAAGATCCATGTTGCTTTCTCTAATTTTAGGTTTTAACTTTTCCTTCGTTTAGTTTTCGTAGATCAAATTAGTTTCAAAAGTTTTTTTGAAATTTTATTTTATAATATTATATTATTTGAACTTACAAATGTTGGGTATAAGTATATTTTGGCATACATTAAACATACTAATTTTAATACAAAATTAAAATTTTAATTCATTAACCTCTAAATTTAATTCTTCAATTCAATTTAATTATAAAAATTTCAAACTCAATCAAAATAAAAATAATTTAGACTCAATCTTTTAAACCCAAAATTATTTAACTTCGAAATTACCAAATAAATAACTTGAAATAATTTAAACTCGAATGAAAATAAACCATACATGATTCACAACTCGAAAATCAATTTCACACATTCAAATGGAACAAAATTCAAATTAAACTCACTCCATCGACAAATTTAATGTAAATACGCATTTGAAAGTGAATTATAGATGTCAAACACATCTTTTGAAAGTCAAAATAATTATTGACCAATCAGAGACATTAAGATGAAGCAACTGTTCCCTTTTCAACATTAGAGCGCGTGGGACACAGAAGCCAATGAATGGGAACTCATAACCCAAAAGTGCAGTACATGACTGGCAACAAGTTGGCTTTTCACACGGGACAGCGCGCGTGAAGAGAAAAAAAGAACAAGCTAAAAATGTTATAGACGACAGTCAAACTAAAATAAAATCTACTTTAACGTTATTATAAATCCACTATTCCTGTTGGGCTGCCGTAACAGTGATTGTCCCCTAACCTCTTTTCTTCCAAAAAGTTTTCAGGTAAATTACAATAAATGTCACTAAACTATCAGTAAATTTATATTTTGATCACTCAACTTCTAAGAGTTACAAATGGTCATCCAACTATTTAAAAGTTTTCATTTAAGTCACTGGCTTATAAACTTTTTTTTTTTAAATCTAATTAGCGAGTTCTAAGCGACGATTCAACGACGGTACGGACATACGGTGGATCATTACTTATTAATGAGTAGAAAAACATACATTAGATGTAAGTCAATCTAATAATCAATGTCAAATATTGAAGAAGAAAGCTGTCTGGATTTTAGTACACAAATTTATAACATTCAAAGTTAGTTGATGAAAAAATTTGAATTGTAGAAGAGAACATAACGGAGATATTTCATCAATGCAAGTGGTGCGAGCAAATAAGGCCAATAGCAATTTTAATAGTCGGTGAATTAAATGAAAACTTTGAATAGTTTGTAACCATTTTGTAACATTTTAAAGTTGAGTGATCAAAGCGTAAACTTACTAATAGTTTAGTGACCGTTAGTTTTTATTTTTTTTTTGAGATTCTTTCCATATTCAATCATTATATTAAATTTTAATTACATAAAAATAAGTTAAATTGGACTCTTAATTAAGAGTAAAACTTTGTTAATAAAACTCAATTCAAATTTTTACTTGAAAATATAAAAAAATTTACTACTTTGAATGGATATTCATTAGTATTAGTATTTAGGTGATATCTTTATTTTGTGTTTTAAGAGATTGCATTCATTTAATTTAACACGCATATAATTATGAAATAATAATAAATTTAGACTCTAATTTTATTTATTTTATCACTTTAGTCCTTAACTTTGGTCTTAAGCCTAAACTTTAGTTATTTGTCTCTTATTTTGTTGTCTATTTATTTTAAAACCATATAGTTGTATTAAAATTAATGAGTGTATTAACGTCTAAAATTTTATTTTATTTCAAACTATAAATTTACTTTTAAATTAAATAACATTTATATTTAATGGTAATAATAAGTATTTAATGGGATATTTATAAATTTTATTTCCTATTAAGAAACATCAATCAAGTGTTTTTTTTTTTAAAATTACAACTCACAACTAGATTAATTATTATCACCATGATTAATCATTAAAGACATTAAATTTAATTTGACTATTGCATACATAATTTACCAATCAAGTGAAGTTTTAATAATTAAAATTAAATAATATAGGATAAATCTCAAAATTATACATAAATTTTAGTTTAATGTGTAATTATATACATGAAATTTAATTTGGTGTAATTATATACGAAACTTTAATTGTGGTTCAAATATATGCATGAAACTATAATTCTGATTCAATCATACAAATTTAAAGAAATAAATACTTCATTAACAAGTGGTTAGGTACAATAATAAGATATATTACACCCCAAAGAGAGAACGTAGGTTTAAATAACATTCTTGAGAGAAACAGCCATAAATATCGAAAATAGACCATAAAACATATATGCATAATATAAAAAAAATATTTCAATTTATTTTTATATTAAATAAATACAATATAAAAGAAAATATAGAAAATGTGAACTCTATAATATGTTTAGAGGTAACCAAACCTTGAGAAAACTTTTGCTTCACTTTTCCTAGCTAATCATCCAATTCAGATTACTATTATAGTTTGAATATGACACTCATTCGTTAAAAGATGCAAAATGGGGTTAGTTGTTTTTGCTCAATCACCTCCGACGATAAATGATGCGATTTTACGATATAAAGGCTAAATAAGTTAATTTTAATATTTTTTGTCAGAAAATTTATTAATAGTATAATTATTCTTTTTACATGATTTAGTATTATTTTATAACATTAATTTTAGAACAAAATTAAATATTAAAAAGTGAAAACTTTTTTTTTTAATTTAATAAAAAAACCCTCTTTTCTTTTTTATTCTTAAACTTTTTTTCCCTCTTCTTTTTCTTTACTTTTCCGTCCAACACTTTCCCTCTCATTTCCTCCCTTATCCCATGACTCCCCCACCTCCCTCCCTCGTGACTCCCCTTCCCTTCTTCTTCTCCTCCCAATTTCTTCCCCCTTTCTCCCATGACTCTCTCTTCTTCCCTTTCCTTTTCCTTTTCCTTCCTCCCATTACTAAATCACTACACTCATCATCATCATGCGGTCCCCGCAGGGTTTCCGCAACGGCGAGACCCCTTCCCCTCATAACCGAATCCCTACTCCTCACTTCCACAACACCGTCACGCTCCGTAAACTCAAACGCTTCAACTCACTGATTCTCGTCTTCCGAGTCACCGCTTTCACTTTCTCACTCGCTTCCTCCGTTTTCATGGTCACTAACTCTCGCGGCTCCGGTTCCCCTCATTGGTTCGATTATGACGCTTTCAGGTTAGTTTTTTCTTAACCTTTTTCTTTTACTTGCTTTATACCGAATTTAATCTTAAAACTTAACAAGCTTATAAGAAAGCATTTAATTTCCTTTTTCTTTTCCTCCACAATTCGAATTCAAAAACTAAAGCTTTAAAGAAATTTAAAATTCAAAACGCGAAATCTCACCGCAGATTCGTTTTCGCCGCGAACGCAATCGTTGCTCTATATTCACTGTTCGAAATGGGCGTTTCCGTTTGGGAGATTTCCACTGGCTCCACTCTCTTCCCCGAAATCCTCCAAGTTTGGTTCGACTTCGGCCACGATCAGGTTCCTGCTATAAAAAAAAAAAATCGAAATTAAAATCCTAAATTTGAGTTAACTTTTTGGTTTGCTTAAATTATTTTTTAAATATTGGTTAGGTATTTGCGTATTTATTGTTGTCGGCGGACTCCGCGGGAACGGCGTTCGCGAAAACGCTAAGAGGTACGCCCACGTGTACGGACTCGAACTCGTTTTGCGTGCAATCGGATATCTCCGTGGCTTTAGGTTTCGCCGGGTTTTTGTTTATCGGGTTGTCGTCGCTGCTGTCGGGTTTTCGGGTCGTCTGTTTCATGATCAACGGTTCTCGTTTCCATCTTTAGGCTTAAAAAGAGAGAGAGAGAGAAATAATTTTGGACGTGTGAAGAAAAAATTTAATGCGTTTTCAGTTTTTCTTACTGTGTATCGTACACTGTAATTTTTTTTTTTTAAATTTATGTGATGAACTGATAATTGATTTGTCATTTGTGCTTATTTTTACAGTGATGACGTGGAAATTTGTATGATTTATTTTATTTATTATTGTATTTTTCAGCTTATTAAACGTGATTTATATAACAAAAGATTTTACTAAAATAAATGGTAATTAATCTAAATGTGTGTTTAAGACCGCTCTTTAGTAAATTTCATTTATATATATTTTTAAGAAAGTTATATATATAATTATAATAAACACTATTAAATAATTATATTTAGAATTATATATAATAAAAAAAAGAAGAAGAATTGTAATGAATCAATGTTAGGATTGAATTTATAATTGAAACATTAACTATAAAAAATATCTGCTGATTAGACTTTCATTGATCCAATGACAGCCCAACACCTAGGACAACTCCACCATTAATGTGAAATTTATTACTTAAGTTCCATTTATTTTCATGGTGTGCGCCATTTACTCCTACAAGACTAATAATAGTACACAATGTGATTTTTATTGTCAATACTCGACTATTTGGGCTTTTTATAATAAAAATTTCTTTATTTAAAAATAAATAAATTAATTTTTATACATTAAATTAAAAATAAATTAATTTTTATTAAATTTTTTATCTAAAAACATTTAATTTATGTAAGTGACGTGAAGTATATATGACACGTCATATGTAACTTTTTACTTATTCTATTGGTCATCAAGATTAGACCATTTTAAGGTTCCCTTAAATTTTAGGAAATTATGATTTTAGAAATTTTCATTTTTCCTTGAAGTTTAAAAAAAAATTAATTAGACCCTTCAAAATTTTAAAGATTCTTAGTATACTTTTTATTTTTATTTTGAAAATTTTAATTAAATTCACTTAAAATATTTGAAAATTCCCATTAATCTCACAAAAATTTAAAAATTTAATTAGACCACCAATTTTAGAAAATTTTACTAAGCCCCAAATTCATCAGTCAACCACATCAATTCAATAGAAATAGATGAAGATTTAAACTGAAAAGGATGAATTTATTTTTAATTCAACGTATTGCTTTTACTTTTTTTTTTTTTTATTTAGTTGAGTTAAGCACACACTTATTTAAGTATCAATTAGTGATAGCTAATTTCTCCACTGAAGTTGTTTATGCTTATCCTAAATCAACAAAATACAAAAAAAAAAAAAAAGGAAATCCATGGTATATGGATAATTAAAAGAATAAAGCACTAGGAATACTTGAGGCAGTTGCATAATCATGAAAGCAAAAAAAGTAAACAGGGCCCCACTCCACGGTAGTGGAGGGCCTAATCACACAAAAATAGGATAACTTGTGCTAATGCAATGCAAATCATATATGTAGATTGACGGGTTTGACGAAGGAAAAAGCTGATACAATTTATGTGGGCACCCAGAGTGGTGCTTTTTTTTTTTTTTTTTTCCCCTTTAACAAAGTGATGTCAATTTTTAGAAACACCAGAACACTCCAAACCATAATGGACAAACAGAATAAAATCATGCTTCATCATGTACTATTTAATCAGACATTTCACATCTGAAGAACAATAAGATATTGACAAGGCAAAGGGATGCCTTTTCTCTTTTTCTCCCAGTGGGAGGGACGAATGAAAAAGCAGTATAATACATCAGAAATGATGCTACTACCAGTTACGCTTTTCAACTCAGACTGTGGATATTTTTATACCAGTGTGCACATTTAAAATATTCTCTCTATCCATTGTGCATGAATACAAATTTGAATTCTCTTTTTAAAAATGCAATGTCTTATTATTGCACCAACACTTAATAATCATATCTCTATCCAACAGTGTAATAGCAAGGCTTGCAAGGAACGTGTCATGTGGGTGCATGTGAATGGTAATCATGAACTAAAAATCAGCATTTCAACATCACAAGCTACGAGTATTCTAAGGACTATAAAGAAAGGAGCCTTTGTTTTTCCTATAAAAGGAAATGAATGGAAACACAAGTGATATGATGTTATCATGTGACTTGAGGTGTGAGTCGAATATACGGACATGTTATTTGAAGGATGTGGAGGGTCAAAACACTATAACTATAGTGAAAAGATGTTGAACATCAAATAGCAACGTGCTATCACTAGGACTTGGCTTAACATGTTGGATAGAGATGTTACCGATAGGAATACTTGCAAGGCAAATATCATGCGAGTCCATGCATGTATAATCGCTATCTTGACAAAAGCATCACTAAATGCATTGAAAGACAAAGTTAATATCCTTCAAATCTAACGAAAATCGATCATAGATCAATCTTTAGCATGTAAAAGAAGATTGACCAAAACAAAGCAGTTCAATTATGCAAAGAAAACTAACATGTTTACGAACATAATCTAAGTTCATATCTAACATGTATACAATTTAACTGTCTAATGGTTTCAGTTTCCCTCATATTTGGGATCGGCCATCACGTAATGGTAAGCAATTACCAGTCCAAATATAAAAACCCCTAGAAAATTGGCAAGAAACCCCAGCTGCTGATCATCAATCATCTGCATGAACATGTAAAATCCCCAAAAATCAATAGCTCATCACAAACTAATTGTTCTATGGTTTTATCAAATATTGGAAATAAAATCGATAATATGAAGCTTCAAAAACTATGAAGTAGTTTCCAGACACTTGGTCCCATCAATTTCAGCCCATAATACAGGACAACAAATGCCTAATATCGTTGGTCATAAGCTCGAATCTTTACACAAGCAATCAGCCGACAAAAGTTGATAAACTTTGTCAACTATAATCATAATAAAGCTTCAATAGCATCTGGGAGTATGACAAGTTAACAGTCTTAACAGCTACATTAAGTAAACCATATGCGGAAGGTTGTTCCATACAACTTCAGACTAAAATTACTTCATTTTCTCCATATAGTGGGTTGCTTCAAACAGTCACCATCATTTCAACACTAAAAATTACTTCATTTCATCCAACTCTATTCATATTAACTAGCTTATGGTTCGTGAACTATTTACACATTGTTTTACACATAGTATCAGAAATTATCAGTAAACTAAGAGGGAAGTCATTCGTTTATTCGGGTCCAAAATTACTTCATTTCATCCATTTCTATTCATATCAACTAGCTCATGCTTTGAGAACTATTTACACACAGTTTTACACAATACGTTAGCAGAGGGCCGTCATTCGTTTATTCAGGTCTAAAATTACTTCATTTCATCCAATTCTATTCATATTAACTAGCTCATGCTTTGAGAACCATTTATACACGGTTTTACACATTACTAGTAGCAGCTTATCAGAAAACAAGAGGGCATTTGCATATGTCCCTATAAAAGAATCTAATTCAAATAAATATAAGCTTTCTACTCTTCAAACCTGACATAACAAAGGTCACTCATTGCCATGTTACATGAATTAGAGATCCAATTTACATATCCGACATGGATTGACATGTTTGTGGAATATTGTCCAGAATTTTGACAATCCAATCAACCATCATACAAATGTAAATTTAAAGTACTCAAGAAAGTATATTCGAACAAAAAAACCAAAGTGTTCAAGAAAGAATTGGGGTTATTTTTTTTTTTTCAGGGAAGAGATGACAGAACTTGAATCCGTGTCTTTGCGGGTATTAATACTTACATTAACATGAAGTAAATAATCTGATTAATGCAGTTCGCTAACTGATAATACTGCAATCATAGCTTGGTTGGTACTTTTACCTTTCAGGTTTTTTTTTCAATAAAAGTGATATGTAAAAAAATCAAAAACAAAGGACAAATAGCTAAAAGCAAAAGTACAAATCAAATGAAACCTAAGATTCTCAACCAAAGTTTCATAAAATTCAAATCCATATTCTACCGTAGACGCATTAAAACCTGAAAATTTATCGGCATATGAACACACTAACAAACTGCCCCAAAATTTTAAAATGTCATAAATGGGCTTATCGTTGACCTTTAACACGCATTTCTCATCAAATTTCTTCCACATAGTTCCAAATTTTTATTTTTAAAACAAAAAATTTGTCTAAAAAACCTAAAATATATAAATTTCCACTAAGTTCAAATCGGAAAAGAAAAAGATTTGAAAATATAGCGATCGCAGTGGGATTCGAACCCACGACCTTTAGATCCGGAGTCTAACGCGATATCCACTCCGCTATGCGATCACTTTTACAAGCAGCTACCTTAAATTTACTTATATTAGCGAATAGCAATGACTCACCAACTACCAATCAAAAGCAGAACCTAAAATGTTTCAAATGAATAAACACACACACAAAAAAAGTAAGAAATGCAAATATATATTTACACGCACGCATATCTAATCAGTTTATAGGCAGAGTGAATCTAAAAGAAATCGGCGATCTGCTAAAATGTTCAATTGAAAAAGAGAAACAACCAAAAAAAAAAAAAAAAAGAAGAGAAATGAAATGCCCCGTATAATCTGCTCATAGATACAGTGGATCTAAAAGAGATCGGCGATCTACTTTAAACTCGTGATATTTTGCAACGGTGATCAAAACTGAAAAACAGAGGCAATAAAGGGAAAGAACTGAATGAGGAACAACGTACCTTTGTGGATCGATGAGAGGCCAAAGCGTCGAAGCAATGAGTAGATCTCAAGGAGGAAAAATGACGAAAAACTGAAAAGCTGAAAACAAAAAAACGTTTTTCGAAGTCAATGGTTTTTCAGAATTTGTGTAGTTCGTAGCAACGGTTTTAGGAAACAAAACGAGTTGCGTTTTGGGTTCATTTTTAAACAAGAAGTAGGCCCAAAGGAACAGAGCGTAAAAACAAAAGTTGCGGAAATGAAGGAAAAATGATTTCTTAGTGTGGCTGCTGGGATTCGAGCCCAGGTCTCCACGGCCACAACGTGGAATTCTTACCACTAAACTACAGCCACAGGGTGTTCTTCGTAGCCAAAGCTAACCACTAAATCTCAAGGAGGAAAATGACGAAAAAACTGAAAAGCAGAAAACAAGAATGCGTTTTTTTCAAGTCGATGGTTTTTTAGAATTTGTGTAGTTCGTAGCAACGGTTTAGGAAACAAAACGACTTGCGTTTTGGGTTCTTTTTTCAACAATAAGTAGGCCCAAAGGAACAGAGCCTAAAACATATTCTTCCTGTGGCTGCTAGGATTCGATCCCAAGTCTCCACGGCCACATCATGGAATTCTTACCACTAAACTGATATTTAAAATGTTAATGCAGAGATATTTCAACTAATTATAACTTAGATTCAAGGTGAGAATATGATAATGTTCTTAATCAATTAATTTAATGGTAGGAGTGTAAATGAGACACACATGTTACCTTTTGGTAGTTGTTTGTACGCCCACATGTAGTTGAGGCGCTCTCAACTTTGTGAGCTAGGCTCTCCTGGTACTCAAGGTACATTAGCTCTCGGTAAAGCATGAGAAACAAAACCTCCCTAAGGGATAATACCTTCAATTAGGGGCGAAACTAGAATTTTTTTTTTATGGGAGATCAAAATTAAATTGTAATTTTTATAATAATAAAAATACAATTTCACCCTTTAATAAATTATATCTTTATAATTTTAAAGGATTAAATAAAAATTTATCATTTTAAGGAGGCTAAAGTGCAATTTTACTTTTACTAATTTAAAATTTTAAAATTTTAAAGTGCTTAAATGAAATATTTATCATTCATAATATCATTTAAAGTTTACTAATAACTTCATTCATTTTCCATTCAAACTTAATACCAAATTTTATAGTATACTCTTTACCATTTCACTTAGACTAAGTTCAAAACATTACAAACTATCCATACTTTATAATCAAAATCATATGACCCATATATATATAACCTAGGTACATGCCACATTTACCAAAAGGAAAAGTACATCACCAAAGTTGTGCTGAAGTCGAGATTGATCTGGATGCCGAATCGGAACCTTTGATTTCTACTGACTTGCGCACGGAAACAACTGTACACTGAGTATTTCATACTCAGTGGTATTACCATAATTCAAACTATATAACTCTAATGAATTAAAAATATTAGTCATATAACATTAAACATGTAAAATTTATAACTCATAAGAACTAATTTACATTCAATTTCATATTTCATATATGATAATACATCAACAATATCATATCTTAATAACTTGAACTTGATCAATTCATGAACCTAAGGTTCATGTTTCCAAATCTCACATACAATCTCAATTCACAATTCGACTAACAATTTCTTTCTCATACTTTTAGTCATACAATCAATCAAAGTTATTCAATTCACTCATTTCGAATATTCACCTTATTAAAAAATCTGAGCTTTGGCGGATACGTGGATTCCAACCAAAAACGCCAGTACGGCACATTGTGCCTAAAATGGTACTCAGTACCTGATCAATATATCAGAAACAATATACGACACAAAAGTGCCTGAAACGACACACGTGGTGCCTAATACGACACATATAGTGCCTGATCGGCAAAATGGCAAAGCCGATAAATTCTCGTACTCTTCCAATCCTATGGCATGCCAACTATATCCGATTCAACCCGACTAATTAATAGGGTATTCAAATCATTTCTCAATTTCAATTTCACTTTTAATGTGCAATTCAATTCAATACAAATTTTCACTTTCCAACAATATACCATCAAATATTCATACATAATCATACTTTATCTCAATTTCATTCAATTCAATATTGATACTTACCTTATAAATTTACTTACCATACACATAAATTTAAATATAACATTTAATAAATAGTAGTTTGAATTATGTAATATAAACCGTGAATTTTCTCGAGTTTACTCCTCATCCACCTTTTCTTTTCCTTTCTTCGTAGATGCCTCGGTGCAATGTTAGCTATGAAAAATTATGATAATTTTTATAATTATTAATACAATACTAATTTACATTTAATATTTAAATTTCTTATTCAATTTCTACTTTAATTTCAATTTTAATCTTAACTAAATTCACTTACTTTTCTATCTCTATTCATGCTTTATTTCTACTCAATTCCTACCAAATTTAATTTAACTATTTAAATTTCATCATAAATACTTAATTTCGAAATTCTTGCAATTTAGTCCCTACTATGCAAAACTTATAGCTTACTTTACAATTTAATCCCTTAATCAATTCTAACTAGAAATTCTATTTATTAAACCCCTAATCCAACAATTTGTTCAACATGAACTATATTAAAAAACCTAAGAACTTTCAAAACTTCAACTTAATTTCAACAAAACTTTGTTCTAAAGTTCCTAAAGCATCAAAATTAAGTAAAAAGGACTTAATTGACTTACCTTTTAAAGCTTTAAAACCTTAAACCCTAGTTTTTCCTATTATTTTTCTTCCTTCCTTCTTTCCTGCTCTGTTTCAAATGCTTTCTGTTTCATTTATGTTTTGTTTCTTTTTTTTTCTTTTATTACATGCTTTATTTATTTATTTATAATATAATATAATATAATGTAATATAATCCTTTAATAAATATCTATTTAATAATTAATTATAGTATTACAAGTGTATGTATTTTATTAATACACTTGTATTAAATCACCACCATACATTTGTCATGAATTTAATTTAATTATCATATAAATATCTTATAATATAATTATTTTAAATTAATTTAATATAATTTATTATTAATATATTTTTATAATTAAAACTAAGTAAAATCTTAGATTTTTACTTCATATCTATATAACTTTTACCTCAACTTATGTTAAATGGCATATTTTCCATTTTGATCCTTTTTACTTTCTATTAATCTATAATTTAACTTTTACCCGTATATAATTTAGTCTTTTTTCATAATTACTTTTAGTTAAGCTAAATTCACTTAATTAAAACCTAATTAAACACACCACTAGACTCATAAATATTTCTAATAATTATTTAAGAACCCATTTCGTTAAGACGAAGGCTCGATAATGTACTTATCTAATGCCCGTAAATTTTGGATCATTACAATATTTTTCCATTTTAAGAGGGATCGAGACCCCTGCCAGCCACCTTAACTATGTCCTTTCATTCAATTATTGGGGATTCGATTAACTACCTAATGAACAATACTTTAAAGACTTCTTTTGAAGAAATCGACCGATACTCAATATATATTTCATCGTAGTGGTAAGAGAAAAATCATTAAATTCTAATCATAAATAACTTAAATTAACTAATTCAATTAATCAATTCATACACAATTTTCATGTAGTGATACTTAAATTAGTTGTTGCTAATAGTTTTATTATTGTTATTTAAATGAGAAGGTATATATTCTAACGTTATAGTTTAATACAATTCTTTATCTAGACTATGCTTAGGACCATGAGATACTTTATTCCTTTCTCTTTGTGGATTGGAATTTTATCAAATATTATAATAAAATTGTTTTGATTTTTTAGATTTTTAATAATATTTTTAAGTATTACATAAATTATTTTTTAGAAAATTTCCATTTAAGCCAATTGAGAGATCACTCGTTTTTTTTGCTTTCAAGGGACCACCAAGACATAACAACTTTGTACAACTTTAGTAAAGAGAATATCAGAACAGAATCATATAGTATCATTCATAATAACAACTAATGTGTAATTGACATGACATGTAGCCGACCACACAAACAACCTACCATCCATATTATTGATGACATGACACTTATACAGTGGAACTAAGTTGAATATTGTGGGTCAATTGACTCCACAAAATAAAAATAAACAGTATTTATAAAAGTTTAAATTTTTATACAATTAATGTATTAATTTAAAAATTTCAAAAATAACCTTACAAAAAGAATTTATCCCATGCAAATTTGAAAAGGACTAACCAAATTTATTTTAAAAATATTTTATATAAAAATAAAGTAACAACTTTTCTTTTTTATTTTCATGCTTTCTTGATTAATCACAAGAAAATTAATATTATGATTTTTCTTATGATAGATTAAGATTTTTATACAATATTTATTTATTTTATTAATTAAATGATTTTGTATGAGATTCCTAATTTGGGTAATAATTTTAGAGGTTGATTAATACAAATACTTGAATATATTAGGATTAATTAGAAATTTAACCTTTTATTTAGAAATTATTGTTGATAGTGTGATTATTGTGAATCGGTGTTAGAGAATTGATATATTGCATTATCATGACACCAAAAAACAGTTAAGTGATGTTTATTTTGTGAAACACAATTAGTAGTGGCATGTTGGCTTCATAAAAACCTTATATATTTAAGGCTTAGATATATTTGTTCTAAATGTTTAACGAGAATGGAAAAATAATTAAAAGGAAGTCAATTAGTGAAGTAAAGAAAGAACAAGATGAAAAAATTGTATTAGTTTATATGACTTCTATAAATGTTTTAGTTTTTTTTTTAAAAATTGACCCCGCAATCCAAATTTTCTAGCTCTGCCCTTGCATATACACCAACACACGAGGAACTACAGATCAACTCCTTCTTCCCCCAAATATATTAGGTAACCATCTTCAACACACGAGGAACTAAGGATCAACTCCTTCCCCCAAATACATTAGGTAACCTTCTTCCTCTTTAGAAAACTCTAAGCTTTACTTGGTAGAGTAGAAAGAAAATTGTAAAGATGAAAAATTGAAGGGGTAGAAAACTAGAATAATGAAAAACATAATTTTTCTTTTGAGAGGTGTGCTTAGTAGGAGAGATGGAAAAATAGAATTTCTTTCCATTTATTACTTGGTAGAGTTGAAAAATAAAAGGAAAGAAAATAAAATATTTGAAAAATGCATAATTTTGAACTAACAAACACATCTCTATCATTTTCTCACCTTTTACCTTTGTAATTTGGCAGATTGATTTTTATGCATTAGGGTAAAAAATGGTCATCCGTCCTATTTTCTTTCCCCTCACTTTTCTTCAGAACAAAGCACACTCAAATTATTTTCCTTCCATTTTTCCAGTCTCTCCTCCCATCCCTCCACTTTTCCACCCAACCAAACAAATTTTAAGGCTTTACTTGGTATAGTTGAAAGAAAATTGAAAAGATAAAAAATTGAAGAGCTGAAAACCTAGAATTATGGAAAATATAACTTTTCTTTATATAGTAATGCTTGGTAGGAGAGATGAAAAAATAAAAAGAAAATAATACATTTAAAAAATACATAATTTTGAACTAACATACATATCTCTCTATTTTCTCTCATCTCATCATTCCAATTTGGAAGAATTAATTTTTATACATTAAAATAGAAAATAGTTATCTCTTCTATTTCCTTTCCTCTTATTTTTTTTTCAACCAAGCACAATCAAGACTTATTTTCTTTCCACTTTTCCACTCTTTCCTCCCATCCATCTATTTTTCCACCTAACCAAACAGACCCTAAGTCTCTAACCTTCTATTTTCCTCCTTTCTCCCTCAACTCTTCACCTATCACATATAAACCGACCTCTCAATCTATATTATCTTATTTTTTTTATCTCCTCCTTGTTGATTCTTTAAACGTCCAAATTATTATATTTAAATTTTATGATAAATTGAAAATTAGAAGAATTACACAAATAATTAACTATAAAATTTTTATAAATACTTTTTTAATGAGTAACTGTACTCTATCGATTAAACACAATTTTTTTTCTAAAATTGAGATATTTAAGAACATAAAATTAAAATCAACCAAAATTTTATTTCAAGGCAAGTCTTTTACTACTACAACACGGACTCTGACGATAATACAAATAAAATCTTACGTAACCAATCTATAATAAATATTATTCTGGAAATATAAGAAATATATACTCGGAATTTCAGTTCAAGGTAGATTTTAATCTGTCACGGCTTTGGAAAACAGGTCAAAGTTGAATGTTTTAGATCTGACGCGGAAGGATAACGCTGCACTATAGACAATCACGCACTTCAGTTGTACTTTTCCAATTTCCTTTAAACCGGACATTAGCTGTATCCGACGTGGTGGGTAAGCCGCCACACTAAAATTTTGGACATTTATCTATTTGCGGATCACCATTCAAATATGATTCCAACCAATCCTAGTCTGACGCGTATGTCGCTCAGTAAAATGTCACCATTCACCATTAACGTAGTTGTTTATTTCTTTTACCAATATTATTTTTTTGTATGTAATCATAGAATTTCTATATTTTATAAATTGAATTGTAATGGTTAAATTAAACGAATATGTAATATTTAATTATAAAAATATATAAATATTAACATAATTTTTTTATATTTTTATTATTTTTAAATAATTAAATAGGTCAAATTAAACCAAGGTCGAAAAAATAAACTCAAGTTTAGTCCAAAGCAAGTAACCACTCCATTTATGATCGCCTCTATTTATAACCTTATATTTTATACGTTTATTTGCTTATTCAATTTTTCACCCATGTAATTGATCACATGATCGTTCTTTATTTAAAAATGTCACATTATATAATTTAAAAGAATTTTTTATAGTGTAATTAATTGAATTTTAATTATTAAATCAAAATAGTAAAAGCAATTAATTTTTGAAATTAAAGATAGAGGACAAATTTCAAATGTTTGAAAAATATAGGGATTGAAAGTAGAATTAAACCTTTTATTTTTAATTTCAAAGTAATAATATATTCAAATTTTTTTGGTTTTTTTTGTATTTTTACGGAATATTTTAACTAGCAGTAAAATTTAATATCCATTTAAAAATTCTACATCGATCCCTTTAACCTTTTATTTTCGTCTCATACCATTTGGATAAACATAAATAATATTATCACAAAATTTCAAATTATATAATTATTAGTCTTTTACAAAAATATTGAATTATATAAAATTAAAATAACACGTATGAAAAAAAAAATACCAAAGACAAGTTTATTCTACTGTGGCATCAAACAAGAGTGTCCCAAAAGAGTCACCCCACAGAACACGCTAATCGGTGAAACAAAATCCACGTGGCATTCCATAATAGGCAAGACAACTGTAATTAATTTTTTTCCCAAATTTAAACTCATAACCACGTCATCACCACCTCGACTTCACGGATTTATCTCCTTTTAACTGCAAATCACTTCAAACATCACTTCAACTGTATAGAGCCTGTTCCAAATTCTACTACCTTACATAGTTTTAATTTAGTATTCTTCAAATCCTATAAAAAATTCTCAAACTTCTTCACAAATTTCATTAAACTAAGCAAAGCTCAGATTTTATCTTCACTTTCTCTTTCCAAAGGTATAATTTTTATGGTAATTTTAGGCCATTGGATGCAGATTTAGATCTGAGACAAAAAAAAAACATATATATTTATTTAAGGTTTGGTGTGGGTTATAGAGTTGTTAATGTGAAGCTTTTGATTGTTTGTTAAGTTTTCATTATTACTTCCTCTCTCTAGTTGGTACTAGTTTGGTCAATAATTTTTTCTTTAATTTTGCTTTTTTTTTTAGTATTTAAATATTTCTTTTTAAGGTCATATTTTTGTATATATTAGTCCATAATCTCTTCGTTTGAGCAATAGGAAAATTTAGAGTGTTGTTTGGCTTTGTTTTCTCTGTAGGATCTGAAAAAAAATGTCGGCAAATGGAACTGACAACTCAACTTCTAAGAAGCCTCCAAGTCCTTCTCCTTTGAGATTTTCCAAGTTTTTTCAGGTAATTGATTCAAAATTTAAGATTTCATGTTAATATTTAGGGTATGATTATCCAAAAAATGAAAAAACATGACAAAAATCGAACATATATTCGTATCCGACATAACATGTTTTTGATTATGTGCAGTCCAACATGAGAATTCTTGTTACTGGTGGAGCTGGATTCATTGGTTCCCATTTAGTGGATAAATTGATGGAGAATGAAAAGAATGAGGTGAATTCAATTGAAAATTTTTATTGCTTACTGATTTTGTGATCACATTTTTGAAAATTCTTATGTTTTTTTTTGTGTGTTGTTTAAGGTTATTGTCGTCGATAACTACTTTACCGGCACAAAGGACAATCTCAAGAAATGGATCGGACATCCGAGATTCGAGCTCATTCGTCACGGTATTGTTCATTGGGACATAGGCTGAGAATGTTGTATGTTTGTGTTTGAATATATGTTCATGTTCTAAATTTAGTTTGTGTTCAAATCAGATGTCACCGAGCCGTTGCTCATTGAGGTTGATCAGATCTACCATCTTGCTTGCCCGGCTTCTCCAATCTTTTACAAATACAATCCTGTTAAGGTATGTTTATGTTCTGTCTCCTAGATGAGACATCGGTCATGTGAGGATTCTTATGTCTGAGAACTGTGTTCTTTAATGACAATAAACAGACAATAAAGACGAATGTGATCGGTACATTGAACATGTTGGGTCTGGCAAAGCGTGTCGGAGCAAGGTTTGAGACTGTTACTTATCGATTTTGTATAGTTTTTTTTATAAGATTCTCATGGTTTGATTGTCTGAAAAACAGGATTTTACTTACCTCAACTTCAGAGGTTTATGGAGATCCCTTGGAACATCCCCAGACCGAGAGCTATTGGGGAAATGTTAACCCTATCGGTATGTTTTTTGATATCGAGAAAGAGTTTTTTTCTCTTTCAATCCTCTCACCTGAGTCCAAGTATCCTAACGATCTTGTTACGCATATACTGCAGGAGTTAGAAGCTGCTACGATGAGGGAAAACGAGTGGCTGAAACTTTGATGTTCGATTACCATAGGCAGCATGGCATAGGTAAACAATGCAGCATTTGCTCGCAGCTCATTTTTCATATCTTTCATTTTTCCGTATGAAGATTCTTACACTCATTTTTCATGATAACAGAGATTCGAATTGCTCGGATCTTCAACACATATGGACCACGCATGAACATTGATGATGGTCGTGTTGTTAGCAATTTCATAGCTCAAGCACTCCGGTAAGTAATACGATGTTATGGAGATATCTAAGATGATGCCCTGTGCTTATACCTTACTGTTAAATTTTGCAGCAATGAGCCTTTGACTGTTCAATTACCTGGAACACAGACAAGGAGTTTCTGTTATGTTTCCGACATGGTACGCTGTTCAAATTCTTGTTCAAAATCGAACTATATTACGTATTAATGTCACTTGATTTGTTTTAATTAATCAAGGTTGACGGCTTAATCCGACTTATGGAAGGAGAGAACACCGGACCAATCAATATCGGGAATCCAGGTGAATTCACCATGCTCGAGCTTGCAGAATCCGTGAAGGAGGTTAGTTTTCTGTACATTTCTCGTATAACCCGGAAAACAATCAATTGAGTTGTTGGTAATGTGGTGTTTTTTGCAGCTTATCAATCCTGAGGTGAAGATATCGATGGTGGAAAACACTCCCGATGATCCCCGACAAAGGAAGCCGGACATAACCAAAGCAAAAGAGGTGCTCGGATGGGAACCAAAGGTGAAGTTGCGTGACGGACTTCCGCTTATGGAGGAGGATTTCCGACTGAGGCTTGGGATCCCAAAGAAGAACTGATTGAAAGTTATTTTACAGCAACAGAAACAAATATAAAGTGCTATTGCTTCTTTTCCTTTATCTTCAATGCATAATAATGGCAGCAATTGAGTTATTTTGGATTTTGTTTTTAATGTTTTTTTGAACCATATTTGAGTTAAATGGAACACAATTTTTGCCTTTCATATTTCATATTATCTTATAAACTTGAAAAGATCCCGAAGTCAAATATTAATAAATTTGAGTAAAAACTTGAAGCTTACTCGAGTTTGAGTTTGAAATTAAAATTAAGAAATTTTTTGAGTTAAATGACTTTTAAATTTTTAAGAATGATTTATCATTAAAGTTGAAAAGTACTTAACGATTTTTTAGAAGACTGAATATTTATTTTAAATATAATGTTGTAAAATAAAAATATGTATCTAAATTATATTTAAATGCACTAATATTATGATACATTAAATACATAATTTAAATTACAATAATTTATTAATTAATTAATATTGTGAGATATGAAATATATAAACTCAATTTAGTTAGTAGAAACATATAAACTTAAATTATAATTACTTAAATGTAAAGTATAATTTTTAACTCATTATTAATATTGTGATATATAAAATATAACAAAATTTTAATATTAATAAACAAATTTATAATTTATTACATAAAATAACTTTGAAAAACCAGAAGCTAAATTGACTTACAAAATTACTTGTTTGCCATTGCTTTTATTTTAAAATATTGATTTAACTTAAAAATCACTTATGATAAAAATTTAAAACTCGGGTATATCACTCGATTAAACCGAAAACTAAATCGGGTTCGGTTTTTTCAACCATAACCATGGTCATCATCATCATCATCAAAGTGAAAAAAAAAATTGCAGGTACTGCAGACTAATTTTAAATGGTCATTATTTCACATAACTCCGACTCTTTATTTTTCTTGAAGTATCCGTAAACACCCATGTCTAACACAGACGTAACAGTATGACGCTAAAAAACCCCTCTAAATATATACCATGTCAAGCAAATATTCATATCCGACACGGATCAAAAAAAAAAAAAAAAAAACAAACTTTCAAAAATTAGAACCCTAGGCTTCTATCACCCCTTGAACTTTTTGCTTTTTCTCTTTCTTTTTCACAACCTTTTGAAGTGCTGCTTCAGTCCCATTTTCATTTTCCTTTATTTGTTCAATTCTTGCAAACACTGGCTTAGGTTGTGCCATGACTTGACCACCTTTTAGTCCACCCCACTTTGTTTCACTCTGTGGTTATACACATTCGGTGCGGTTAATAAGACGATAAATTTATGCATATGTATCGAGAGAGAAAGGGGAGTGTGTACCCAGTTTATGTTATCGAACTGGTCCTCGGAGTAGCCAAGCTGTGCATATATCTGCCTACATAAGCTAGGTGCAACCGGTGATAGAGCGATTGCTATAATCCTCATTGCTTCGAGTATGACCACAAGATCCTGCCCCAATATCGGAAAAGATATAAGCCTCTTAAGTAAATCAGGATAGTGGCCATTGAATAGATGGTGTGCCGGGTCATGCAAAATCGTTACTCGGATTTGGGTGGGAGTGTCGGTGCTTCAAAAAAATGGAAAGTCGGTGAAACATGGTGCAAAATATATGTAAAGAAGTATAATGAAGGCAGAAGCACCTTTGCTGCAGCTTCAGAAGCAGCACCGCCTTGCTTAAAAAGAGACCATGGTTGATGCTTATCCATGTACAAGTTTCCAGCATTGCCAATCTCTAGCACAGCTTCACAAGCAGATGATAGGGACAGATTTTCATAATTGATACGAGCTTTTTCGACCTATATAAAGCATAAAAACCAGAAAGGCGTCAGCAATTGACCTAATATACTGTCGAGCAGGAGGGAAAGGGAAAAAGAAGAAAAAACGACCAAATCGACAAATCATGAGGGCGGGAAAATGTACAACTGATACTTGGCAGATCGGCAAAATCAAGAAACTTAGCAGGTGTTGATCTTAGAGCACACTACTTTGCATCACCATTACCAAAAAGTTACCGGAATTGCATCTCAGGGCAAAATTCTGTTAAACATTTGCTGTTGCTAGGATTCGGGTGTTGGATATGGGTGTTTGTCCGACATAGGTATGCTCTTTTTTTTTTCGTAAAACTAGTCCCTCTCAATATCAATATTGAGCAAATTGGTCCCTCCTAAAAGAATTAGAGTAACATAGGCAACAACTACCTATTGTATTAGATTTGTAATAACCTTACCAGCTCCTCAACGGTATCCTTAAAATCCTTTCCTTCAGCTGCAATAGTTGAATCAACCACTAAAGTTGACTGGCAGTTCTTCTTAAGAAGTCCAAGAGTACGGTTGAGAAGATTTCCTGCGGGATAACAAATATAAAGAACGGAATAACAAAGTAGCATTGGCTTAAGAACTACTAATAGTAACCGAAACATACCTATTGTGTTGGCAAGATGTGCATTGACAATATTAACAAAACGCTCTTCAGAATAATCTCCATCACTTCCAAATTCTACCTCCCTTAGGAAGAAGTACCGGACTGCATCAGCTCCAAATTTATGAACCAATTCATTTGGTTCGATTGTATTCCCTAATGACTTCCCCATCTTCATGCCATCCTATAATTTTCAAAATAAAAAGCATTGCTGCATGAAATAAAATTACGAATATGAGAGAAAAATATACATTTTAAAAGAAACTACGGAAATGCAATGCTCAATCAGTTAACATCCTCCTTGGACGGATTATGGCACTTGGACCCTCAATTTCTTCCTTTCAAATCCACATCCAAAAGCATTTGAGGTTCAAATTCTTTCTTTTCATCACTCCGTTAATTCGTTTCATCTATTTCAACTACCATAGTGCTCATAACTCAAACAGATCTGAAAACTGGAAAACCCTGACAGTTCATGCACTTCTAAACTCAGATTTCATCCTAAAATTCTGAATTTTAGCAGCAAAAAGATAGCGTTATCATGGAATCTTAATGGTTTATAGTCATTTTTAAGCAAAATATAATGCAAAGTAAAGTAACAGATGTTGAATTAAAAAAAAGAAGGCCTAATGCAGGCAAGTCTAAGCACAATATGAACCTCAGTTAATGAGGAGAGATTTGCTAGTAACTTGTCTAAATATTTATACCGACGTTCTATTACTTGAAGCTCTCATTTGAAGTTCTACTATTCAAATATCATGCACAGTTTCAAACGGAAAACAATTGACTATGCTTCAGTGTTAAAGTACCTTCGTCAAGAAACCATGGCCAAACACCATCTTCGGGAGACTCAATCCAGCAGACATTAGCATAGCCGGCCAGTAAACAGCATGAAAACGTAAAATATCCTACACAAAAAGAAAATGCCAAACTCGGCACAATTCAAAAAGGGGAACGTAACTCATTCACTTGAGTAATATTTTGGTGCATATGGCTACTTTGCCATGTGGATTAGTTTCACACCTTTCCAATCAAGTGCAATGAGGCAGGCCAACCCGAAGAAACAGCACTTTGTAAACTTATTTGCTCCTTATCCTCCAACAGAGCCGATATATAGCTGTTTAAAACAGGTTTTTAAAATCGTATTCAGCAAAAGTTTCCACAATGAGAAAACAAGAACATGTTGAGACGCGAAAAAGTCCAGGTGGCATTCAAAGAAAGATGTAAAAAGCCTACTATAATTTCCTTTTCTATGAGAAAAGAACCATACCCGAGAAGTGCATCAAACCAAACGTATATAGTTTGCTTATTGTCATTGGGAACCGGAATACCCCATTCCACAGCTGCTCGGGAAATCGAAAAATCTCTTAACCCATTTTTTATCCAACCTTGGACCTGGAAAAGTTCATCACTAAGATGAATTGTCTAAATAATGAACATCAACGTATCACATAAACAAAAAGAATTCCACTTTGTTTCACCTCATTCAAACGGTAAGAAGGCTGAACAAAATCTGGATTTTGTTCCAAAATTTCTTCTAATGGTTTTTGGTATTTCGACAATGCAAAGAAAAAATTATCCTCTTTGCGAGGAACACATGGCTTTAGGTGCGTAGGACAACAATTATTTTCGAGCAGCTCTTTCTCATCCTGCACAATGTTACACCAATTATTTTCAAGGAACACCTTAGTTGCTATACATATATAGAAATCCAGTGTATAACCTTATACTCCTCGCAATTGACACAGTACAGTCCCTCATAGTCGGCTCGGTAAATGTCATCTTTTGCAAGAACTCTAGAATAAAATTCCTCAACGATTGCTTCATGTTTCGGATCAGTTGTACGAATGAATTTGTCATAAGCTATATCTAACTGCAATCAGGAATATACCGATGGTCATAACGGCATCCAACACCTCAATTACTCGGCTAAAACGTAACCTCCTAAATTGGAAACATAAAAGAATTACATCTTTCCACAGCATTTTATAAGCTTGTGATATAACATCACAATGCTCTCTCGGACTGGAGCCACGAGCAGATGCTGCTGTAGCTATCTTCTCCCCGTGCTCATCTGTCCCGGTTATTAATATGACTCTCTTTCCCAAAAGCCTCTGCCACATATAATGAAAAAAAAAAAAATCAAAAGGGATCTTTGCAGCTCATCAAGAAGTGGTAAGAATGAAGCAAAATTATGGATTGCAAATCAAAAACTATGAACAAGACGATATTGATTGTAATGTAGCCACATCGGTTCTCAACAACTATACATTTTTAACCATTAAATTTTACTAAAAAATCAGAGGTGGATCCTTATGGTGGCCTAGGAAGGCTTTGACCCCCCAAAATTTTTGGAAAATTTCATTTCCCCTTGAAGTTTCTGGAAAATTTTAATTAGGCCCCCTCACATTTTTTAAAATTCTCATTATACCTTTTAATTTTTCTTAAAATTTTAATTAAGCTCTCTTGAAATTTTTGAAAATTCTCATCAATCTCGCAAAAAATTTAAAAATTTTAATTAGACCCCAAATTCTTTTCAAAAAAAATTCTATTAAACTCCTAAACTTTTTGAAAATTTTACTAGCCCCCCAACTTAGTACCAAGATCCGCCACTGTAAAAATACTCTTTTCTTTGATATCTAAAGTCCAAAAATCCACTCTTTGCTTAACAAAAACAATAATAAAACTTGTTTAGCCATTCTTCATGTAAAACTACTAAGCATATGTACCAATTACATTATCAAAATTCTAAACTAGAACTAAATATATTCACAAAGAAACACCAACCTATGAGCAAAATATGTAAATTCCTAAGCTAAAAACTACACTTTTCATAAAAAGGAATTCAAAGAAGTACCAAAAAATCAAAACCCATTGAAACTAAGGCACCATTTAAACAAATACCTGAAACCTGGCAATGGCATCAGCAGCAATAGTACTGTAAGCACTACCCATATGAGGAGGGGCATTGACATAATAAAGAGGAGTTGTAATAACAAAAGGTTCAGCCTTTTCACCAGCTTGGAAATTGCCTGAACAAGTACAAAGCAATGATCTTTTTGAAGAAATCAAGTGATTTTGAGGGAAATAAAGACGATTTTTGAACTGCGTAGTCTTGAAATTGAAAAAATAGGATGGTTTTAATATACAAGAAAGGCTGCTTTGTATCGAACAGTTCATGTTCATCCTTGCTACTGCCATGTTTCTTCTTCAACTGTTAAGAAACAATAAAATTAGTATATTTTATTTTATGTATAAATTAAACCATAAATTGATTTGAGTTGCATTATTTTTCAAACAAAAATAAAAATCGAAACTTTTTTATTCGGCTGAAGAGGTTTTGGAGAAAAAGGAGGATAAGGGGAAGAAGAAAACACATAAAAGAAAGAAAATTCAATGGCTTGGGCTAATTTAAGTTTTTTATTGGGCTTAATGGGTTGGCTAAAAATTAGGGTTCTTCAAAGTATCATTCATGGAATTAAAATATGAGTTAATTGCATCATACGTCCCTAAACTATAACCTTAAATTTAAATTGGTTTCAAACTTTAAAATATTTTAATTACATTCATAAACTATTGAGGTTATATCAATTAGATCCTTTACTAAAATCACCAATTTAAATATTAAATGATATTTTAAATCTAATGCGGATAGTTTAAAATGAAAACTTTTAAAGAAAATTGAATATTGTAAAATAGATGTTGTAAAAATCTTTTCGTTCACTCTCTCTCTCTTTTTTTTTATTTTATTTTAGTTTTAGTTTTAACTTTTAAAAGTTACGTGGTGACATTTTATTTTTATTTGATTATGCCATGTAATATTTGACATATTATTTAACGGTTAAATTAATATTTTAATAATAAAAAATGATTGATTGATATAATATTAATAGTTTATGGACGTAATTAGAAAGTTTTAAAATTTAAAGACTAATTTAAAATGAAGTTCATAATTTAAAGATGTTTAGTACGATATTTGACATGAATGAAGGAGATCGCCATTTTCATTTTTGTTGGATCGAAACAAGATACCGATCTAATACTATAAAAAGTTACATCTTCAATTTTCAGTCCATTCGGTTGAATAATTTTTCGGATTTCAATCAAAAATTTGAAATGTGTAGAATAGGTTGGAGGATTATTTTTAATAGTGCCAATGATGTAGTAAATGGCTCTCTCTCAAACTACATTTAAATACACTAACTAACGAAATGCGTGTACCTTTTTTCTTATGAAAATGATGTCTGCATGAAGATTTTGAATTCTGCTTGTATTGGTATTCTCAATTTATATAATAAACAAGCAAGTAAGTAGCAAATGGGTCCATAGCTCAGTGGTAGAGCATTTGACTGCAGATCAAGAGGTCACCGGTTCGAACCCGGTTGGGCCCTCTTTTGTTTTATTTTTTTCCCACTTTTCAATCGATAGTTCTACACGTTCACCTTAGGGTTACGTGGAAGTAGTTTCTAAGGTTCATCTTTAGCACATTTATTTTTCATTTATTTTAATATTTATTCATTTTCTTTTGAACAATTTTATAAATAAATTTTGATTTTATGAAATTCTATAAATAAAATTTTGATTAAATTCAATTCTCACAAATTATAATATGACATCATTTTAAATTTATATATTATATTCACAAATAATTATATTTATCTAATATAAAAATAATTTAATATATTTATTTCTTCAAATACGTATAACTAAATCAAAATTAAATTTCATGTATATATTTAAACAAAATATAAACAAAATCAAATTTCATGTATCAAATTAAACATTAAATTAAAGTTCATGTATAATTTTAAAATTTGTCCCTTTTCTTTTGAATGTTTCTTTTACCATGTACTTTCGTTTCTTATCTTTTTATTATATACCCATTTTCACCCTTTATCCAAATATCACAAAGACAAACTGTGTTATGGTAGACAATTTGATTCCAACTAAAGTAAAAAAAAAACTGAAAGTACAAACTATTAGCAGAACTCAAAACAAAAACATAATCAAGCAAGCAGCTGGTACAAATACAAAATCCCAATGAAGTGATCAATGTCAAAGAAATTGGGAGTGGTGATTTTGAAAGGCTTCTTCCATAGAATAAATAATCCAATGCCTGCACTATCTCCTGAACTTCTCAATCTCAAAAAAATGCATAGCAGCTATGGTGTATACAGTTCCTTTATGCCTGTAGATAATCATTAGCGAATATTCGACGATAAGTTTCGAGGACATTGAAATCGAAGAGGTTAGGCAACAGCTGTAACTCATTACATGGTTACCAAAGCTATATTCTTCGAGAACAAGAAATATCATGGCAATGCATTTTTGTAGAACGTGGTAAGCCAGGTGCAACCCAAAGGTTCCATCAAATATCGTGAAGTTAAAACATGCATTGATTATGAAGAAGTTACCGGTGCAGAAAGTAATCCATGGAAAAATCGACTGATATAAGTTATAGTTCAACAAACGAGAAGTTTGAACCATGGGCGACCATTAGTGAGAAATAAGCTCACCTGTCAAGGAGAAAGGAATACTCGACAGCGCCATGAAAAAGCATCTGAATCCTTAAGTTCCGTCTTTACTTTCTGGAGATAGCGCTCCAAAGTATGTCCATGCTCATTTATGGTATCATCAGACAATGTATCTTCAGCTAGTCTGACTGCAGCCATGTGAGAAAGTTGAAAGTTCTCTCCCACATGTTGCACTTTCCGTGCAGTTTCTTCCTCGCCAAGCATTACAAGAGAAACCAGCAAGGACTTCAGTTCCTGCTTTGCTCCAGCTGTTAGGGACATGCCTTTCAAATGTTCCACAAGAGCCATCTCCTCGCCCGGGCTGTAATGTAAATAAATGGTCTCAGCAAAATATATAAGATATAGCAAGGGAGAAGGGAGATCCTGATATTGAATTACAACATACCTTCCAGGACGAATTTTTCCTCTACTTCGCTGACGTCTGGTATCTCTTGCCCTGCTAGCCAAGGTTGAGGCAGTTGAAGCAGCAGAGCCTTTTCTTGTGCTGTTCATGCAAAAAGGAAACAGCGTATTCAGACATGAACTGAGACACATTAAGAAAAAGGAAAGAACAGCAAGCATAATAGGCAGTTGATGCACATCTATACATAAAACACGAAATATGCAAAACACATACCCTTTTGTGTAGACACTCATTCCACTGAATGTACTACTAGCTTCTGAAGCAGTATCATCATCAAGATCATTTATTGACCTTTCCTCTGATTGCAGCTTTGCTGCAAGCAGCAACCTTCTTTGTCGAACAGCTAAATAGCGAGCCAAATATTTCCCCACTTTTTCAAGCCCTTCTTTATATTCATCTATTAGGCTGCTCGCACATTCAAGCGCTGCATTTTTCACTACCGAGACTAAATCCTCTCTGCTATGCAAAAAAGCAACCCTCAAAGCCTCTTCCCAGTCCCTTGCACTGATGAGCAAATTAATCCCACCATTAATATCCCCACAGTACTCCAAAGCAATCTTGGCAGCTTCTCCAGGTTTACCAAGGGCTTGGAGTTCTTCAGAAAGCTCATGAGCCAGTTGCAATACCTCATTCTTTTCTAGCTTCATAAGCCCGGCTACTGTCAGCATGCCACTCCAATTACCACATTCACGATATGCCTTCAAAGCCTTTTGCAAATTGGTGCAACACAAGTAAGTGGCAGCAGCATCTTCAAAGCATTTTTCATCACTAAGATGATCTCCCCAAGCCTCAAGTACTTGCCCTCTTTTTGTTTTATCAGTTATCAGCTGAAGTCCTAGAGGAAAAAGTTGAGGGTTTTTCTTCATAAGGTTCATGCAATCAAAGAAATGGCTGTCACCTGCGGATACAATGTGTTTGAGAGCCTTCTCAAACCTGTGCAGCCTAAGGTCAATATTATAGCGCATCAAGAGATCAGGCATACGTTCCAATTCCTGGAGAAAGGGAAGAAATTCCTTAGGGTCCCGCTGAGAGTTCAAAGCCACAATAGCTGCAAGGTTCAAATCATAAAGACCTAAAGCAGCTTCAAAGACAGCCTCTGGATCTGATAACCACAGCAGATGTTTTAGAGCTTCTTCAGCAGAAGGGCAATTTACTTGTCTTGGGTTGTCAGAACCTGATAACTCCATCTCCCGGATTACTTTTACCCTCTCCAAAGCCTCTTCAAGAGCAGGGGGATCACTACGAGCCAGAGTGGTCAAAATACAGAGCTCCCTTGCAGGACTTTCAGGTACTTGTTCATCAAGAGCCCTTCTTATGGCCAGAAGCACCAATGAGACCTTGTTATTTGCATCTAAACTAGCATCAGAACCCTTGAAATCATTAGTTAACAGATCCTTTTGCTCCTTGCAGCTAGGTGGAGGGAGAGACTTTTTGTAAAGTTTCTCCGTCACATTTTCATGTTTAATAGCACAAACAAAGTCAGTTATGTAACTCAAATTTTTTACCTGCTTGACAAACTCGGAAGCTAATTGAATAAACACTTGCAACCCACAATAATCAACAATCACATTAAAATCAATCCTGTGCCGCCTAACCATAAGAAGTGCATCCCTAAAGCGTCTTTGGTTCAAAGCATTGACAATTGAGGCTAGCACCAATTTTCTTGGATAGATGCACTCCAGATTTCCACGATTTGTTTGCAATATAACAGCAGCTTCATCTCCATGCAAAACACCAACAATTTTGGCCCCTCTTTCCCAAATATTTATGAAGTTAATATTCTCCTCTTCCCTTCGTTTGTTACCAACATGGATAAAGTTTTCATATGTTAATTCAAGTTCTCCATGCAATATATCACTGATGTCAACAATAAAGAGCAAATCTTGTTTTGTTGCAAGGATCAAATGTGTGATTACATTGTCAGCTAAATTAGAGTAAAATGAGAAACTGCTGCAATTGCTGCATAATATTTTCCTACCGACGTGCAGCCTACCCATATCATCAAGACCAAAAAGCAAAAGCTTTGATGGTTCAGTGACACCAACTAGAACCACATTCATCCAGGGGCAAGATGAAGAAAACCTTAACTCATCATGTTTAAAATCAAGTTTGTTAATTCCCAACTTAGATGTATACTCAAAAACTTCTCCACCATCAAACTGAACAAAGGCTGAGCTTCTTTTAGCAGGATTGGGAGCAACACCGATTACAAGTCCTTCCAACAAATTTTGATATGAAACTTTTGCATGCCAACCAGAGCATGTCAGTAGACCTGGGACATTATCTTCAGAACAAGAGAGCTCCATCTCCTGCAAATAGAAACCAAGAAGCCTATCCTCGTTTGAAGTGGGTTGGAAATAACAATTGCTGTGATTGAATCCATGATGAGAAACAGCAAGAAGCACGTGTGGATCCAGCCATATAAGATGTACAAAGGATCCCAATGGGGTTGCAGATGCACATGGTTCCACACTAATTTCTTTGCCTTCTAGAGATTCCCAAGTGTCAGGTGTTGGAAGCTCTGCAACACACAGACAACCATTTGATAACAATGCAGCCAAGCGGTTCTTACCATTCATGGAATAAAAAGCCACTTCCCGAACAGCACTTGGAAAATTAAGGCTGAAAATATACATAGGAGGTGGCATTAAGAACAAAGGAAGAGGGGTCACAAGTATCTTAGAGCCATCAATAACTAAAGCATTTGATTCATCCGTGACAGCTGTAACCCAAAAGAACTTGTAAACTGTGACTTGTCCATCAAGAGACCAACAAATTAATTGCTGTGACTTTGTTGGATCCCACATGAATCTAACACCATCTTTCCTCGAGTATTTGATTTCATGCTTTAGATACCAATGATTGTTGCTGAAAAACCAGATCTTCACAGAATCATAATTTCCACATCTAACAACAGCTGCAAGAAGATCAGAACTGCAATTCCACTTCAGAAGTTCTACAGTTGCGTCAATTGGTTCACCAATGAGAAACGAGCTTCTTTCTAACCCATTTCTTTCAAAGAAAACTATTGATGGACCTTCGTTCCGTGCCTTCCTGTCACGAACGGCAGCAATCTTTGCTCCACTAGGCATCCAGTCCAGAATAGACCCCATTAATTCCTTTGGTTCAGAGGAAGCATGTACAGCTCCACCATCCCGTTCCCAGACCTTAAGCCTCTTACTCGAAGAATTCAACACCTCACTTAGAGTGGCAAAGTACTTCCCATCACCTCTCCATGTGATGGGGCTGCCAAACATTTCTCCAGATGGAAATTTTGGTTCACCTGAAACCAGTTTCCAATCAATAAAAAGCCAATATAATAGACAAAAGAAGCAAGACTTATGATGAAAAAATATCTATATTTTCGCTATCCGGCAAAAGCATAAAGAGAACAAGACACAGAAATTGAATGAAAATAAAAGTAAAAGGTCAAAAGAAATCAGAGAACAATGGAGAGAAGTCCTTACGTACGTCAACTCCATCGGGTTGATCCTCCAAAGCAGCCTCGTACAACAAATCCCAATCATGAGTCATCACCAGTAATTGCCCTAAACCAGTAGTTACACCTAGCAAGTCTCCATCAGGACTAGGCGAAATGCACTTAACTCCACCTTCAACTCGACCAACAACTTCCGTTTCCTTTCCATCCACGTTATGCAGCAGTAACAGCCCATTAGAAGTGCCCACTATCAGTGCTTCTTTCTCCATAAGATAATCAAAGGAGGTAATGACATCCTCAGGCTCCAAATCCAATGGATCAATTTCTGCTTGTAAAGGACCTTTCGTCCATGCTCGCTCATTCTGAAAGATTTTATTAACTCATGTCAGTGAGCACACATGCTACAAAAAGACCCCATTGAAAATACGAACAAAACATAAAAGCTGCATAATAAAGTACTTCATTTAATCAAAAGTTAATACTTAGAATCACCTTCCCAAACATTTTAGCAAACTTTCTCTCAGCTAAAAATAATTAAAAAAGATTCCAAATTATAACACCCTTGCTAGGTTAGAACCCTAACAAATTCCCATTTCACTTTATAAAACTTGGTTATTTCGTTTGCCTACTTGCTTTTTTGCTTCCTCAAGTAAATGCTACTAAAAAGCTAAACAAAATATATATATATATATATATATATACATCATATATAATTAACATGTAATAATAATAACTAAAAGCATATTCTTTCTAGATAAAAGAGTGAAGTCATAAAATTTTGATTCAGTTAACCATATTTCTAAATTACAAAACTAAAAAGTACCCATGATTTATTGATATGATATTAAGTAACCAAACACAAATAAAGGGAAAAGAGAGAAAAAAAAGGGGGGGCATACTTGGAGAGAAGAAAGATGAAGTGTGTAAATAAGATTATACGAAGAAGCAAAGAAGAAGCGATTTCTTTCAATGTCGTAAGCAGAGAACAGTAATACTTCGCCTTCTGATTGTAACTGAAGGTTCGATGTAATCTCGGAATAAAGCTTCAGATTTTTCATTGTTCTTTTTTACTTGAAATTTCAAAGTCTGGAAAACCCTACCGAAAAATTGAAGCCAATTAATATGGGAATTAAAAGGGGTTTTTGGGTTTGAGGTGACGAAGAAGGAGGAGATAGCTTGCACTGTAGTGTAGGCTATACTATAACCAAACCTAAATGGAGGGTTTTTGGTTTTGACTTATTTGCCCCATTTTAAAATGGGTTAATATGTAATTTGATACTTTAACTATTCCTCATTTTTCAATTTAGTATTTATAGTTTTTTTTTCCTCAATTTAGTATCTGTAAAACCATTCCAAAACCAGTTTACCCCAAGCCGTTATGAAAAATGACATGGAATTAATGGACTAATTTGCAATTGACACGTGAAAATTTGAGGTAAACTAATTGAAGAAATGATTCCTTAGGTACCAAATTGAAAAAAAAATCACAAATACTACAGATCGAGCATTTCATATTAAATCCTTTTTAATTTGAAATGATTAAATTCCTAGAATCTAAATATTTATTTCATCCATATTATATACTTAAAACTTGAAAATCATGCTTTTTCCAGATAAATTATATTATTAGAATAGTATACTTTATTTTATCATTTCAACCAACAACTTATTTAATTTTAAATTTTAATAAATTTATTTTTGTATACTTTTATTCTACTCTATCACAAATGTGTCATTATCTAAGTATTTATAAAGTCCTTGAAAGTTAAATTACATCAATTCTCAAAAAAAAAAATTTATTAAAATTTAGTTCGATTAACATAGATACTATTGTCAATATAAAGGGCATGAATTACTATATGTTAAAGCGTATTATCTTCGTATTTATAAGTTAAAGAGACTATACATAATTATAAATATTGTGTCAAAAAAATATAATTAAAACTTATGATAAAATTATTTAAAAAAATAAACCAACATGATAAAACAAAAATAAAACAAAATTGCTAATTATATCTTTTCACTCACAAAATGAAGGTGTCGTAATCTAATATGAAATAAGTATTCTTTATAACAGTCCGATAGTTTTGGTTTGATTTAATTATCGTTTAACTAATAAAACACACTTTTATTTAAACTCAAAAGATTATAATTATTAATAACAGCTTTATTGCACAAAATATCTTGAAGCATGGATTAAATTTTAAGTTGGTCCTTCCAATTAAATTCACAAAAATAAAATTTTGTTTTAATATTTTGTCCATCAAATGAACTTCATTGGGTATAAATTAATAAGTATTTAAAAAACCACCTGATTATAATAATTCCTAATTTGAAAATATTTTGATAATAGAAAGTTCTATTGATATGTTTTTTTAATGTTGATGAAGCCCAAAGAGATGGGATTATCCTCACTTTCCTTGAATAGAAATATTGCATTAGATATATACCATGATAATCAAAGTCGATGCTTAACACATACTTTCAATTTCTTTAAAAAAAAAAAAACCGACATCTTGAAAACATATTTCATTTTGTGAATACAAACATATCATTGAACCATTTTGTAAAGTGAAATATAAAAAAGAAAGATTTGAGAAAGAAAAAAGCCTTACAAGAAAATTATTTTGAGAAACCAACAAATTTATTTCTTTATTGCACAAAAAAGGGGAAAATAAAATAAAAAGACATGATAATAGCATAAATCTCAGATGCATTGCTTTTTTTTTTTTTGCCTCAAAAATCAAACAATCAAAACTTGCAATATGATGCAAAAATTATCAGCAAAACATTTTTACAAGAATAGAATAAGGCAAAGTCAAAAAAATGTAAAAGCCAAATTCACATATTTACAATGTCATGTCATGCAACACACTTTGGAGATGTCCATTAAAAACAAAGACATCCAAGGTGAGATAACTCCCTGTTACCGGAATCGGAGCATGTTAAAAAGGTCCTATTTTGCAGTTCATATCACCATCGCGGCAACGAACAGCTATGAGTTAAAGCTTGGATGGTTCTTTTTTTTATTACCAAGGATGGCCTTTAAAAAGTAGCCGATATTAACCCCAAAATGCAAAAAAAAAAAAAAAGTTAAGGCCAAGGGAAAATCTTATTCTGTACAAAGAAAAAAAGTCTCCTTTTGGCTGCCCAGAAATGCTTCTGTATTGTGTAAAGCATAAAGAATATCTGTTCCAAAATGAAGAAATATCAGCGCAAGCAGTGAAATGAGTAATGATGATGGAACATTCTTTGAATTGTAAAACAACTATCTTTAAGTTTCTTTAAGATGAATAACTTCAAAAAGGATCTTCAAACATGATAATCGATGTGCACTATCTTTCAGCCTATATTACCGGATTCAAAGGTGAGTGTCAAATATAGGTATGAACCGACCATGGATATTCTCTAATTTTTAAAGTTTTTCTATAAGTTAAGAGAGCCATACCCTATAGCCACCAGGGCAGAAGCCAAAAATTTTATAAGCTAAATGCTCAAATTAGGACTCAATCTTTTAAGGGTTGATCAAATAAGGACTTTTCATGCACTTTAGCCTAGTTTGTAGTAGAAATTAAGTGAATGTTGACGTGTTTAGAATAGAACACATATAACAAATCAGATTACTTGAAAAGAAAAGAAAAAAAATAAATAAAAACATATTTTGAAACATGATGTTTGACCCTTATTTGACCATTTTGATAAGTTTGGCCTTCATTTGAGCACTGTCATAAAGGTTTGGCCCTTATATGACCATTTTGAATGATTTCGCTCTTATGTGACCAAAAAAGGCTGGCACCCAATGTTAGGTTTAACCAATTTTGCATTGTTTTTTTTTTTTTTTTTTTTTTTTTTTTTGGGGGGCAGAATTGAATTATAAATTTGAGGGGAGGGGGCAAAAATTCAATTTTACCATTATATTAGCTTAAACTCTACGATTTTCAGAGGGACCAAACTACAATTTTACCTTGGGGTTAAAACAAAGAGTCTGTATAGCTTAGCTTTTAACAAGAACAGCATGATGGCAGAAAGGAGCAATTGAATTTGAACATAAATGAATGAAAATGCATGAACCGGTAACTTAATATGATAAAAGTAAGATAGGGATACCTGAAGATATGTTCAACCCTTTGATATACACAATCCAGTAACGCAACTGTAAGGCAGATGAATTGATAGCTCAAATCGCTCCATTTTTTCTCCTGGCATTCCTGAAATTTAAGGTGTCAAGTCCATTTATTAATGTCTGAACAAGTAGATGGAAACAAGGGAAGCAGATATTAGAAATCTCACCTTCACTCCATTTGTACAGCAGATCTGGGAGCATATATAGCAGCATTCTCAGAATTTACACCATCATCCAGAGTCTCAAAGTTCACAATTCTAATCACTTTTTTTCCTAAGAGTCAGGCTTGGAATCTCAAAGTCTTCGCCTAAATTCAGTAACTTTGCATCTTAGAACTACTTTAGGATTCCAAACTATCTTGTGCAGGCTCACTTAATCAAGCATACATCAAGAACAGACTCAGAGAGTCGGGCCAAATATTGCTAGGGTTAAAAATTCACAAGGAAAGTCCTGTTAATGAACACTACAGTGCCTCCAGCTGGATGTATATTTAAACTCTGCAGAGAAGAATCGTCAAATGCAACTAAGTTCAAAGTTCATTTGATAGTTGGAATATCCCGCGCATCTGAAGATATGGATTCTCAAGCAATTTTTCATTGTTACTCTGCAGATTAGGTGCACAAAAACAAAGATTTCAGCAACAAAGAATTTAAAAGTAGCAGTACTAAATTACAATGAGAAAACGTGTAAATTCAATGCAGAATACAAATACAATGAATACTATAAAAATTTTAAACTTCTCTATCAGCACTTCAAGAAATGGACACAAAGATAAGATGTTCCACCAGAAGCAAATAGGGCATCCATATGTTACAGTCAAATCATTTTAACTAAAAGGAATAAAGTATAGCAAAAAAAATCCAATAGATGGCTGGTACAGTGATTAGCTGACACAGTCAAGGACATTGATTAAAGTAGAACAGTACTAAGCAGAAATATTGTTTTTAAACTTTGAGAAGTATAATCAATTATATAAGGATAATGGGATGAAGTTTTCCTTTGTGGAAATGCTGTTATCTGGAGTTCCAAACTAAAAAAAACGTCCATATTCATGCCAATATTTTCATCATCTCATGTACTGCTTCATAATTACAATAAAGCGACTTCATATTGAACATAGAGGGATCACTTACCTGCTGAGCTTTATAGATAAGCTTTTGCAGCATGTGTTGGTACTTTTCTGGTTTTTCAGTCATCATTCTCTGCAAAGTTCCCATGCTAGAATGGCTTAGTGGCAAAGCATAACCACAAGGGGAAGGACTAAGGAGGGAAATAAAAGGGGAACAGAAAAAAGAAAAATAGAAGGGAAGTTGGAGAGGAGAGAGATAAAGGAAAATGCAAGATAGAGTTTTCTAACCTTCAATAGAAAAGCCGAAGAGTAATATGCCACCCTAGAATCAGTATCATCCAAAAGTTCCCTGAAAGGAAGGATAAAAAAGAAACTTCATGTTTCACTCACCTGAAGGTAAGCTTTGTCAAATTCATTCTTCACAAGCAAAGAAATTGAGATCACCTAAAAAATTCTTCTCCACCAACTTCCTGAAAAGCTGTAGGATCAGCAGTACATTTACCAACTAGAAGCAAAAGAAGGGTAGCCCGAATATCAGAAGTAGCACCAGGAAGGTTCCCTCTTCCTTTGCTTCCAACAGCAACACCTAGTGCAATGTTGTCAGTTGCTGCACCCGCAAGTTGAATCAAAGGCCAATAGAAAAGAGCAGCTGGAACACGTGCAACTAATTGCATTGGCGCAATGGCTTGTCCTCGGAGTAGCAGCGCAGCCATAGAAGCTGTCTCGCATACAAAATGACTACTAACACTGTAGCCTGATTTGCTATCAGTTTCCTCCATTATCTGATCCCAGGGACAGCTTTCTTGTTGAGATACAAAATCTATATTACTAGTTCTTCTAATTTCTTCTGTGCGAGTGAAAACTTTAGGCCGCTGTATTCCTTCTCCAAATGGCATCAAATTTGAATTGGGAACTTTCAAGCACAATTGAGAGAATAGAATATCACACATCTGTTCAACAAAGAGAGAAACAGTGACTCTTAAAGATTTATAAAGCGCAAGTGAGGAAATGGTGCACAACTCTTTCACATGCAAAATGCAAAAGTTAATGATTAAATCCTCAAAATCTCAGATGTATACAATTTATTTTATGCTGTCCATGTCCTATTGTTTGGGAACGAGTAGATAATCTCAAAGGAACAAACATCAAGCGTAACCACAATATACATGTGTATATAAGACATGTATCAAGCAAGGTGGCTGACGGAGGAACCTCACAGTATCTAAGCAGGTCTAAAAAATATCCATTCCAAGATGCTATAGAAAAAAAATAAAGATACCAAAAAAGTGCCAGAGCTTCACACGTAACACACCAAAAAGTTCACAGAGAAAGCAACCTTTTTGCATATAGCCTTCTACCAAAGACATGATGCAGCATCGCTAATGTGAGACAAATGAAAAGGTAAACGCTTCAAGCTTTGTTCTTGTCTTCTGATCCCTTCTATTAAATTAGAATGATTTTTTAGTACCAATAATCTAAATCATAAAATATTAACTAAGTTCACTTAGGTGTAATTTAAAGAACTACAAACTTGAAAATTAGCAACTATCTAAAGAGCACAAACTATTTTAGATTAAAACAAAAGGAAAAAGGCTTAAACAAGATCATCCTCAGTCTCAGGAACTGAAAACAGAGAGATATATTAATCATAAGGCCAGCTAATGAACAGGATCTTTGGTCCAAGATAAACTAGAAAAGATGATTTCAAATATCACTGACATTTTGTATGATGGTTTGGAAGCTTTCCAAGCAAAATACCTTTAAAATATTTATGCGGTCTGTTTCGTTTATTTGAGCCACCAAGGACAAAGCACTGCTCATGATGTCTATCACTGTAATTGCTTTCTCCAGTCGAGTATCCCTATTGTCAGGGCTAACATCACTGTTGCTTGGCTGTTGCATTTCACTCTCATCTAACAAAAACTTGCATCGCATGAGAAGCCTCTCTAGAACAACTAGGAAGCCCCACCTGATAGAATTGTTCTTCGACTTTAGAAGACCACACATCAGCCAGATAGACAAAGGAATATCAGAAGGATCAGAGGAATCATGAACACCAGCATAAGCAATTTTATTCTGCAAGCTCCTGACATTAGACCATATACTCCCATTCCTCGAGTCACTTATTTCAGCAATAAGCAGATCTCCTAACCAGATAAATCCATTTTGGCGGTAAAGGATTCTATCTGAATGAAGAAGAGAATGTAAAATAGACCAAGCCAGCTTTGCTTTCATTGCAACACTATTTCGTGTAGATGAACCCTCAACATTGCCCTTCAACTTGTTGGATTTTGTTATCTGTTTCAGCTGAATGAACTCTGTGTCCAAATGAGTAAATGAACTAATTATTCTATCTAATTTCTCCGTAATATTTTCCAAAAGCTGCAAGGGAAAACAAATAATAATCAGAAAAGCAGATATATGCTTGCAATTCACACATTTCGTTATCACTTCAGCAAACTCCCGTGAAATATAAGTCGAGATGAGGTGAGCAAGAGGCATAATTTAACATGATACGGCTAAACCCTCCCCTGATTCATTTTTAATCTCAAAGCTATACTTGCATATATGAAATGAATCAAACAAGTGGAATCATATAACCGACCACACACAATACATCAAATCAATAGCCTGATTGTTTATCATCCCCACCCGCCAAATATTAAAAACATACATGCAAAACTGCAAAAACAATAACAAGAAATTACCGTATGAAACCGCTCGCTGTTAGGGTATCTATCCAATGTAGTTGACAGTGATCTTCTCAAAAGCTCCCCAATGCCTTCCACCCCTAGCTTAACAGAGATATAAAAGGCTTCCGGTGCATCAGCCAAAGTGAGCAGTGCAGCAATTGGCTGAATCTCATCATCACTATATTCAGAAGCTCCAGTTGATATGCATGTTTCATTTATTTGATGCAAAACATAGTCGAAAAGCACCAAATAAAGATGCTTTCTTTCCTCCCTTGAGGTTGACAATGAATACTGCACTTGATAATTGAAAAGAAAAAGCATACAAGTTAAAAGGTTTCTCTATTTTAAGAAATTTTGCATATATTTCAATTAATCCATTTTTATTAGGTGTTTAAAACACGTGTGAGTCATCAGATACCCATTAATCCCTCTTAGGTCCAACAACTTCATAAATATGAACATTGCAAGCCATTACTAGAACAAACCTCATTACTTGTCACACATTTCCAAAAATTTGTTAAGCAATTGGAATATACTGTTTCTGTTGTGTTATTAAATATTGGGTAGGGACCCAAGGTTTTTTCATTCAGGTAAATTAATCCTTCAATTATTGCTAAAAATTTTACATGAAGACCAAGAGTAGGAGGTCAAGCTGGTCAACAAGAAGATAAAATCAATCTTATTTCTATAGATGTCCAGATCAAACTAATTAGCATACCTCAATGAAGATAAAATCAATTCCTCCAATCAGGTCAAGCTGGTCAACAAGAAAATTCGCTGTACTCATGATGGCCTTAGTAGATTCATCAGATACTTGATATAACATGTTTGTTAGGATACAAACAAGCTTGCAATGCACAACTTCAGCCCAGGAATTTATCCGGCTAATCACCAAAATTGACTTGACAACCTGAAGACAACACATGAAGAGACCATAAATGAGACCGAGATTTATTGCCATAATAATACTAAGTTCCAATACCATTAAACAAAGAATCCTGAGTCTTAAAATTTCCTCAAAGGAAACCCGACCAAAATTTAGGTCAGCTTTGATTGACAAGATTGCATGGTATGGTTTTGATAGAGAAAAACAGTGGAGTGTCCATAACACAAAAGACATGCAAAAATTAGAGTTATGCTTAAAATACAAGATAAAACCAGAGTTTTTACACTTGCTAGGTAAGCCTTTTACTTTTATTGACCCAAATAAGTCCAAAACCTTCAATTTTGTGTCTGAATAAACACTTATCACAAACAAAAAGTTGACTTTTATTACAGTCAATGCTAGTTGGATTTTTTTCTTCCACATGGAAGTTGACGCGGTATGGTGATGTAGCTGAAAATTGAAAATCTTGGAAAAAAATCAGTACAGATTAAGGATTACGGCCATGCTTGGATACAATAAAAATATATGTACTTACCTGGGAAAAGTGGTAAAGTTCAGTTATTTTTTTAACCTAAAATTGTTCAAATAAAATACCAATCCCAACATTGACAGAACCTCAAGACTAGAATTGAATCGCACACCAAACAAATTCTACCAACATATAATGCAAAGGGTTCATAATGTAAAATAAAAGTAAAAATTAGGGTCAATAAACTCCTGCAACATATGAAATTTTCCAACAAGAAATGGACCGTCTTTTCATCGAGCCATACCATATACCACCCAATATTCTCAGAACCTATATGGTTAGAACGAATCACATATCTGGCAAATCCAACCAACTTTCAGCTTTGCAATTCCTCTGAGTATAGTAAAGAAAAAGTTGCTCCATGTATGACCCAACATAAAGTGGCGCCAGGATTATTCAGAGGGAGAGTAATGCTAAGATAACATTTTGTATAGATTAGTATAGAAATTCTTGCAAAGCAGAGGTTGGAACTTTATTGAGAGGTATTTCACACTGCTAAAGTGTGACTCAGAAGTTTAACATGGTAGATGCAAAAGTGCTATGTTACCAATTGGAGACTGATAAGTTTACTGGGATGTTTTTTTTTTTTTTCATTTAGATATTTGAAATGGATGCTGCCAATTTTACACGACAATACTTCCAAAAATTGAAGACATGCACACACAAGAAATGAAACTTCCAAATCACCTCCTAGACATAATTTCCTCCACACAGACACACACGAAGCCCTCATGGGTTAAATCAAGGTAAGAATACAACAAGGTAATTTTGGGAAAGCTCCAGGAACTGGTAGATAGGCAGACAAAACTGACTCACCCTGATGTCAAGTCCTTTTAATCGATTTCTCCAAATGTTGCCTCTATCGCACACAAAATATAGTAAACAGCTTAGGGCAGAAGCCCAGACAGCTTCTTCCATCTCATCAATCTACAACAAGCAATAGCAAGGGAAAAGTAAAATGGAAGTAGAGAGAAGCATGGATGGAACATCCTAAAATCAAAGCAGCCAAAGTACAGAAGCTTCGGTTAAAAGACGGCCAGTACCTGAACAAGAAGAAGAAGTATATCATATAAAATGTTTAAAATCCAAGACTCAAATTTATCAATAGCTGAGGTGCTTCCCAACTTCTTGGAAGAAGCTAGTTTCCTTCTCCCTTGCGTGGTAAGCTGATCTTCACTATTTAAAAGTAATTCTTGAGAATACTCTTCCTCAATTGCAGAATTATCATCAATTATCAGGGGCTCTAACAAGTGAGCATGGACTGCAAGGTTTAGAATTAAATCAAAAGCACGCACCCTACACGCTGTCCTTGGAGAACTAAGCATCTCCTATAAGGAAAAAAAAAAAAAAAAGGTAAGAGTTAAAAGATGACTTCATAATACTTGAATAAGAAACTGAAAATACAATAAACAAAAACCTCAAGCATAGATAGAGTGAGAGGAGCAGCAGTTCCAGAATCCAAGACATACCTACAAAACAGAATTTTCAGCAACACCATACCAGTAATCATCATTAGATGTGAAAATTAAAAGAAGAAAACAAGTGAAGAAAAATGAAACAAAATCAATCACATGATTCTGTGCACAAACATGTTGGAAATTCAGAATCAAACCCCTGCTACTATTTATGAATAACTGACTCTTGCAATGGGTCAGATTTCAACCTGAATTAAGCAAAGCGGCATTTCAAAGTGTGCCCACAACATGATCAATGGGATGTCAACTTCAGATACTTCAAATGGATATGCATTTTCTCAGATAAATTACTTTTAAATAGCAATGAATTAGGAAACTATTCCAAATGCATTGCAACACCATGTACTTAGTATTGCAGGATAAAAAACAGAAAGCTTATCACCCTTTACATAAGGATGATTCCAAAATAACTTATGCATCTTAGGCTAATACGATAAAGTAATTGATACTGTTATTATATTATTATAATGACCAAATAAAGGTTGTTGGGGACAGAGAGGGAGAGAAAGAAAGGTTAAATGTGTCGCATGCAATATAGAACAAAAGAGGTCAAAGAAAAGAAGAAAACAGAAACATACATGTCAATAACCAGCTTAATAAGGACGCTCACAGCCACATCCATTGATGGCTTTGCACTGTTATTACTTAATCTAGAAGATACCGTCATGGTATTAGCATTTGTTAAAGATGTCTCAGAGCAGACAGCTGCAATGACCTCGCATACCTCAGCAGGGTTCAAACGCAAAGGTTGTTGTTCACTGATGCACGCAAAAATATTTTATTAGAGAAAAAAGAAAACATAAACTCAACCACATTGAGATCTATCAATGTTGTGAAAGAAATAGCACTTGAAAATAAATACAATAATTATGCACTCCAGAACAAGAAGCTGTGTGTAACAATGCAGGATAGACCCAGCCACAGATCATGATCCCAAGGAACAATTATACAATTAACATATATGGATATTAGCAAATGCTTCATGTTCAACTCAATAACATAAATGTCCTCAAGTTAAACATGGAGTATTTGCTAATAGGGAAAAAAAAGAGAAGCTCCCTTTTAATTCCAAAACCTAGTAAACTTGCAATAGAAGCAAAATTCATTAGCTAACAAATCACAAAAGGAATATACCATCATCAATTGAAGGATGTCAAATTGCAAACCTGTAATGGCGATATTGGAAAAGTGGTCGGGCACGTGGGCGGAATGTGCTTGCAGGAGAATCATCCCTACACAAATTATACCCAATAACCCAAACTGTAACCATACAACTTTATTCAAAATTTAGGTTTAAAACTATGCATAGTTAATCTTCTCTTAAACTCAAACAGCTCTACCTTGCTACTTATACTACCATTTAAAGAAGCTTAATTTTCAGAGTATCCAGATAATCATGCTAATTTTCTCTTAAACTGAATTATATATCTTTCTAATGGGATTGGCTAAATTCACTTAAATCCAGATTATGGCTAACATCAGATTTGTCATACATGGTATAACACCAACAAGTTAAAACACGTAATTCATAACCAAATGAAAGCAACAAAGAATTTTAGAACGAAACAGAAGTTACACACACACACATATCTTTCTAACACAATTGGTTAAATTCTTTTGAATCCAGAATACAGTAAACATCAGATTGGTTGTATGTACTATGGCACCAACAAACCAAAACATGCAGAGTTCATCTACTGTTTCAATGTCCCAGGCCCTCCAACTTAATCAAATTTGCAAACTCCATAAAAGCGGTCATAATACAATTAGGTACGGAAAAAGGTTTGTAGGAAACAGAACCTCAAGCCACAAGACTCCAAACATTTAACTGGGAAAGAAGCTTGAAATTATTGCCTTAAAAGCTAACAGTCTATGACCTTTCCCACCCATCAAATTGCAAAGATCAGTCTGACAGCACAACCATATAAGTCTATCACAGCACAACAGATCCTTAGGAACAGTGCCAATAATATAATGGTAAGTGATATTAAACATAAAGTCATCAAAGCAATAATCTGAGAGTAAGTGAAGAACATACCAAATTTGATGAGGTCCTCCTTTACTGCGTTTCAATGCTGTAATTGCTCTCAAATGGGAGCGAGCAGAAGCAGATTTGGCAATTGTTGTGACTGGTGAAGGCTGTAAGAGTTGATCAAGATAAGGCATATCAGCAGTGCCAAAATATTTCCAGGGCTGGCCATTCATTTTTGCTTCCATATCTCCAACAAGTAAAGCAGCTGCTCCTATCTCTAAGAAATTATGTGCACTCATGTCTTGCATATACGCAGAGTGGTCACTGTTTGTTGAATATAGAACATTTGTTTTAGAAGCAATGGAACACATGGAAGAACAGTATTAATATCCAGAACATACCAGAGACTTAGAATACCTATAAGGGAAGAAGTAATAAAGCCAATATGAACTATTTGAACACTTAACAAGCACATGCAAATTGCAAAATCAATTACCTTTCAGTAAAGGGTGACTGATGATCCCTAAGCCAGCGCCATTTCAAAACATCATGTGCAATATATTCAGGATTGTCTATTCGATTAGCGTCCTCAATGTTTGACAAGTTTGAAACAGATAAAGCTGTAGCATCTTTGTTCTCTGAAGACTCTCCAACATTCACAGGGCATCGCTGGGAATTGAAAGATCTACTCAACAAAGATGTCAACGAAGGAAGTGACTGCCTCGATGCCAAGGTTGCCCCAGCAAAACCTGCCGGCTGGAATGAGCGCTTTGGAATATGTTGAGCCACTAAGGATCTCACATAACTCAATGATTTTACAAGGGCCATAGAAGCAAAACTAGATACAGGCAACAAAGGAGAAGCACTTGCAGATGATGTTGATGTTGCTGATGAACCAGATTGTTGATTTAAAGACCGAGACCAAGGTGACAACCTTCGATTTGGACTTATGTCACATTCAGCAATTAAGCTGACACAAAACCGATCTATTTGCAGCAACGTCTCCTCACTGGGCTTATACCTGCACCAAATAGAACAAAAAATGAAATCCTAAAATAAAACAACAATATAAAATAGACCCTATAAATCTTGGAACCTTTGGTCTTGATAAATTTCCTAGTCAGTCCTAAACTGGATAGCAACCACAGCAAGTTCCATATTTACAAATGGACTATAATGGTAACATAATTTTATGAACACTTGATATATGTCAATTCTGGTTCAATTATTGCATTCTGAAACTAACAAACATTCTAACACTTCCATACCAACAAGTGTTAGGTGCAGTGATAAGACACATTGCATTTTCAAGGAAAGAACTCAAGTTCGAACCCCAGAGATGACATTGTTGGGAGGGGCAGCCACAAACCCCAAAAAGATTAATCTTCATGAACCGTAAAATGGACACGGTGGATACCTTAATTATACCAAAAAGAATATTCGAACACTTCCCTATTCTACATGGAAAGAAAATAAGAGAAAATATAAGTTCACACCAAAAACAGCATACCGTAAGAGGTATCGCTTCAGGAGTGCCACACACCTTCCCACTACAGCTGGGCTGGCACAAATTATATACACAACAGCAGAAAAGGAAATTAGTTCAAGCACTGTGCTAAGAGTAATGGCTAGATTAAAAAGGAGTTAAGAAAAGGTATTCAGTGCAGGACATGCTACAATAGGCAAATCGGTAATTAACTGTAAAATAATTATACACCTGACAACAATTATTCTTTATAAAACCCATGCATTATTTTTTTTCTTTGCAATATCATATTCCATTCAAGTGTTTAATAATTTAATATACTTCTTTTGTCATCTCTATGAAATTTCCAGACATCAAAACACAAATTATGGGTGTTTCTAGAATAAGTTACAGAAGACTATTCCATTACATAAATATGGTGTCAATACACTGTCTCGTATGGATGAAGCATTCTAAGCTTTCAAAACATCAACAACTGGTGCAACAAATTTATCATCACACTATCATTTATCAGAAATAGGCATTACCTCACAGTCACTTAAAATCTGTAACTCCAATCTATTTAGCACCCAAACAAGTTCATAAACCCATCTCTCTCTAAAATACATTATGGTCGGTTATATAAGTACACTATGCAAATAAATTACCTGCGTTCTCTCTCTGCAATTGTATGCTCTAAAATAACAATGTAAGACTGGTCAGTTGTTGAGGGTGCTGCCAGATATTCCTGTCATTGTTAAATGTAAGTTCTGGTCTTGTAAGGTTCAAATACTAATTCTACAGGTGAGACAAAAAGATCTGATACTAATATATATATGTATATACACAATCTCTAGGAAAAAAAATATAGAGTATGTGAATCATAATATTATAAAATTCAAAAACAAATTCCACAGGTGAAGCAAAAGGATGATATCATACTAATATAGTAAATCAAATGAACTTTAAATTCTCACCATTTACAATGCCTGCAAGAAGTAAAGTTATATGCGGAACTAAGATTTGCTACACCAAAAGTCTAGGCTTTATCAATATCAATGCTGATTCAAGTTGGAAAAAACAAAACACTTTCACCATTACATTTGGACCCCAGGGGAAAAAAGACAACAGAAAGGAAAAGTTCACCAATGTTTGAATTATGAGATTTAGAATACCCTTCCTATATATCCATGGGTAGTAAGTGACTAAGAAAAACTGCTTGCAATTAGATTTGAGAATACATAAATAGAAGAGATTATTCATTAATTAAGTAATCTGTAAGTAAAGATACTGCTCAACCAAACAATGTCAAGAAAGGTTTCTCTCTCAATATAATAAATTCAAGCTGAATAAGTAGTTAATGTCAGCATGCTAGGGTTGTTAATATTTAAACCTACCTTGAAACCATAAAACATTTTAACTAAATACAAGACAGCTAAATCTAGAAATCTTACTAGGGTACACAGAAACAATAAAACCACGGTTAAAACGAGGAAAAATGCTTAGACACTTCATTATAATAATAATAATAATAAAACCCAACAACGCAACACTACCAAGCAATTCACTTAAGCCGTATTTCGTCGAGCTTTTACTAAGTTTTTGCTTGCCCGAAGCAAAAGATAAGTTTTAAAGAACTAAAAAAATAAAAATCTAACTTTTGTAGATAACAAAATGAAAACTTAATTTCATTTAATCATACTCATTTTTATTCAAATTGGATGTCCATTTTCACTCTTGGCTTTCACCAATTTATAAACTTTCATAACGCAACAATGATGAGGAACTACAAAGTAAATCTTACAATAGCTCAGTAATTTACATCCTCTTTTTTTTTTTTTTACCATAATTCACTATCTTCTGCCAATAAATCAACTTTTAAATCCTTGCCACCAAAATGAATTCTAAAGAGAAAATCTATTATTTTTCTTCCGTTCTTTGTCGATATTTATACACATCAGAAAAACATTCATTAAATCACAAAATAAAAATACACAATAATATTCTTTTCAAGATCTAATAACATAAACAAAAAAAAAAAAAATTAAATCCAAACAAAGAATAACGAACCCGAAGTGTCCTCGAAGCTTCATTTAAAACCAACTGACTTCCATGGTGATACGAACTAAGACCTGCAGCCCCCGCCGCGGGCGAAAAAGAAGAAGACGACGAAGAAGAAAGACAATCCGCCACCGCCCTGCGCAACGGCTCCGGCGGCTTCTTAAGCGACGGAGATCTAAGCCTGGACACTCCACTAGCTGTTCCTAACTGAAGCCTCGAACTTCCGGGGCTCCGACCGGGACTGAAAATCGTTGTCATCGGATTTCTGAATCTACCTACAACTGTTTCTCAATTCGACTCCAAACTTTTTTTTTTAAAAAAATATTAAAAATTTTAGAGAAATTAGAATTTTGATTATAGAATGGATTAAATTTCTACATTTGAACAGAGAAAATTGAGGAAAAATTGTTAAAGTTCGCGGAAGAAGTGAGTCTTAGCTGTAAGTATGAGCGTAGTTCTATGCGATTGCGAGGTGTGTTATTATGAGCTGGCAACCGCTATTTTTGATTTCTTTTATTATTTACCTTTTTTCTTATTACATTATTGTTTGGTTTAATTTTAGGAATTTATTTAATTATTAATTTTGTTTTTTATATCACTTTACTAATTATTTATTTGGATATCGAGTTAGGTCAAATTTTAAATCAGTTATAAATTTATTTAATGTTTATTTTCTCCATTTGTAATATTTGAAATCGAGATCTTACTCGAGAAAAATTTTATTAGTCAAAATTAAGTTAGTTGTAGATTATGACATATTTTATTATCAATTAAGTTAATAATTTTAATAAAGTTTAATTATGATTTTAGTCTTGCATATTTGCAATTTAATATTTTACTTTTAATTTTAGTAATTTAGTCATTATATTATTTTTAAATATTAATTATTATATTTTAATTAATAATTGAAGTCTATTTAATATTATTATCGAATAACTTCCATTAAATTAGATTTGAAGTTATTTTTAAGATAAAGATGTTATGATATTTACTATTATCGACCATTAGGTTCGCGTATCGAGCTCACATGACGCTAAGTGTTGTTACACACGGGACCATCTGACCAGAGGTGTTTATGGGCCGGGCTCAACTAAAAATTTAGGCCCATTCATCGAGTTCGGGTTGGGTCTGGCCCAAAAACAGGCCTAATATTTTTCCAAGCCCGGCCCATATAAAAATGCTAAAACCCGGGTCCGACCTGACCCGCCCGTATTAAATTTTTATATTATTTTATATAATTTTTAAATATATATAATACATCAAAAATACTAAAAAATCAAAATAAATATTTCCCAACAAATTGAAAATAAATTTTTAAAAAATATGTAGACTTAAATAACACTAATATAGATATAACTTAAAAAGCAAATATCTCTAAAATAATAATAATATTAACAAATGCCTTTAAAATAATAACAAAATTAACAATAAAATAAGTTTTATACAATATTCAATCAATAACAACAAAATAGTAGCAACATAATAGTAATATGGTAGCAAAATAGAGAGAAAACAACAAGAAAATAACATTCAAAAAATTAAAAAAAAAGCATATTTTTGTTGTCATTTAATGAATTTGGGCTGAGTCCGTGCCAAAACTACCTTACACGAGGCCCGGCCCATTTTTTAAACGGGCATTATTTTTTGTCCAAGCCTATTTTTTGGACTTATATTTTTACTCAAACCCTCCCAAATTTTGGTCGGATCTTCAGGCCGGGCCGGGCCGCCCGGCCCATGAACACCTCTACATCCGACCATGCGATATAGGTTTGCACGCCACGACATAACGACATAGGCGAACTCACATCGTATAAACACGTATTAAGTTTAGAGTAGCATACGTGTTGACATATATAAAACCTATCTAGAATATCACATCAATAAACAGTAATCATATCATATAAAAATATATCATTACTATCTAAAAAGATAGAGAAAAGCACTCAACAACAGAAATAATTATAAGGCCAAATCAAAATCTTTAGAATAATATCGAAGAACTTTATAATCCTAAATTAAAAATTGAAAAAAAATTCAACTTCAGAAAATGTCATGTAATTCAATTGAAGATAAAAGTTTTATCAACCGAACTTCAATTATTAAATCAAAATTGTAAAGAGACTAAAAGTTTCTAAGATTAAAAGTAAAAGGACTGAATTTGAAAAATTCAAAAATATACCCTCCAATAAAGCTGAGTCAATTCTAAATGGAAAAACCTTTGTCCAAAATTCAACCTAGACTGGGTCCAATTAAAAGCAAGATTTTTTTCCTCATTTATGGCATTAAAGTTAAAAAAGAATTATTGTTTTGTTTTTACTTTTTAGTAGGAATATTTTTTATTCCAACTAATAAAATTTATTTAATCCAAAAAAGAAAAATACATAAATGATAATACTTATACATATATATTTATTGTCTGACGTCTAAACTGTAAATAATTTTCCTTTTATAATAAAACCAAAATAATTACTGTTTCATGTCATATTGTCTTTTTTTCTTCATTTTAAAATCCCTTTTTCCAATAAAGTTTAGAGTCCGTATGACTGGGAATGGAAACAAAAATTCTGCCCCGTAAATTTTGTTTCGATCCCAAAAAAATTAGATTTTAAATTGCGTTTAGTTTTTTAATTAATCGGGTTAGACCGACTGAATTTCGGAAAAACTCACTCAATATTAAATATATTACAATTATTTATTACGAATTTATCATCAATTTTAAATTAATATCGAGTGAACTTGTATCACATGTGTATGCGTATAAAAACCACGAATTTAAAAATACAAATGTGGGTTCAAAATAATATATAATAAATAATATATAAAATATACATTAAAATAAAGCTTTGATTGACTAATCTAATTTACGTGAGTTCAAATATTAACTTATACATATTTTAATTAGTTTTGTTTATAAATTTATATTAATATTTACTCTAACGTAATTATACCCAAAAAACAATTAATAGTATCATTAAAAATAATAAAATTAAAATTTTATTTTATTTTATTTTATTTTAGTAAAATTTTAAAAATATCTACTTTCACTCTATTATCTAAAACGATACTAAAAATTTTACAATCTCGTATTCGAAATCGAAAATTTATCAATACCAAACTTTACACCTTTATTTTATTTGCTTAGGTGGGAATATGTGTAATATTGACAATAAGAATAAATTTTCTTATTTTAAAAATATCACATATTTTGATTAAACAAATAATTAAAGTAAAAAGAGTAAAAATAAAATTTCTAAAATTAAAAATAATGGTACTGAATTTCAAATCTAATTAGAAAAAAAAAACATTATCCAAAATTCAGCCTAGACTTTTGTTTATGGCATTCAAAATTTTTGTTTTGTCTTTACTTTTTAGAAAAACTTTTTTTCTTCCAAATAATGACAATTAAGTGGAGATTTATTTAATAAAAAATACATAAAATAATATTTTATTGTCTGACGCCTAAACAGTAAGTAGTTTTCTCTTTTCTAATAAAACCAAAATACATCATCTCTTGATGTCTTTTCTTTTAACTTTTCCATTAATTTTTACTAAAAAACTTTTTTCAATAATTCCGATTAAAAGAATAAAAAGTTTATTTTACAAATATATTAACGTTATATATTTATTTTTATTAAATATTTTAAATTTATTTATATTGTTATTAAATCATTATTAAACTATCTTTACGTAAGTAAAAAAATATTTTTGTCTTTTATTTTTTACATTTTAAAATAAAAGTAATAAAACCTAAGCTTCACTAGAGGAAATCGAAAAAATCTTTAAAGTCGATCCATTCAACTTTTCGATTTCGATTTAGTCAGGTGGGATGGATTTGTGGGTTTTAACCTTGATTTAATCGGTTAATTTGATTGGTCGTTGATTTTTGAATCTCAGAATTGCAACGATTGAAAAAATTGATTTATTTTATATTATTTTAAATTATTTAAGATGTATTTTTATTTTATAATATATAATCTATAAACCTTACCCAATAGCCCAAGGTCGGTTAACCGGAAAATCGATTGAACCAAAATCAGTTCAGTTTGATTAAATTTCTCAACTAAAATCGGTCAATTTGATTTTATCATGTTAAAGTTGGTTCAAAAAAAACCGATCGAACCAACTGATTCATCCGATTACTCTCCCTTAAACTTTACCACTACAACTAATACTTCCTCTTTTATTTTTTTGTACATTTTGATATTAATACACAAAAGTTTTCACCCGTACATATTGTATATGTGTTGTTACTATTAGTTTCAAATCATATGTTTATTTATTTATTTATTTGTATGTTATTTTTAATGCAAATTTGTATTTTAAATACGTGATTTTTACACGCATACACATACACATGTGATAGAATTTTTAACATTGATAATATCACCGATTGAGTTTGTATCACAAGTCAATTCAATACTGAAATTTTTATAATTATTTTGTTGATATTGAATTTTCTTTTCACCAACATGACAACATTTTGATGCATGTGGTGTAGAAAAATGACAATGTCATTATATACAATTAGAGTGTATTTAATATTCTCAATCGATATATTTATATATTTAATTTTTTGCTTACAATTTAAATTGTTTTATTTTCATTTCAGTTTCGTACATATGACATTGGAAAAAAATATCTGGTACACTGGTAGTGAAGCTTTTAGACTCCACAAACAAAGTCAAGAAATTGATAAGTATCCTGCAAATGTATAATAAAATATTTAAAATATATATATTTAAAAAAAAACAAATAATATTTTTTTGGGTTGCTTGTGGAATAATATATATATATAGTGTCAATGTACTAAATACTAATTTTATTGTGTTTGTGTTAATATTATTAGTTTTGTCGAAACCATTTTAAAATCGAGTTTTGAAAAACGAGGATCGACTTTAAAAACAAAAATGGGAGTCGCCACCAATCCCTTTTTAATTAGGTGTGATTGGATCACCTTATAAAGCGTTTTATTTTAAAACATTTGATTTTGGTCTACAAAAAACAAGAAAACGGGTTCAGGAGTCGATTACGTATGAGGAAGGGTTAGCACCCTCATAACGCCCAAAAATTGTACCTAATCGATAAAATCATGTCCTAATTGTTGAAAATAAAAAAAAATTAAAATATAATCCTTTTATTAGAAAACCAAGACTTACCTATTTCAAAGAAATAAAATTTTATATCCAGTATGTTAGGAAATAACACCTCACGACTTTGAAACTCGGCTTGTTTTTAATTTGGAAAATTCCTATATCAAGACACAAGACATCATATCCAGTAAGTTAGGAAATAATGTTTTAAATTCTCAAGAATAGGTTTTTTTTTATTTAAAACTTGAGATTTCTTTGTTCCGAGGAAATATAAACATCACATCCAGTACGTTAGGACACGATTTTAAAACCTTCGTAATCAAAGTCATCTTATGATTTATAAAACTTGTAAAAGGATATTTAGTTATTTAGCCAAACGAAAAATCGCAACCCAGTACGTTAGGACACTATTTCCCGAATTTCTAAATACCAAAACATTGCCTTATTTTAAAAATTTTAAATGAATATAGTGATTTTGCAAAAATGGATTTTATTTTAATCACAATGATCTATATAAAATATCACATAAATATCAAAAGCAATTGTAAAATAATGACGAATAGAAATAACTACACAATGACAATCAAAAACAAATAAATGAGAGAATATAGGTAAATAAAATATATACATAAAATAATAAATATCAAAATAGAAGTTACTAAATAAATATGAAAATTTTAATGCAAGGTTAATAATAAATAAATTACATACTTACATGACATAAACAATGTAAACAATGTATAAATAAAAAGAATAGTATATAATGATTTTAAATAATTAAAATATAATATAAACAATATAAACGAAACATGTTTTTCAATTAATATATTTTATATAAAATAAAAATATGATACTATATAATACTATACAATGTATAAAATTTTAAAATTTATAATATAATAACTAAAATAATATGTAATTAAAATAATATTAAACAAAACAAAATAATAAATAATAAATATATATATATAATACTCTAACGATAAATTATATACATAATATAAACAATATAAATAAATTAAATTAAATAAATTTTATATAAAACAAAGCTTTAGAAATGATACCTAATATAACATAATACTATAGAATATAAATTTAAAAATATAATATAATAAATAATATACAAATTATAAAATAATATATAATTAAATGATATTAAACCACATAAAATAATAATACAACATTTTAATTCAATATAATATTAGAATAAATTAAAAACAAAACAAATTAAAAAAGAATGATTAAATTGAAATAAAATCAAAATTGTAAGGTAAAATTAAAAGAAAAAACAAAGAAATGATTTAATTGAAAATAGGCAAAAAGGCGGAAGGGTTAAAAGCGCAAATAACCCTTCCGCTTTAAAACAAGCGGATCCTTCGGGTCAAATCGGGTAAAAGCCAAACGGCGCCGTTTTGATGCTTATTGCCTTAAGCCAAAACGACGTCGTTTTGATGTTATTATATAAGTAAAAAAAAAAAAATCGTTTTTCTTCTTTTCTTCAAAAGCAGAAAGTCTTCTCTCCTCTCCTTCTCCTTGCAATTTCGGTGAGTTCTCGGCTAGTCTCCGGCATAGGTCGTCGTCGCCGCCAAACCACTTGTGTGGTTGGAACCTAAAAATGTAAGCTTTTTTAAAAGTATTTTATATGTATTTTATATATATGATAAAAAAATAAAATAAAATATATATAAAAAATAGTAAACGAAAATAAAAATAAAAATAAAACAAGACCTTTGCTTTTTATTTTCTGAATCTGCCTGTGTATTTGCGTATATCTTCCTCTCTATCCCCTTTGTTTACAGATATTAGGGGTTTTTATAGCCCCGAATTAAAAAATTAAAAAAAGGAAATACATGTTATTTCTATCTTTTGCTGCGATTTCTTTCTTCTTTTGCAGGTGAAACGGAGATCGTGGCGGCGATAGGGGATTCGCGAGCGAAACGTGGCGTGACCGATGGCTGGCATGAGCGCGAGGAGTTGATTGCGGGCGAGGCTTGGGATACTGCTGGTGTGCTTGCGGCGCGAATCTCCTGCTAGGGTTCCCAACAGCTGAAACTGTTTTAGGCTGATTGGGCTCCTTTGTAATTGGGTTAGGGTTATTTGGGTAGTGGTTAGGTATTTTGTTTGTGGTATTGGGCTGTAAAAATGGACTTAAAAAAATCTGGACTTGATGTTTATTTTATTTCTGTTTTGGTTTGTTTGATGGGCCCGGACAAAAATAGGTCATTACAAGTTTCAAATCATATATTTTTTATTTATTAAATATTATTTTTTAAATGTATATCTATATTCTAAATTATTAAAAAAAATAACATAATAGTCCAATTACTAAATTAAGAACTTTTGAAAAGTTCAACGACTTAAGTAAAAACTTTCGAACTGTGAAATGATCATTTTGTAACTTTTTGAAGTTAATTGACAAAAACAGAAATTTACTAATAATTTAGTAAACTTAGGTGTAATTTATCCTAAAATTAAATAATAGTATGGTTTTCGACCCACACTTCATGTTGGGTTAATTATTTTCAGACTAAATAGTTAAAATTTAAAGGTTATAACATGCTTTAAGTTTCTATACTATTTGTATTTTTGGAATTTAGTCTCCACTTTTCTTTTTAAGAATTTAATCTCTTTATTTTAAATTTAAAATTTAAGTCTAATTGTTAACACCGTTAAAATTGTTCATTAAATTTGTTGACATAATATTCTAATTTTTTAAAGTACTCACTTGATAATCATGTAAAAAATGATATTATAATAGACTTGAATTTAACAACAAATTTAACAATGTTAATGATTCTTTAAATTCGTCAACATTTTAATTAGAAGAAAACATTTAGATGAAATAATGACATTATAAATATTGAAGTACCAATTTATATAAAAATTCAATTATAAAGATCAAATCTCAAATTTTAACATAGTATAAGAACCATAATTAAAATTGGGCTATTTTATATAATGAGAAAGTAGAGACCGAAATTAAAAATTAACCATTTTGTTGAGAATCTATACTACAGTACTATATATAAAAGGATGTAGTGATAAACATAAAAGCAGAGGATCAAATTAAAATTAACCATTATTGTCGAGAATGTAAAAAAAAAAAAAAAAAAAAAGCAAGGCAAATGTCAACGAAGGAAGTCCCTTTTATATATTTATAATATCAATAAAATTCTGATAAAATCAGTATTACGAGTTAATCGTACATTATATTAATTAAAAATTATAAAATATCTTTCCTAATAAAAATAAGTAATGTTATTTGAGGATATTTTAAATTTTCATTGTAAAAAATAAAATAAAATATATAATAAAATTGAACCCACGCTAATTACATTAATAAAATATTTAATTTGTCACTCAACTAAAATTTTTTAAATATTTTTAAAACTTCATTTTAATACTTTTATATATTTTAATTTTATTATGCACACTTTATTATTCCTATCAGTGGTATATATTAGCTATATATTATTTTTAAACAAAAGTTTATGTTTTGAATATGTGATTTCTATGGATATATACCTATGATAAAAATCTTAGTAGTAGTATAAAAATTCCAAATTCTTCAATTTCTTTGAATTATTCAAATTAGACCCATATATTTAGTAAATATTTAAATATATGCATAAGTAGGGTCAAGTCGAGAGGGGCTGGTAAGGCCCCGACTCCCTTAAAATGGAAAACTTTCCATTTAGATATTTTATAATTAATAAAATTTTAAATTAATAATAGTAAAATTACATTTTATCTTCCTTAAAATGATAAAATTTTAATTTAATCTTTTAAAATTATAAATATAATATATTAAAACGATGAAATTATATTTTTACTATAATAAAAATATATAATTTAATTCTAACCTCAAAAAATCTTCGGGCTTCATCTCTATACGTAAGTATATGATAGTCTAATCGTTTTGAAGTTTTTCATGTATATGATATGCATGATTCAAAATGTTATTTTTAAATAAAAATTTCATAAATTTAGAGTGAGTTTGTATGCATTTATATTAGACATAAACCATATCCAAGATTCATACCAGAATGTTAACCAACTTTTCTCCATTAAATATGAACTTAGCCCACAAAATATTGGAAAATTTTTATTAAACCCGTAAATTGTTTTGAAAATTTTAATTAACCTCTCAAAATCTTTGAAAAATCGCATGAAGCCTTTCAAAAAAATTTTAAAACTCTCATTAAGCCTCCAAAATTTGTTAAAGTTCTAATTAGTCCTACCAAAATTTTTGGAAATTCTCATTAAATCCCTCAAATTTCCTAAAATTTTAGGTATTCCCTCCAAAATTTAATGCCAATTTTTACCACTGAAGAAAAATAAGACAATTTTCAAGGCAGAGGAAACTACAGCCTTGATTACAGAACAACAATGGCGTAGCACTTAAAGAATAAATGAATTCAAAATCAAATTATAAATATGAGTCAAACAAAGGATGCTAATGAATGAATCCTATAAAAGTTGGTTAGTTAAGTAGTTAATACCTACGTACGCCACTGCGGTCATACATCCTTGCTGAAGGGCACTCGTAATGAAGGTGACCCCTTCCACCACAGCTATTGCATATGACGATGGAAACGCAGTCCTGACTAATATGGCCTGGCTTGCCACAGTTGCGGCAAAAAATGTCCCGGAAGCGGCCTCCCATGTCTGATGACAGTTTCCACTTGGCACATTGTCTGGCTACATGACCTGATATATTGCAGATATTGCAAACGGGCTCATTAGGGCAGTCACGAGCAAGGTGACCAGTTTTACGACAGTTATTGCAAGCCTTTTCATTCGTACAGTCGGCGGCAAAGTGACCTGCCTTGTAGCAGTTGTTGCACAGTCTTGCATCATGAGCCGGAAGTCTGGGATTTAGGCAATCTCGAGCTAAGTGACCCATCTAACCACACATATTGCAAACAGGCTCATTGGGGCATTGGCCAGCAAGATGCCTGGCTCCTTACAGTTCCAACACATAGTGGTTGAGTTGCACTCGGCAGCAATGTGACTGCAAAGAAACGAAGAGAAGAAAACAGATCATTAACGAATTTCACGGTCCGAGAACGAACAAATATGAAATGGAAGGTTATACCTTTTTTCTTTTGGCTTAAGTGAAAGGTTCTACAAAATTTAAACGAGGAAAAATTCATCACACCCAGGAAGCCCACAGTTGTTGCACACGGTCACATTCGGACATTCCCTTGCAAAATGTCCGGGTCGCTTACATTTGTTGCACAAATAATCTTGCCTGAGAAACAATAACATGGTTTCCTAAAATTAAATCGAAATGACAGAAACAAAGAAAGCATATTTCTCAAAAAGGAGAAAAGATGAACAATGTGAAAAGCAGCTAGTATAAGCCCAAGCCTCAAATCTACTGTAGCGCTAAACCGAAGCCTCAAAAGTTGGAACCACAAATTCTACAGCAGCAAAAATAAAGGATGCCGGGTTTGAAGATAGTTTATGACCTCAAGCTTTATGATGTATAACCAGACTAGTCTCCTCCGGCAGGTTCCATGAACCGGTCCCTTTTCCGAAATGACATATATTTGTATCCACCCGTAAGGCCTTAATGGTACCCTTTAACACCACAGACGGATTCCAAGGAATTCTAAATCTTACATGGAAGAGAACCATGAACAAAACTAGAAATAGTGAACACTGGCGTACCTAAAAATTCAAGCAAAACCACCTCAACTCCTACACGATTATAACCAAAGTAAGGCGTGGCAAGTGAAACTGATAAGTGAACATGGCCAAGAAATCAAGAGCTCCTGAATAACTAAATGAAGCAAGCAAATTCGCAGTTCAAGTGTTCAACTATGAACTACATCCTAAAACATTATTCTCGTATATCAGCCCGAGATGTGTTTGCTTTCTAACGACCACAGTATTCTAGCAGCATAGAAGTACTGAACTTGGGGACCGTGCCGTTGTTACCTTCAGCAGAAAAATGGAGAGATCCTTAACAATATACGGTATGACAACCTAAAAACTTCGAACTAGGTCCCTAACAGTCAACCAGAAACAGCTGCAGAGAGCATATCGAAACGGTAGTTCGACTAGTGCAATACCCTTGATCCTTGCATTCCATGTCTCTATACCTTAACCTTCTTTTCACATTGTCTCAGAACTTTGTCTAAACCTAATAAATGCATTGATCTCAAGCATAATTTTTCCAGCAAAAGAAGTTCAAACATGAAACGTTTTTCATTTCATTTCCAAGAATTCCAAACACACACACACACACACACACGCGCACACACACACACACACACAAAAGACTTCAGTACAGTCAGAAACAAAATTCACTTAAATTTCTATCAATTTCACAATAATGAAAATTATAACAGGATACTTCAAAATTCAAATAATTTTTCCATACCAAAATAGCATCAACCATCTATTTTATGATAAAACGAAAAAAAAAAAATGATTATTTAAATCTTAATTCTTTAAACATTGAACTTCGAGAACAAAAAGTAAATAAGAATGAAACATCATCATACACAAAGATTCTTAATAACGTTAAATATCAAAATAATATAAAATAAAAGTTTATACCGATTATTCCGACGGTCCTTAGAGTACGGTGAATCGCGGTAAGGAACACGATCAAAGCTTCGAAAAATCTTCCCACGTAACAGGCTCCTGCTTCTATTGAAACTCATTCTTTAATAAAAATCTAAAAGCAAGACATCAATTCTACAAGAAAAACAAACAAAATTTAACGAATTTCAGATCAAAAAAGAAGAACATACAGTATTGAAAGACTTTACAGTTTACATACGTATGTAGTACGCGTATATATACGTGTGTATATATATACACGAGGAGTTTAAACTCACCTGTGAAATTGAAGTGATTCAGATTTGGGATTTTGTTGATGTGCTGTGGGCTTCAATGGAGAAAAATCTCAAAACTGGGATTTTTGTTTGCTCAAGGTGGAATGAGCACGCCTTTTTTTAGTTAGATGGAATCAGCAATACGGCATCGTTTCTAGCATTGCTTCCTCTCACTGTTATTATGTTCAGGTGTTGGGGAATCCAAAATGGGACTTGGATGGTTTTATTTTTATTTAATTTATGATATAAAAATAAATATTTTATGTTTAAAATATTAAAAATAAATTAAAATATTACTTATTAGAGCTGCATAGTAATCAATTTGTATTATTCTTATCAGCTCGTTTTATTTAGTATTTCTTATAGTCTGTGGTGGATCTAAAATACGATCTAAAGAGCAAATTTTATTAACATAGTTGACTACATATTTTTTATCAACATAATTTTTAAGGTTGAGAGGGCAGAAATTAAATTTTTAAGGGTTTAATATAATAATGTTGATTTTAAAGGGTGCTATATAAATTTCTAAAAAATTAGGAGACAGTGACCTCCACTTGCCTCCTCTTATACATGATCAACAAATTTAATTAGGGTTAAAAATGTATTATTTAATTAGATTTAAGATAACTTGATTTCATGAATATTTTGAGAAAATACATTAATTAAATTAATATTAAATTAATTTATGAATGATTTTATTGTTTAATGTATGGGGTAAATTTTTTGTTTGAATTTATTGAATCACATATTGGGTTTGTAAGTTTTTAATGAGTATTTTAAGTTTAATTTTTAATTTTATTTATTGATATTTGTAAATATTTTGCATATCCATATATTATATATTGTTTTGAAAAATATATTAAATATTTTTTAACAAATTCACATATCAAAATTTATCAACAATAATAATAAATCCATACATTTACTGATACAATATTAACTAGACTAGCTGTAAGTCATCTTTAAATTTTAGCTTTTTTTTAACCAAAACCAGACAAAATAAATAATTATGAAAATAATTCAAGAGCAAAATCATGTACGAGAATGACCTAAAATTTTCAATGCCCGTTGGTGTCACCAGATATATCAACAACATCGCCCCTCATCACCATCTAATTTTTTTTAAAAAAAATTAATTTTTTCGAATGCCGCCACTATGTCCGACGACACTCGTATGTTAATTTGAAATATACATGTATTCATGGTGTGTCTGATGACACCGGTAGACACTATAAATTTCAAGTTATTCTCGTATATGATTTTGGTTTTAGGTCATTTTATAATTACTTATTTTATTTGGGTCAATTTAAAAAAAAGCCTTAAATTTTGGTTAATTAGTTTTTTAGTAGTTCTCCCATTCAAACTCTGAAAAAAAAAAACTAATATATATATATATATATATCAATGAAAATTTAAAACTTCAATAATAATTTCTCATATAAAATCTTAAAAATGGATACATTAAATACATAATATTGGTATTAAAACTTTTCTATGGATGATTATTTGTTCTTGATATAGAATTAGTATCAATAGTCTTCTCTTCCTTTGTAACTTTTTGGGCAAAGGAAATTGGAACCAAGCAAAGTCCTCTACTTAAAATCTTGCTTCTTCTTTTCAGTTTCCTGTTCACAATAATAAGTGTTCTATTTTTCAAATTACAAGGACTTCTAAAACAATAAATAAATAAAGTTGACACTGAAATGTATATATATCATATCAATTTAGACTTCAACGAAGTCAGAAAATTTATATTAGGGTCAAAATTGAATTATAAATTTTGAGAGATAAGAACACTAATTTTCCAATCTATTATCTATAATTTTATAAGTTTCAAGGGCCTAAAAGGTGAAGTCCCTATTTGCTCTCTGTTACCGCCTCTAAATCTAGACTTGTCTTAAGATTGAACTATTCGTTCGACCTAACTTAGCATGAATTGATTAATCCATATAAGATATTCGAGTCGAGAATAGAAAGTATGTTTTTTATTTAACCCGATTTGACCTATGTTTTTTATTTAACCTGATTTGACCTGACTTGAATCAATATTTATAAAACAATAAAATCAGGTCTAATCATCAATTTTGATTGATATATTTTGATGCAAAAAGAAGAAGAAAAAACTAAGTCATGATTCAATCCGACCCATTAACATTTTCTGATGGAGTGAATTCAAGAATGACTTATCTGTGGGGGGTGAATAGCTCCAAGACTGTTGTATGATCTCCTCAGCATTTGAAACAAATTCTGGGGTGAAAATGGAGAAAAAATAAATGTAGAGAAATTATTTAAACCTAAGGAAACTTGTAAAAAGCCAAGCATTTAATTTGGTTTTTGAAATATGATTTATTGAGGAATTTAATATAAACCTGAATATGTTGATGTAGAAGTTTGATATAAAGAGCAGCCTCTTCAAGGACCGAAGCTATATCAGTCTGCAATAATAAATTCAACCAAACTTGCTTCTTTATTTGCCAAAAGACAGAAGCCAATTAAATTTTAATGTAAAATAGACAATCTAATTAAAGAAATAAAGATGTTTGCTTAATTTAATGTTGGTGACTTGGTGTTTATGGATAAAATTAATCTTTCTATTATTAAATAGATTAATTTAGTCTTTATATTATTAACATTTACTGTAAAACAATATCTCTGAAAATTATTTTTCTCAATTTCAGTTTAATTTCAAACAAAACTTTAAAAATATTAATTTTGTTAAACAATAAATGTTAAATTTATTCCAGTTTGGCCTTATTTGATTATTTTCAATAGTATAAATACTAAATTTATCTATTTAATAGTAGATGGATTAATTTGATCAAGTCTCTATAATACAAGGACCCATTCACCCTTCATTTACATTGAATATGATAATGTCGTAGTTTATATTATTTGAACTCGAGCGTAAGTGTTAGATATAAGTATACGCCTAAATAGATGGTAAATTTGCATTGACACTCCAAAGATGGAAAATTAGCATTTCAATCCTTCATAAATAATCTAATTATAAATTAATATATGGTAAATTTGTATTTTGTCCTAAAATTGGAAAAATATCATTTTAGTCCTTTAAGAATAATGAAATTATAAATTAATAAATGGTAAAATTATATTTTGACTTCTCAAAATTTATAACTTAATTCTAATCTTCTAAAGAAATCTCGGATTGCTCCTAAATATGTTTTAAAAGATTCTAAACATCATATTTTTATACTCATGTTCGAATATGTGTAAAAACATGAATGTCATACACGAATATTTCAGACAGGACACTAATAACTAAAAATATAAAAATAAAGTAATGTAAACAAAAACACTAACCTTTCCATAGGGGGAAACTAGCTTTTGAAGAGCTGTGATTTTGTCACTTAGCTTTTGGCTTCTCCTCACTGGCATATTCAACTACAATGGAACATAAAGGAAAAACTTGAAACTTGGTTGTTTTTACTTATTGAAATTATATTACAAGATATATACATTCTCAATTTCTCAATAATTTTCATCATATATTGCAGATTCCATACCCTGAAATCACTGATTCCTGGTTCTGTTTCAATGTTTTGTTGAGCAGATTGCTGTTGTTGAAAGGAAGACACCTTTCTCCTTTTGCTCTTATTCCACTCATTCAAAGCAATAGTTGGATTTAATGGCGTTTGTTCTTGGTGAAACTCAATTGAAGGACGTTTTCGTCCATTTTGTAAGCATTGAATGTCCTGAGAGGAAAAGGAGAAGAAGAAGAAGAAGAAATCAACCCGTTTTCAAAGATTAAAAACATAACTTTATCTTACATTGAATATGTTCAAACCTAGTTTTTTTTTTGAAAATCTACCATATTTTGAATTTAATAATAAATCATTTAATAAATAAATTAAAATAATTTAATATATACACATGATAATATTGATTATAATTATAAAACAATCTATGCATCTTTAATTAATAATAGTGTAAATTAATACTTTATATAGATGTACGTATTTATTATTTAAATTAAACGATACATTTAATTAGTTCGTATTTTATATATATAAAATATTTGCACATAACCATTTGCTGACTTTTGCCGAGTAAGTGCACTATATTGAAATCATCATTATTTATTTGTAAAACCTTAGTGTTAGTATTGTATTAGAATAGCCGCCATTCATGTTAATATTATTTAAATAACTTTAAACTATAAATTTTCTCTCGAATTTCCAAAAAAAGAAATTTAAAAAACTTATGAAAATAGTGAAAAATTGACACTTAGGATAAGTAATTGACATTTATTTATAGGGTAAGTAGTCAATATTGAATTAAAACTAACTTTTTAATAAAAATAAGGAAGAAATTAAAACTTATTTATAGGATAAATATGAGTATGGGAGTGTCTTCTAGTCAATGTGGGACAAAATTTAACTTTTCAGATATTAAAATTATTTTTAATAAAAATAGTAAAAAGTAAACTATTAGAGTATTCTTTAGTGAATGTGGGATTAAAATAAAATGTAAGCTATTAAATATTATCTAATCTATGTGTGATTAAATAGTAAAGAAATAAGCTATTAAAATATTCTTTAGTGAATGTGGGATAAAAATAAGGCGTGAGCTATGAGAGTTTTATCTAGTCTATGAGAGTATTCTCTAGTTAATGTGGGATTAAAATAATTTTTTTCACTTATTTATATGGTAAATGTGAGATATGGAGTATTCGAAATCAATGTGAGATTAAAATTAACTTTTAAATAAAAATATAGAAGAAATTGACACTTATTTATAGGGTAAGTGTGGGTATGAGAGTTCATTCTAGCCAATGTGGGATTTAAAAATACTTTTAAGAGATTAAAATTAAATTTTATGAAAATAATGAAAAATGAGCTATGAGAGTATTCTCTAGTCAATGTGAGATTTAAAATTAATTTCAAATTGAAAATAATAAATAAAGTTTGTTTAGCATAGCTTTTCTTCTAAAAGTGATTTTGGAGCCAAAAGTGATTTTTTAAGCACTACTAAACAAGTTCGAAGTGAGATATGAAAGTATTTTCTAGTAAATGTGAGATTAAAATTAACTTTTAATAAAAATAGTGAATTTTTTTTCAAAGTAAGCTGCGAGAGGGTTATCTAGTTGATGACAGATAAAAACTAACTCTTTAATGAAAGTGAAAAAATTGGCAATCATTTATACTGTAAGTGTGAGTATGGGAGTGTTCTCTGGCCAACGTGGGACTAAAATGAAATTTTTAATAAAAATAGGGACTAAAATTAACTTTTTAATAAAAATAGCGAAGTAAGCTATGAGAATATTCTTTAGTCGATGTGAGATTAAAATTAACTTTCTAATTTAAAAGTATGTATTTCTTTTATCTAATTAATTTATTTGCAAATTTAAAAGAAATCTATTGCGTATGTTATCAAAGCTTAAGTATGTACATTTTATTTTATCAATTTATTTATTAAAAATTCTTAGAGAAAAAAAATGATACTTCTAAGTTATTCTCTCTCTTTTTTTTTTTTTTTTTTTGTTTTGATAAAATACTTCTAAGTTATTCTCGAGCTAATAGAAATAGAGAAGAATTCATAAATTTTTTAATAGAGGTCAAAATTTAATTATAATTTTTCATAAATCAAAATATAATTTTATTATATATTAATTTATAATTTCATCATTTTTAAGATATTAAACATAATTTTTTTCTTTTTAAGGGACTAAAGTATAATTTTACTATATATTAATTTATAATTTCTTTAATTATAAGAGGTTTGAATTGAAAATTTTTATTTTGAGAGGGCCTAAGTTCATTTTCACTATATATTGATTTATAATTTCTCTATTTATAAGAGGACTAAACTGAAAATTTTTCATTTTTAAAGAGGCATCAGATTTACCTCTAAATAGAAAAATTAGTACTTTTCTTTTCATATAAGATCTTTTTCATAAATTTTTTCAAAGGAAGAAACTCTAGAGAGCTTATAAAAATAGTGAAGACATTTATTTAGAAGATAAGTGTGAATTATGGGAGTGTTTCTAATCGATTTGGGATTAAAAATCGGCTGTATGAAGAATTGTCATATATCAACAAAATGGGTATAACCGGAATCTTTTAACTTCTTGTAATATATATGTATATATAAGTTATAGTACTGCTGTATGACTTTTCAAATATATATATAAAAAAAAGGTAGGATTAGAGTTTACATACCGATTCAAAGTGTGGAACTGCTAGCTTGTTGCTGAGTGACATAGAAGGTTGAAAATAGGTGCCAAAGGTGAAGCTACCAAATTGATGATCTAACACCAAACAAAGGGTATTTTTACTATTTTATGATATTACTTTTGCAGGTAAAAATTCATGTATGAATATCATGAAGTAAATAGAAATGGTATGAAAGAAAATTTTACATATTTAAGAGGGTGTTTATGTGTAGAATTTAAATTTAATTTTAAAAAATTTTTAGGCCGACTTTAGACTCACTTGTTTTACGGTTTAAAAATAATAAAATATATTTTTAATTTAAATTTAATGATAAAAATATATACATGTTAATATAAATTCATTTATATATTTTCTAGAAGTAAAATTGGACAAATGGTTGAGAGGTTTAAGCACAAGCCGAGCCAGGCCCTGAAAACCAACCCTCTAATGCAAAAATGTGATGGAGGTATTAACCAAACCTCGTAAATCAGAGTTAAAGAGGGACTGATAAGGAGCAGCAAAGGCCCCATATCCTAGCTGGTCGCCATTGTTGAATGTTTTAGATTCCACCTGAACATTTCTGCTAAAGTAGGTGTAAAAAGGAACATATTGCAGCCAATTAATTTGGATTTTCTTTTACAAACAATGTAGCAATCCGAGAAAAATTAAATATTTATATCCAACACATATTTTTCTTTGAATTTAAGTTAATTTATGAGTTTCTGATTTAATTTTCTTGTTTATCCCATCCATGGATGGGATTAGCCTTACTTATGCAAAATATTCCATTTTATTATTATACTTGCAATTTTTTTATATTTTATTTCGAGGCATCAATTGAGTAAATTAGCAATATATGCTAATTTTGGAAAATAGTGAGAGAAATATATCGATTTTAGAGGAAAAACAGAAAATCCGTCTTGCAGGAAGAGTTTTCTTTTGACGTGTCTAAAAACGCCTTTTACAAAATGCGTTCTTGATACATCAACTTCTTTGATTAGATAGTTAAATATTAATAGTTTTGCCCTTAAGTCCTGAGTTTGATTCTTCTTCTACTCACATTTGTTAATACATCAACTTCTTTGATTAGATGGTTAAATATTAATGATTTTGTCCTTGAGTTTTGAGATCGATTCATCTTCTACTTACATTTTTATTTAAAAAAAAAGTTAAAACAAAATGAAATAAAAAGTACAAAGGAGCTGATATATCAAATTGTTAAAAAAAAAAACACGTTTTGTAGAACTCGTTTTTAGACACATAAGAAGAAAACGCTCCAAAATCGATCTATTTATCTGAATAACAAAAAACCTAAATCCCAAATATTTTTTAAAAACGACATTTTCTTCAAATTTACCCACATCAATTAGTTAATATAAATTTATGTGATAAAAACTTTGTATTCTTAATTAATTATTGCATAAAACTATATTTTAGTTAAGGTAGAATCGATACCCTATAGTTTCCATCCGCATAAGGACATCCAAATATGACATCTGAGCTTCTCTGTTTCCTGTAAACAGAGACAGCAAAAATAAGTACAAAACCATATCATATATTTTATAAAGTCAAAAGAAAACCTATTGTGATTCGGAGATTTAACCTGGTTACTTTATGCAAACATTTTTTCATAAGATTCTAAGACATTTTTCCGGCATCACACTATATAATGTCTTTTTAGGTATATAAGAGTAAAAATCATTAAATTATTAATAAATTTATATTTTGATTACTCAATATCAAAAGTTACAAAATAATTATTAAATTATTCGAAAATTTTTATTTAACAAATCGAAAGCTCTCATTCCTATTCTCTTCTATAGTTTAATCTTTTTTTCATGAATCAACTTTAAGCGTCATGAATCTACGAACCGAAATCCAAGCAAATTTCTTCTCTAATCTCCAACACTGATTGTTACATTGACTTGGATATAAGGTATGCTCTTCTATTCACCGATGAATACTTATCCACCATACTAATCATCAAATAATTGCTTGGAGCTCACTAATTTAACTTTTTTTTGTTAAAAAGATTAACAGTCTAGTGACTTATATAACAACTTTTAAATAGTTCAATGATCTTTTTTTTATTTCTCAAGGTATCTATCGGAGCGAGCCCAATAATTAATCTTCCGTATTTTGTAGACCGATTAAAGGGAAAAATACTGGCACGAGTTTTAAAGTTACTCTATACCCAAGATAAAGATCAAACCCTCAACCATTAGTTAAGATAAGAGAGACCCTTGTCATCTCACTTAACTCCTATGATTAGTTCAATGACCATTTTGTAAATTTTTAAAATTGAGTAACCAAAACATAAAAATACTAATTATTTAACGAACTCAGGTGTAATTTACCCTATACACATTCAAAGGCATTGTCCTCTTTGGATGTACACCACAAATATCAATAGAACAACTCAGTAATTTGGTAGGAAGCTAAGAAGACAATGTTGAAATCCCTAACTCAACAAATTAACGAGAACGGAAATAAATGAAAGAATGATTATTAAATCTTTATTAACTTTGGCTCACAATTTAAAGATTACATTGAATCAATATTTATAGCTCTTTTTACGATCCAATAACTGCTATTAACATATTACTAACACACACTAACACATCAGAAACTAAGTAACTAAAATAGCCACAACAAACACATGCTTTGACTTACAATTCATAACTTCTAACACGGGTGGAGCCAGAAAATTCTTTTTGTGAGATCGAAATTAAATTGTATATTTTTATAATAGTAAAAATATAATTTTTCTATTTTAATAATCTATATGTTTATAATTTTTTAAAAATTAAATTAAATTTTTATCATTTCGAAGTCAAAATACAATTTTACCATCATTAATTTAGAATTTTATAAACTATAAAAGTGTTTAAATAGAAAATTTTCCAATTTTAGGTGGCCAGTAACCTGCCATCACCCCGAATTCGCCGCTGATCTAACAGACAATACCTTCGAGTCTAAACGCGAGAGAGCATCCTAAAACTGAATAATTACGGAATGATATCCACGATTCGAATCCAGAGCTTCCTTCTCTATTTTTAGACTAATCTCGTAGATTTAGAAATATATATATATATACACATACATACCAATGTTGTTGAACTGTGAGGGCAGTGGCAAACTCGAAAGAAGAGCGTTCCTCATGATCAATAACTGGTTCGGGTTTTTCTTCATATAGAAATTATATCAAACACCTTCCATGCTCAAAGATCAGAAGCTGCAATCTCAAAATGAGACAACAATTTGGGAAATTTTTGATAAATTCGCAAAACATTATACATTAACATACAATCTGAGCCTTAAACTGTCACGCCCCGAATTCAAATATTTCGAAAAACGTAAGAAAAATCATAATAATAAATTTTAAAAAAATGCTGAAGAAAATCATAACCTCACCTCACATCCGAGCCGGCACCGGCAAACGACGAAATGAAGCAGATGAAGAGGGGATGTAAATTCAAGCTATAGAGTAAGATTTGTAAACAGTGACATCATAGTTTATTTATTGCATGAAAATAAATATGAAACGTCTCTAAGGTGAGTCATCAAAGGATGGGAATATATAAGCATAAAGGGTGGCTCTTCATTGCTGGCAAGATTGATGATCAGTTTAATGTCACTTTCAAATAAAATTTTGACTTCGTTTTATTAATGGGAATGGATTAATTATTGAAAAATAAATCGTCAAAACTTAAACTTGGTGATGAATCAACTCAGTAGAAACTCAGTTGTAGAGATGGCAATAAATAACCTCTGAGTTCATTTTGCTCAAAATTCTCTAATGACTTCTTTGATGATACAATTTTACAAAAAATCATTTTAACTCTCATTTGATTTTGCTCAAAAACTCTTGAACTTTAACAGTTTTTTCGGTAAACCATGCCAATAATCATTAATCTATAAGTAAGTTTTTGTTTTGGATACTAAATTAAAAAAAAAATACAATTTACTCACTGAATTATTCAATCATTAGGTTGTTAAGTTTTTTTAGAAGTTCCGCTATCAAGCTCAAAGTGATATTTCGACGATTGGTAGGGTGGATCAATATCCATTGATGAAGTAGAAGAATATACCTTAGGTCCAAGTCGATTTGACGATCGATTAAATAAAATCGAGGAAAAAAACTATTTGAATTTTGATTTGTAAATTCATGACATCCAAATTAATTTAATGAAAAAACTGAACTGTAGAATAAAAGAGAAAAGGAGCTTTCGATTAATAAACAAAACCATATAATATCGGTTTTAATAGTCTAATAACTTAAAATGAATACATTTAAGTAATTCAGCGATCAAATTATAACTTTTTTTTTTGACTGGAAAAATACTAAAACTAATTAATAAACCAAAATGGAAAGGGGTTTGGTAAAAGAGATTACCTTAAAATTGCATAAGTATTTTAATAATTTTATGTAAATAAAATATAGCATAAAAGATTTGACCAAGTAAGACTTGAAAGTCAACCAAGCAATTAGTAAGTTTCTCTTTGTCTTTTCATTTACACTTTGCAGTACATTGATGCAAATAAATTTTAAATTAACATGTGTACCAATATTGATGCAAATAAATTTAAAATTTACAATGGACTTAAATATTCTACATTTTATAATATATATATTTGCCTCTTGATTATCTTCCCTATGGTAGAAGTCAAAATGTATCCATTTTCTCTTATTGAAATAATATATAACACTTTGACCAAATAAGACTCTAAATTCAACTACCAAGCTTCTCTTTGTTTTTTACCTTCATTTTGCAGCACCTTTTTTACTATATATTAATCACTTATTAAGGTGCTATAATCTTGTTATAAATTTTGATTATATCTATTTTTTTCGACAAAATGTTTAGAACTATCATAACCCCTCACAACTTATAAATAAGAGGATAATGCGCTTCAATGCACTCGAACCCACATCTTCCTGTATTAGCAACAATGCCCATATCAATTGAGTCTTATTAAAATATCTTTACATTAAAGGGTAATTAATATTATTATAAAGTATTTTCATCTTTTCATAATTTTATATAATTTTCAGATAAAATAATTTGAAAATCAAACAAAAACAATAAATTCATATAAAACTTTTAACATTTTATTAATAATCATTTGTTGATATATTTTTATAAATATATATTTTTAATGTAAAATATTTCGTTCACCTACCTCATGAATTGATAAAAAGTCCTATATATATATATATATATATATGAGAGATCATAGTAACATATTATAAAATAATAATTGTGCATGCTAAAATTTAAATTTCACTATTTTTATATATCAATTAATTGATTTAAGTTCAAAACACTACCTAAATTTTCTTAATATCCCTTAACTAACCACCCTAGCAATTTTTTTTCACAAGCAGTCCTTCAAAAATTAGAAAAATTTAGATTGTAAACATATATTTGATCTGCAGGCCTAGATACATGGCTTTATTAACTTATGAAAATCTAACTTTGGGTTAAAATAATTAATTAACTTAAATCTAAATTTTTCTAATTTTATGGATTGCATGTGCAACAAGAGTAAAATCCATATTTTTGTAATATAATTGTTCAATCGTCGAGTAAGTTAACGGGAATCGAATCGAATCAATTTATGAAAGAAGATTTTCAATTTGACTCGGTTCAATTTTAATTAGTACTATTTTAGTTAATAAAATTATTTTTATTTATTAGAGTAGACATGTCAATTATTCATTGGGTCACATGATGTTATTTGGTTTAGGCACTAAATTAAAAATTGAAGTCAAACTTAAGTACCAAATTGAACATTGAAATTAAATTAATATACCAAATAGCATATTAATTGGTAAAAGTACATGGAGGCCCTTATACTAGAAGTCGGATTGCATTTTGCCCCTGTCGTAACCATTTTTTTGAGAAACAGTAAACGACGCGGTCGACTTGATTTTCGAAAAAGAAAAGGAAATGGAGTCGCCACCGATCTTTATTTGGTGTGATCGGATCACCTTTGTTTTAATAAATCGTTTAATTTACTAAAACAGTGCTTTTTTGGTCTACGAACTTTGAGAAAACGGGTTCGGAAGTCGATTACGTGCGAGGAAGGATTAGCACCCTCGACACGCCCAAAATTGGTACCAAACTGATTGATTGATGTCCTTTTTGTTGAAAACTTTGAAAGGGTTCGAAAACACAATGCTTTTTATTTTCAAAATTTGATGGGGTTGAAAGGGACGTTAAGACTCTCTTATTATCGAAGAGATAAAGCATCATGTCCAGTAAGTTAGGGCGCAATACTTTAAACTCCCGAAACTAAGCTCGTCTTTTAAAACTTGATTTTCGTTTTAGAAGAGGATCTTCCGTTATTCATCAAATGAGAAATCGGAACCCCGTAAGTTAGGGCTCGATTTCTCAAGATTACAAATACGAAAGATCGCCTCTATTTTTTAAAAAAGAAGCTTATCTCGAAGTATCTAGATGTCGAGTCCAGTAAGTTAGGGCGCGACATTTTGAATATCTGAGATTAAGCGTTTGGTTTAATATTTAAATTGCGATTTCCAAAGGGATATCTCGTTTGTTTAACTTTAACGAGAAGAAATCGGAACCTAGTAAGTTAGGGCTCGATTCATTCGAATTGCTAATACGGAATGTCGATTTTAAAGCTGGAATTTGTGATTTTAAAAGAGATCTTCCGTTGTTAAGCTTAAACGAGAAAAAAAATCAGAAACCAGTAAGTTAGGGCTCGATTTTCTCGAATTGCTAACACGAGATATCGACTGTTATGAAAATTGAGATGTCGAGAAAAATTAGCGAAAATGTGAAAACACGATGTTTTATGCGAAAAGAATAATAAAAGGACACATGCGTATATATGTACACGATAAATCTGAAGGATATATAATATATTGAAGGCGTTTTATATAGTAAGTAGTAGGAAAAATGATGAAGTGATAATAATAACACGATATGGTAGTAATAACAAAGTATGTACATTGTGAAAATGATAATATGATAATGATAATAATAATATACTATATAAGAGATATAATGAGGTAAGCATATTATAATGACGATAGTAATATGATGTTTAAGGAATATGATGAAAATAAATACATACATTACATTGTAATAGTATAATAACAATAATAATATTTTAATATATATGTACGTATATGAGTAACAAAATTTACATGATATAAACTTGATAACATACAAAACAATTTAATACGTAAGAATTGGCTTTAGGATGATAAAATAATATATAATGTAATATAATATAATATAATACAATGTAATATAATATAACATAATATAGTATAATATATAGTATAATAATAATAATGATAATAAGGTAAGAATAGTAATAATAATAATAATAATAGATAATAATAATAATAATAATAGTAATAATAATAATAATAATAATAATAATAATAATAGTAATATAACAAAATGATAAAAATAATAGTAGTAGACATAATAATAATAGATAGCAATAATAAACAAATGAAAAAATAATGATAATAGCAATATAGTAAAATAATAATAATATAATAATAATAGTATTAATAATAAAGGAATAAAAGCGAATTAACCTAAAGGGATTAAATTGAAATTAAAATGAAATTTTAGGGTTAAATTATGAATAAAATAAGGTTCGGGGTCAAATAATAAATAAAACAAAGTTCGGGTCGAATGGTAAATAAAATAAAAGAAAAGGACCGATTTACACGTGGAGGAAATGGAGGACCACGCATAATAATTCCTTTCTACCAAACTCACGTGAAGAGGGGACCAGATTGGAAACCGCACCAAATGTTTGGGCCATATTTTAAAATAACAAAGATCCGATTAAAAAATAAAAATGCGGAAGGGCTAAAAGTGCAATTAGCCCTTCCGCTCGTAAACACGCTGGATCCTAGGCTCGGCCTGGTTGGTCGGATCGGGTCATGTCAAACGACGTCGTTTTGGGGTTAAAACCACCCCAAAACGACGCCGCTTTGTGGGGCTATTTAAGGCCTAAAAATCAAAAAATCATTTCGCTTCTCTGTTTCAAAAAAGAAAAAAACTCCTCTTCCTCTCTAGAGGCTCGAGCACCGGTGAGACTCGGCCAGTAACTCATCGCAATCAAAATCATTGTCATGCCCATCACACATCAAGTGGGTTTTAAAAGGTAAATTTTTCTTTTCTTCCCTTTTATATTTTCCCTTTTTTGCTTTATATGTATGTTTGTGTAAAAAGGATTCGAAATGAAATAAAAAATGAGAAGGGTAAAATCACCTCCTAAAGCTACTGGGTCTGGTTCATTTTGGTTCGTCTCTCCTTCTTTGTTTAATGAGAATTTGCTGCTCTCTATTTTCTCGTTTGAATCTGTTTTGTTTTCCTTTTCTGATAAGTAAAAAAAAAAAAGTCCCTTACAACCGTTTTCTTAGGCTTTAAATAACCAGAAGAAAAATACGTGCCCCCTTTTTACAAAGAAATTGATCGAAAGACCAAAAAGAAAAGAGAAAACCGAAAAAAAAACCCTCTTACATATCTGTTAATCGGCTTTTATAGCCCTAAAAAATTTTGTATTCTCTTCGCTCTCGGTTTCTTTGCGTCTGCTTTTTCTCTTTGCATGGGCATGGGCGGCGGATGACGGGATGGTGGCAGTCTTTGCAGTGGTCGAGGCGGAGTGGCGTCGAGGCGGGTGGGGTGGTTCAATTTGCTGGCTAGGGTTTTTAGAAACCCTAGCATTCTCAATTTTGTTTGGGCCTTTTGGGCCATTTGTAAATGGGCCTTTTATTTTTTATTTTTTTTTGTCAGTGGTCGGCAATTTTGGGCTTTGTACAATCACCTCTTTGCTCATTATCGTAACGAGAATAGAGCAAAGACTTAAAAAGCCAATGTTGCCCTACCTCCGAAGTCTTGGCCTCTCGGTGCTTTTCTTGAGTAGCGTCGTTTCGCCCACCGCATCTTATTGCTTCAATCCACTCACCGATATGTGGCTTCAATCTCTTCTTTGCGACTTCAATGGGATGTGACTTGTTTACTTTCGATCGCTTCTTGCAAATTTAGGAATGTCTAAATGCTATCTTCAATCGATCCTTGCAAACTCAAGGACCACCGACCGATTTCTTCGATTTACTTCTTACTCCACTCGGAACTTGAGGAATAAGAATTGGGAGAAGAGATTCGTAGTCTCCATCTTCTCTACCTAAACTTCAAAGAAATAAGGACTTATCCTCAATGTTAACTCGTGGAGACGGATTTGTAATCTCAACCTACTCCACTGGAACTTAGAGGAAATAAGATTTCAGGAGAAGAGATTCGTAGTCTCTATCTTCTCTACCAAACTTCAAAGAAATAATGATTGATCCTCATTGTTAACTCGTGGAGACGGGATTTATAATCTCAACCTACCCCACCGAACGTCGAGGAAATGAGAATTTAGGAGAAGAGATTTGTAATCTCCATCTTCTCTCATCAAACTTCAAAGGAACTAATGATTGATCCTCATTGTTAACTCGTGGAGACGGATTTGTAATCTCAACCTACTCCACTGGAACGTCGAGGAAATAAGAATTCAGGGAGAAGAGATTTGTAATCTTCATCTTCTCTACTGAAACTTCAAAGGAATAAGGATGTAACTTCATTGTTAACTCAGGGAGACGGGATTTGCAATCTCAACCTACTCCACTGGAATGTCGAGGAAATAAGAATTCAGAACTTTCCAATTTGCTTCCTTACTGCCTTCAGGAAGATTTCAATCTTCAGCCTGCTCCTCTACCATCTCGAAGGAGCAAAATCTGAACTTTTCAAATTGCTTCCTTACTATCTTCAGGAAGACTTCAATCTTCAGTCCGCCCCACTACCATCTTGAGGGAACGAAAATCTGAACTTTAATATTGCTACACTGTTCTTTGAGGAACCTGTCCTGTAGAATTAATTTTATGTGCTTATGCTTATGCAAATGGTGGGGATGCTATGATCAGAATGACTCAAAGCCTCCTAACTACATGTGTTATGAATGACACTTTTATGAATGCAAAATGTCATGAGAGTGATCTTTTTACAATGATTAGAATGCAATGAGTCGAATGCTCTTAACTAAACATGCTTTGAAATGATGTATGAATGCAAAATGAAGTGATCCCTTTTTAAATGCTTGGGGTCGTCATTGCTCGTAATTCATCAAGGTTCTATCACTAATACGTTATCATGCTTTCTTGTTCAGCTAGTATCTTTATAGAAAGCCCAAAAACAATGATCATATTCTGCTCAACAAGCTTGCCCCGCTGTAATTTCAGGGTCCCTTCCACTGTACCTTCTGAGACATAAAGTTTGTATCTCTCACTGCAACTTTCGGAGAATAACATTTGGTTTCTTCTATCCATCCTGTGTAACTTTCGAGGTATAGGATCAATTCGATCTGTTACACCATTCAACGTGTAATGACCAGATGTGTAGGATCGATATGTGCATGAATGCAGAGTATCATTTTCTTTTCTCGAGAATGATCCTTTTGTATCTTTGGGTTGGCATTGCTCGTTATCTGTCAAGGTCGTATCACCGCTAAATGTATCGTCTTTTGGTTCAACCAATAAAAGGTCCAAAGAGATAATCATCTTTCTCTAATATTTCCAAACCTTGAGCTGAGTGAGTTCTAAACAATAGTCTTGTTTCAGGTCCTTGTATTATTCAGAAGCTTCCAGAGTAATATGCAAAACTCCTTTTATGAAAGTATTATTAGTCCACTAATCGTTATTTCACTGCAAAATGCCCGAAAAAAGATTGTAAAAATGGACAAAAAGGAAACTGATTGAGAGCATAGCTCGAAACAAACAAGTTAATCAAAGCTAGCAAATGCAATTAAGAAGGAAATTTATCGGTGGTATTTTGAAGAATAAAATAACCACAAGTAACAAAAATGGGTAAAATGGAAACTAAGTGCCCAGATATCGCACTTGAGCTTCTGCTCCAACTTCGAGGACCATTTTGAGCTTAATATGTGTTTAGGGATCCAGAGTACTTTGTCGATGCCCCAAGACGTAACATACTTCTTGAGCGTAGCAAGACTACTGAATTCCTACTTTCAATCAAAATTTTGAGCTGCCTTCTCGGTTTTCAACTCAAATACCCTTTGGTCTCAAAGCGCCACTTTCATGGGTTTTCGCCTTGGCCTCTCCTTTTTCTTTTTCTTTTTTTTTCTTTTTTCTTTTTTTTTTGTTTTTTGTTTTTTTGTGTTTTTGTTTTGTGTTTTTCTTTTTCTTTTTCTTTTTTTTGTACATTTGACCTCGTTGAATACTTTCAATCAAGCTTACTGGAGGCATTCTGCTTCATCTAATTCAATCTAAACTTGGGGAAAAGGAATCTTATCTTCCAACAATTGTTTCCCCTTTCATAAACCAATGGGAAAGATGCCCCGGCAAAAGTCCTGGCCAATATTCAAGGAACCTAAAGGGTAAACGGTAACTTCCCTATGCCAACCTTTACAAGTCTCAGCTATTTTTTCAAAAAATCTTGAATGTTTTTTTTTATATAACTGTCGACTTTGTAATTTTGGCATATGAAGCGACCTTCACCCTCTCAGTGAGGTAACCAACGACCATGAATATGGATCGATGTTGGCTAAAAGCTTTCGATGAGACTGGCTTGTTAACATCCATGCTTCAAAAACGGAGAAGGCACAGTCTTCTTCGATTTGACATTTTATAGCATAACAAGTGCAATTTCTCTTTCTTAGTGAACCAATAGCCTGAGCCTCTTGAGTAGCTAGGCTGTTGTAAAACATAGGTTCCTTAAACCCCAACCTTAACAGTATACCTATGTTTTAGTAGTTTGTCATGCCTTGATATGATCGTGCGAAAACATCTTGAATTCCTAAAAATAGCTCAACGAGGTCTTGCCTTATTCCTACGAGGAGCTACGCTTCCATCTTCATCTCCTTTGTTAGTTCATAGCGTCTGCTGACACTTCATAAGGCAGGATCTACCATTGGGGAAGTAAGTCACAATCCTTGTCATCTTTAAAGCCCTTAGATCTCTCTAGATACATATCTCACTAAAAAGGGAGTCAGTAACAACGTCGCTCATGTCATTGATATCCTGGGGCCCTCAGTAGAAAATCCAAAGAATAAATGATCCTAAGGATGATTATTCGTATGATATGGTCATGAGCGAAAAATATTCAAGATGAAATGTAAAGAATGAAAATATTTACTTGGAAAGATGCATTTTATTGAAATAAAAATTCTGGACACAAGCCTACTTCTCAAAAGAAATCTTATTGCTTCCAGTAGCTTGAAGCAACAAGTGTGTTTTACACATTACTCTAGATTAGCTTTAAAAATACATGTTTCTTCCACAGTCTCATTATTCAAAACACTCTCAAGTACATAAAGGCGGATGTTCTAAAACTTTTATTCCTCGATTCTCTTGGGCATACCATTGCTCAGTCATCGAACTTCACAATACCCATGTTGATGAGATTTTCCACCAATTTCTTGAAAGTGAGGCAATTTTCTATCGAATGGCCTGTGATCCCCACGTGATACTCACACTGCGCGTTTGGGTCATACCATTTTGGAAATGGAGGTTGCATCGGTTTTGGATATTGGGGAGACACAACGTGCATCAAATAAACTTTGATACAACTCTTATATGTCATAGGATTGACGTAAATTGGAGTTTTTCAATGTTTTTCCTTGTACGAGATTCTTTCCTTGATGAATCTTGATACTCGATGAGGCTGATTTGAGTCCCTCATGTTTGTATTATTCACCTCGTCATCCTTTTCCTAGAAACAGCCTTCTATGGTTTCCCGCTTCAATCTTGCAAGATCGATTGCATGTTCGATCATTTTCCCGCCATTACCATGTCGGCAAAGCTCTTGGTGGTACTCCCATCATATGGGTTATGAAAGGAGCCTTGAGTGTTGATGAAGAGCATGGTAGTTTCTTTTTCTAAAAGGGTGGTTGGACTGCATGGCAACCTCCTCCACCTTTATGCTGTATTGTCTAAAACTCTCGCTTTATCTTTTTCCATGCTTTGCAAAGTAATTCTATTCGTACCATGTCCGTAACGTGGTGAAATACTTTAGAAATGCTTGGGCGAGATCTCTCCAGAACTAATGTTGGCTGACTAAGTTGGTTATACCATTTAGCAGCTGCGCCCACTAAACTTTCTTGGAAACAATGGATTAAGAGTTGATCATTGTGCACGTAGCCAGCCATTCGTCTACAGAACATAGTGATGTGGGCCTCTGGACAGCTAGTCCCACTGTATTTTTCAAATTCAGGCATTTTGAACTTTGGTGGAAGCACCAAGTTTGGGACCAAACTTAAGTCCTTAGCGTCTACCCCATGACGGTAGTCGCCAGCCTCTATTTCTTTAAACTTCTTCTAACCACTTACAACGGTCCTCAAGTTGCCTTGGCGTGTCGATTCTTGCTTGGTCTATTTTTGCCATTTCATCAAAATCGGGACTATAGGGTTAGTCGGACCTTCTCGTGATTAGTGCTGAACCAATGAGAAGTCTACCGCATTGCGGTCTCAACTCGCACTGTGGCTCGATAACAACAAAGCGTCCTTTGGGGACATATTTTGGTGGTGCTTGGGTATTTGGCGGGTAAATCCGGAGGTAAGGTGGTCGTCATCATTCCTCGAGCTAGCGGCGCCCTTTCCTCGTTCATTGGCCAATAGTTGCGCCGGTGACTTATCATGTTGTTTTGGGACTCTTGCATCCGTTCTATCATATCTTCTTTGGAGCTTCATCATTTGCTCCTCATGATTCTGCTTCTGTATTTCCTTCCGAAATTGTTCAAACCTTTGATCCATTTTCTTTGTCTTATCACATGTACTGTAATGGTTCTCAGTTTTTAGATTTTCCTTTTCTCCCTCTCTGTATTAATTTTAACTAATTAGGCTCTTTCTATGAATTTAAATGCATATGATGTAATGCGATGCAAATGCATGAATGCAGAAAGAGAACATCGATTCTGATCAACTTCATTTTAGAAAACTTTATTAGAAGGCGAAACCCTTTAAATAAAGCAGATTACAAATATGCTTTTGCCCTAAGGCCTAAGGTTTTGATTTTCCCAAGCAAGGAGACTAGCTCTTGATCATGACCCGATGGTAGCTCGTATCTCACGCTCAATATGTCACTTCAGCACCAAAGTCATGGGTGATCACCTACCTCTTGAATCTGGATTATCGCTTCACCGTGAGGTAGTTCGACTTTTAACTTGCTCGCGAGAATGGCGAAGCTTCTCCTCCCACTCCTTTCTCTCATTTCCGAAGCTCAACTGGAGCTCACTCTTGAGTAATACCGATTCTAGCTCTTCAACCTTACCTTTCATTTCCTCGATTCGCTTAGGGCTTGACTTCAGTTGGCTTTTTGACTTCGATGATGGTGTAGAAGTCGCCCCAGCTCAGCTATTCTAGCTTTTAGTCCCTTGTTTTCTAATTAGCTTGACTCTAACCGTGTGCGGGCGGCCACATTGCCTTCTACTTTATCAAGGAATTCGCTTTCCATAACCAGCTTTCTAACTCAGAAACTGACCGTGAATCGATGCCTCTTAAAATATGAAATGATATGCACAAAAAGAATGAAACACAACAAGTTAATATCATGGAATATAAGGCAAGTAAAATAAGCAAACACCTATCTGGGTGACCGCTAAGGTTTGACATAGCTCTACCTAAGGTGGGCTCCTAGGGCTCACTATATGCGGTTTAGTTCTAAAGTTCGAGGTACCTGAACCAGCAGATTCCTCGTTCCTCACCCATTATAGGCTCATACGGACCGAGTTCGGTTCAGGGGAATACATTTCCCTATGGCCATGCGGAAGTGAAAACTTTACGAAGACATAGGTACGGATGTATTCCGAAAGTAGTCCATTAGCCCATGCGGAGGTGAAAACCTCACGAAGGCATAGCTTCTCACTTCCACTTAAAGGTGTGACCACAACGGCCATGCAATGTAATGCCAAAGTATTTACGAGGCTAATATTGAAGGTGCATTACGAAAAGCATGATTTTTCCAAAACCATTTTAATTAAAAGGACAAAAATCAATCAATCTATGGCTTGACCCTCGAGTCCCCAGTGGAGTCGCCAAGCTATCGTAACCATTTTTTTGAGAAACAGTAAACGACGCAGTCGACTCGATTTTCGAAAAAGAAAAGGAAATGGAGTCGCCACCGATCTTTATTTGGTGTGATCGGATCACCTTTGTTTTAATAAATCGTTTAATTTACTAAAACAGTGCTTTTTTGGTCTACGAACTTTGAGAAAACGAGTTCGGAAGTCGATTACGTGCGAGGAAGGATTAGCACCCTCGACACGCCCAAAATTGGTACCAAACTGATTGATTGATGTCCTTTTTGTTGAAAACTTTAAAAGGGTTCGAAAACACAATGCTTTTTATTTTCAAAATTTGATGGGGTTGAAAGGGACGTTAAGACTCTCTTATTATCGAAGAGATAAAGCATCATGTCCAGTAAGTTAGGGCGCAATACTTTAAACTCCCGAAACTAAGCTCGTCTTTTAAAACTTGATTTTCGTTTTAGAAGAGGATCTTCCATTATTCGTCAAATGAGAAATCGGAACCCCGTAAGTTAGGGCTCAATTTCTCAAGATTACAAATACGAAAGATCGCCTCTATTTTTTAAAAAAGAAGCTTATCTCGAAGTATCTAGATGTCGAGTCCAGTAAGTTAGGGCGTGACATTTTGAATATCTGAGATTAAGCGCTTGGTTTAATATTTAAATTACGATTTCCAAAGGGATATCCGCTTGTTTAACTTTAACGAGAAGAAATCGAAACCCAGAAGTTAGGGCTCGATTCATTCAATTGCTAATACTGAATGTCGATTTTAAAGTCGAATTTGTGATTTTAAAAGAGATCTTCCGTTGTTAAGCTTAAACGAGAAAAAAAATCAGAAACCAGTAAGTTAGGGCTCGATTTTCTCGAATTGCTAACACGAGATATCGACTGTTATGAAAATTGAGATGTCGAGAAAAAATTAGCGCGAAAATGTGAAAACACGATGTTTTATGCGAAAAGAATAATAAAAGGACACATGCGTATATATGTACACGTATAAATACGAAGGATATATAATATATTGAAGGCGTTTTATATAGTAACGGTAGTAGAAAAAAATGATGAAGTGATAATAATAACACGATATGGTAGTAATAACAAAGTATGTACATTGTGAAAATGATAATATGATAATGATAATAATAATATACTATATAAGAGATATAATGAGGGTAAGCATATTATAATGACGATAGTAATATGATGTTTAAGGAATATGATGAAAATAAATACATACATTACATTGTAATAGTATAATAACAATAATAATATTTTAATATATATGTACGTATATGAGTAACAAAATTTACATGATATAAACTTGATAACATACAAAACAATTTAATACGTAAGAATTGGCTTTAGGATGATAAAATAATATATAATGTAATATAATATAATATAATACAATGTAATATAATATAACATAATATAGTATAATATATAGTGTCGAAACCATTTTTTTGGTTGGAAAACGGGCCGACTTTAAAAGGAAAACGGGAGTCGCCACCAATCCTTTTTTGAAGTGTGATTGGGCCACTTATAAAACATTTTGGTCTACGAGTTTTAAGAAAACGGGTTCGGGAGTCGGTTACGCACGAGGAAGGGTTAGCACCCTCGCAACGCCCAAAATTGGTACCGTATTGATTGATTAATGTCCTTAATATCGAAAGTTAGAAAATATTTTAGAGTAGGGAAAAAATATTTGAATGACTCATATTGATACCAAACTCTCTTGTTCAAAAGTCGAAATATCATGTCCAAAGACGATAGACACGATGCTTCAAACTCTCAATCCCAAGATCATCTTATGATTTCCAAAATACGTGGAATGTAATTTGAAAAAGGGTATTTCACTATTTGGCTAAAATAAAACCGAAACCCAGCACGATTGGGTACGATTTTTTGAATTTCCAATCATGAAATATTGCCCTTATTTAAGAAATACGATAAAAAAAATTTGTGAAGGATATCTCGTTGTTTAGATGAACAGAAAATCGAAACCCAGCATGATTGGGTACGAATTTCTTGAACTTCCAAACACGAAACATTGCCTCATTTTCAAAACAATCGAAATCTTTAAAGGACATTTAGTGATCTAGATGAACAAAAAAATCGAAGCCCAGCACGATTGAGCACGATTTCTCGAACCTCCAATCACGTAATGTTACCTTTGTAAAATCCCTTTTTTATGAATTTTGAAAAAAGGGTAAAATCGTTAAGGTGTCATTCAAAATCATTGACCGACATGGGATAACAAGAACAAAAAAATAAATTTCAATAGTAAGTTACCAAAAAAAATAAAAATAATGAAGGTAACAAAAATAACAAAAGGAGCAACATTAATATTGGTAAAGAAACATAAAATAATAACCATAATAACAAAAACAAAAATAATAGAGACCTATATATACACATAATTAATATGATAATAAAATAACAAGAAACATATTGAAAATAACAAGAAATATAATAATAATAATAACGGATATAATACAACTTAATAATATTAATAATAATATATAATTAAAAGAATTAAAGCAAATAAGAATATATATATATACAATAATAATAATAATAATAATAATAAAATAAGAAAATAATAGTTATTAGTAAAATAGTAAAAAAATATTAGATAACAATAAAATAATGGATATAATCGAATATAAAAATTAAAGTAAACAATTATATATATACATATATATTGATGGTAAAAAAAAATTAATTTAGTGATAAAACAACAAAATAATTAAAAAAGGACTAAATTGGGTAAAAAACCGAATATCTGGGGCTGATTTTAAAAATAAGTAATGATAAAGGAGTAAATTATAACGCGCGCGAAACTTAGAGGGGCTGAAAGGGCAATAAACCCCACTGTGCAAAACGCAGCACTTAAATAGGGACTTAATTGAACTCAAAAGAAATTTTTGGGGTCAAATCGGAAGGAAAAAAACCTGATTTTAAAACCAGTAAAAAGCGGAGGGGCTAAACGTGCAATTAGCCCCTCCGAGGCAAAACATCGTGATCCTATCCTGGTCGGGTCGGGTTATGGTCGGGCCCAAAACGACGTCGTTTTGGCCCCTGACCCTGATGCCTAAAACGGCGCCGTTTAGCTCTTGTTATAAAAACAATTTTTCCCTTAAAACAAATCATTTTCATTCTTTCAAGGGAAAAAAAAAACCAAAAGCCCTCAACACTCTCTCTCTCCCTTACTGTCCGGACTAGATTCCGGCCAGGCCTGATCACCGGACCACCGTCGACCGCCGTCGCCGGCCACCGTTCACGGTGGCCAGAATCTGAAAAGGTGAGGGTTTTTTTTTTATATAAAGCCTTTATATGTGTTTTAAAAAAACCAAAAACAGATTCCGAAAAAGGAAAAGATAAAAAAAAATAAAAATAAAAACAGAAAAGGAAACAAAATGAAACCTTTGCTTTCTTTTCGTATTTCTCTGAACTCTTTGTTTACAAGTGTTGGTTTTTTTTCTCTCCCAAAAAACCCTAATCTCCCCTCCTTTGATTTCTGTTGTGGCTTTTATAGCCCTTTTTTTTACAATCGGTTCGTTTCCTGTTTTACAGGTTCGTGATAAATCTGGCTTCCAACGTGGCGACGTGGTGGCGCGAGTTGTGGACGCGATCGTTCGGAGGTGGGTCCTGCTGGCGCGGGGCGTGCAGCGCTAGGACTCTCCGACTTAGGGTTTCTTCCTTTTTTATTTTCTATTTTGTTTTGGATTTGGGCTGTGTTTTTGGATTGTAGTTTTGGGCTTCATTTTCTTTGGGCCTCGAAAGAAAAATTGGGCCTTACAGCTGCCCCTCTTTGCTTATTGTCGTGCAACGAGAATAGAGCAAAGACTTTAAAAGGACCAATTTTGCCCTAGCTTGTTCGATCTTGACTTCCTGATGCTTCCTTTTTCCAGGTAGCTTTATTCCACCCACTGCATTCCAGAGGTGTGGAAGTTTTGTTTCGATCTGCTATCTTTAGCTCGCCCACCTCGCCGGTGGAGATAAGGCTTCAATCTTCGATCTGCTCTACTCCTTCTCAGTAGAGATAAGATCTGTTATCTTCAATCCGCTCCACTCCTGTTCGGTGGAGATAGGATTTGTCTTTTGATCTCGCTTTCTACTCCTCGCCGGTAGAGATAAGATCTGTTATCTTCAATCCGCTCCACTCCTGCTCAGTGGAGATAGGATCTACTATCTTTAGCCTGCTCCACTCCTGATCAGTGGAGATAAGGCTTCTTCGATCTGCTCTACTCCTCGCCAGAGAGATAAGATCTCGCTGCTTCAATCCGCTCCACTCCTTTCCGTGGAGATAGGATTTGTCTTTTGATCTCGCTCTACTCTCGCCAGAGAGATAAGATCTGTTGTCTTCAATCCGCCCACTCCTCGCCAGTGGAGATAGGATCTACTATCTTTAGCCCGCCCCTCCTCCTCGCCAGGAGATAAGGCTTCAATCTTGATCTGCTCTACCTCGCCAGAGAGATAAGATTCATATCTTCAATCCGCCCACCTCGCCGGTGGAGATAGGATTTGTCTTTTGATATGCTCTACTCCTGCCAGTAGAGATAAGATCTCATTATCTTCAATCCGCTCCACCTCGCCGGGGAGATAGGATTCGCTGCTGATCTGCTTACCTCCGCCAGAGAGATAAGATCTGTTGTCTTCAATCCGCCCACTTCGCCGGTGGAGATAGGATCTACTATCTTTAGCTCGCCCACTCCGATCAAGGAGATAAGGCTTCCTCGATCCGCTATACTCGCCAGAGAGATAAGATCTGTTGTCTTCAATCCGCTCCACTCCTGCCAAGGAGATAGGATCTACTATCTTTAGCTCGCTTCACCTCGCCGGTGAAGATAAGGCCGGAATCTTCGATCCGCTCTACTCCCGCCGCCGGAGATAGGATTTGTCTGCTGATCTGCTCTACCTCGCCAGAGAGATAAGATCTGTTATCTTCAATCCGCTCCACTCCTCGCCAATGGAGATAGGATCTACTATCTTTAGCTCGCTCCACTCTCGATCGGTGGAGATAAGGCTTCTCGATCCGCTCTACTCCTCGCCAGAGAGATAAGATCATTGTCTTCAATCCGCTCCACTCGCTTTCGGTGGAGATAGGATCTACTATCTTTAGCCTCGCTTCACCTCGCCGTGAAGATAAGGCTAGAATCTTCGATCCGCTTACTCTCGCCAGCAGAGATAAGATCTACACTCTTCAGAACTCCAATTAACCTTGCTACATTGTCCTCCGAGGAACCTACCTGTAGAAGTGATTTCATGGGATCTATGCATATATCAAATGATTAAGATGTCATGAAAGATGCTCCTAACCCTATGTATCATGAATGTTATGAATGGATGCAAATGTTATGAGAATGATCCATTTTAACATTTAGGTCATTATTGCTTGTCGCTTATTAAGGTGACCCCGACGATGTCTTCTCTGCTCAGCTTGATACTTTTAACAACTAATCAAGATGTCGCCACCGCTTAAACCCTTGTCTCAAGTCTCGAGCCCTTTTAAGCTCGGTTAGTTCTAAACAACCGTCTCTCTTCGGATTCTTGTATTTTTAGAAACTTTCGAGTAGTGCATAAAACTTCTTTTGTGAAAGTATTGTTAGTTCAAGAATCATTATTTCAAAGAAAATGCTTGAAACAAGACTATAGAAATGAATGTAATGAAATTTATTCAGGATAAAAACCCGCGAAAAAATGGGTTGAACAAGGAAAACAAATTCCATTAAGGTACAATATGAGTAAGAATGGTATTGATGCCCCAGATATCACAGTCTGAGCTTTTCTGTATGTACTTCTTGAAGACCACTCTGAGTTCAACATGTGTCTAGAAGATCCATGGTACTTTGTAGATGCCCCAAGACGTAACATATCTCCTCATTGTTAATTCAAGTATAAGCGAACCATCAGTATGCCCCTCACGAGTTGATCATACTTTGAGCCGCCTTTTTTGGGTTTTCAACTCGAGCCCTTTGGTCTCAAAGCGCCCTTTGCGGGTTTTCGCTTTGGCCTCTCCGTTTTTTTTTTGACTGCAAGATGCCCCTTTGTGGTTTTTCATCTTGGTCCACTTTCAAGCGAAGTACTTCTTGACTGAGTCTGCGTTAATTGGATTTGGCGGACTTTTTGCCGCCTATCTCGGCTAGTATCAAAGCTCCTCCGAAAAGGCCTTCTTTACAACGTAGGTCCTTCCCAATTAGGCATCCACTTTCCTCAAGTCCTTTTGCATAGGAGGATCTGTTTCAACACCAAGTCTCCTCATGGAATACTCAGGCGGACTTTCTTATTGTAGCTCGCATCATTCGCTTCGTACAATTGACCATGGCGAATAGCTCTTAGCCTCTTTTCCTCAATTAGATTCAATGATCATATCGAGATTGAACCCATTCGCTTTGTCCAACTTTAGCTCGACAAAACTCGAGTGAAGGGATCTCAACTTCAATAGGCAAACTGCTTCCATCCCATAAACCAACGAGAAAAGAGTTGCCGGTAGAGGTTCTAACGATGTTCGATAGGCGTAGAGGCAAGCGGTAACTTTTCATGCTAGTCCTTGTAGGTCTCAACCATCTTCCCCACAATTTTCTTGATATTTTTATTAGCCGCCTCAATCGCTCCATTTATCTTGAAGCGATATGGCGACGAGTTATGGTGCTTAATGTTGAACTGACTGCAGACTTCTGCTATCGCTTTATTGTTCAAGTTTAGTGCATTATCGGACACGATCCTTTCTGGCATACCGTAGCGACATATGATCTCCTTCTTCAAAAACTTGCTAACTGCCGTCTTCGTGATATTAGCATATGAAGCTGCCTCTACCCATTTGGTGAAGTAATCAATGACCACGAAGATGAAACGATGCCCATTAGAAGCTTTCGGTGAGATCGGCCCAATGACATCCATGCCCCACATTGAGAAAGGCCATGGAGAAGTCATAACATGAAGAGGTGAATGAGGCACATGGATCTTGTCTCCATAAACCTGGCACTTATGGCACTTCTTGGCATAACGAATGCAGTCTCCTTCCATCGTGGACCAGTAATACCCGAATCTCATGATTTGCCTGGCCATCGTAAACCCATTGGCATGTGTTCCACAGACCCCATCATGAACTTCTTCTAGGATTTTTCTAGCTTCAACAGCATCCACACATCTGAGCAACACTTGATCCCTCCTTTTTTTATACAGGATCTCTCCATCTAGGACATAGTCGCTGGCAAGTCTTCTCAATGTCTTCTTATCATTTTCAGTCGCTTGATCGGGATATTCGCGGCTTTTCACATATTGCAGAATATCATAGTACCAAGGATGATCATCTCTCTCTTCCTCTTCGTCAATATTGAAACAATGAGTCGGAGTCTCACAAATACTCATTTGGATAGGCTTCATACCCTCCTGCTCATTCACTTTGATCATAGAAGCTAGAGTGGCCAAAGCATCAGCCATCTGGTTTTCATCCCGCGGGAGGTAGAAGAATGTAATATCATCAAACTCCTCAATTAGTTCAAAAATTAACTTTCGATAACTGATCAGTTTGGGATCTCTTGTTTCCCATTCTCCTTTGAGCTGATATATGACAAGAGCAGAGTCTCCGTATACCTCTAGCACCTTAACTTTGTGGTCTATGGCTGCTCGGATCCCCATGATACACGCTTCGTATTCTGCCATGTTGTTTGTGCAATCGAAGTCCAACTTGCAAGTGAATGGATAGTGTTCTCCATTTGGGGATACCAGGACTGCCCCAATTCCATTACCAACGGCGTTTGATGCTCCGTCAAAGTTCATCTTCCAGGGACGATCTTCTAAGATATCTTCTTCAATTGTAGCTACAAACATCAGATCTTCATTAGGAAAATCAAAATTAAGGGGCTCATAATCATCTAGCGCCCTGCTGGCTAAGAAATATGCTATTGCACTCCCCTTCACCGCCTTCTGATTCACATAGACAATGTCGAACTCAGAGAGTAAAATTTGCCATCGGGCCATTCTTCCATTCGAGGCCATCGACTCCATCATGTATTTCGGAGGGTCCAATTTCGAGATTAACCAAGTCGTGTGGTACAACATGTATCGCCTCAACCTCCGAGTTGTCCGCACCAATACACAACACAATTTCTCAATTGGCGAGTATCTCATTTCACACTCGGTGAATTTCTTCGAGGTAATATATCGCCTTTCTTTCCTCCCCTGTCTCATCGTGTTGGCTAGCACACATCCCATTGAGTTATCGAACACCGCCGATACAAAATCAAGGGTCTATCGGATCGGAGGCATTAATACTGGGGTGTTGGACAAATATTGTTTAATCTTGTCAAACGCCCTCTGGCATTCATCATCCCAAATGCCTGGATTGTGCTTCTTAAGAAGACGGAATATTGGATCACATTTCTCAGTCAGTTGTGAAATAAACCGAGCGATGTAATTCAATCTCCCTAGAAAACCTCGGACTTCCTTCTGAGTGCGCGGTGGAGGCAATTTTTGTACGGCCTTGACTTTATCCGGATCTACTTCAATTCCTTTTGCACTGACCACGAAACCCAATAGCTTCCCTGATCGAGCCCCGAAGGTACATTTGGCTGGATTGAGCTTCAGCTGAAATTTCCTCAATCTCAGGAACAGCTTCCTCAATACTTGCACATGCTCCCCTTCCGTTCGAGACTTTGCGATCATGTCGTCGACGTAGACCTCAATCTCCTTATGCATCATGTCATGGAACAAGGTTACCATAGCCCTTTGGTATGTGGCTCCCGCATTCTTTAACCCAAATGGCATCACTTGGTAACAAAAAGTCCCCCATAAGGTTATGAAGGTGGTCTTTACCATGTCCTCAGGATGCATCTTTATTTGATTGTATCCCGAGAAACCGTCCATGAAGGAGAAAAATGAAAACCTCATTGTTATCCACTAAAGTGTCAATGTGAGGTAGTGGGAAGTTGTCTTTCGGTGGCCTTATTTAGGTCCCCGTAATCGACACACATTCGGACTTTTCCATCCTTTTTAGGACAGGAACACATTGGCTACCCATTTTGAGTAATTTACTACTCGTAAGAACCCGACATCAAATTGCTTCTAACTTCTTCCCTTATCTTTATTTGTGACATCGGTCTCATCCTTCAAGCTTCGTTGGACCGGCTTGCATTCTCTTTTTATGGGGATACGGTACCGCAATATCAAGACTCAACCTGGCATGTCTTGATCGACCACGCGAAGACATCTTTGAACTCCAATGAAAGTCTAATGAGGTCCCGCTTGTTTCATGGGTTATGCTTGCATCTGATTTTTACTTCTTTCCCATCCTCTGAAGCACATTTTCAATTATCTCTTTATGAGGTAGAATCGGCTTCTCCTCCGCTCTACCATCCTTAACAAATCCGGAGATAAATCATAATCTTCGTCATCCTGCAAAGTCCCGAGATCCTCCGGGCACGTGTCTTGCTCATAAGGGAATTACGAATTCATAGCGTCACTCATGACATCGATATCCGGGGACCTATGGTAGGTATAAAGAATATTCAATGAAAATGAATTTAAGGATGACTTATTTATGCGTTATGATTATGAATGGAGTGGAGCGAAGTAAAAGAATTATTGCATGAAATGGAAAGAAAATGCACTTCTTATTGAAAATAATGATGCGTGAACATGCCTATTTCACAAAAATTCTTATTGTTCCTAGGCTTGAAACAATAAGTGTGTTTTGAACATTACTCTGCTTTTATTCCTAAAACTACGAGAATTTCTTCCGCATCCAGCTTGTCCGAACACTTCCAGGCTTGTAGGGCTAATACCCGCCAAGTTTCTTCTCCTCGAACTTTTTCGCACCACGTTGATGTTTAAACTTCGCATCATGTCTTCAATTGTTTCTCATTCATGACCTCCTCGTCTCGAATGAATAATCCCTTCGACACGAATGAATTAGATATGTGGGGAAAGGTCATTGAACCCCACTCAATCTCAAAGACCATTCAATCGTGCCCTTCGCCTTTCATGCTTCCTCTCTAGCTCCTCTTTTCTCTCTGTTCAGTATCCGGTCTATACCCTAGACCAAAGCGATCCCGCTTTTCAACCAACCACAGCACTCTGACCGACCTCGAGATATTTTCCAAGTCCCTTCCGCATTGCTCCTTTTCCCATTGTCAACTGTAGCCCATCCTCGTTGCTTCGAGAGTTTGAGCACCGGGATCCCGCTTCCTTCACTTATAAAAGTCGCATTTACAAACTCTAACGACCTGAAGGAGCACTCTATGGCCTCTGCATCATTCTCTATGTACGGTGCATCACTAATAACGGACGCGATGATATCTTCCTCTGTATTTATAGTTATCAACCGGCCCTCTGTTACTAATTTCAGCTTTTGGTGCAATGACGATGGTACAGCTCCCGCTGAGTGGATCCACGGCCTCCCCAATAAGCAATTATAAGAGGGCTTGATGCTCATCACAAGGAAATCTACCTCGTACGTATTTGGCCCAATTAGGAGGGGTATCTCAATCCTCCCCATTACCTCTCTCTCGGTGCCATCAAATGCTCTCACTATATTTTGGCACGTTTTCATGTGAGAGTCGTCTACTGTAACTTTATCCGGTGTAAAGTAGGGCAAAACATTCAATCTTGAGTCATTGTCAATTAATACCCGGCAAGGTATACCCTTTACATCGGGTAGTGATGTGCAATGCCTTGGTAGATCCCCAAACCCGTGGTATTTCATCATCACCGAACGAGATGAAATTATCTACGCCATGTTATTTACAAGACGGTCCACTTATTTATCAAATGTCATCACCACATAACCGGGTTCAATGCTTTCATTAACGCACCACGGTGTCCTTCCGAGTTTAGCGGTAAGGTCAATATCGATGTCGTGTGGCGGTACCGCTTGTGTAACTATTCCACCACACTTTGTACTCACCGTGCTTCGGAACTTCAAGAACTCTCCTACCTCATCCTCTCATTCGGGTTTATTAACCGGTGGTCCCGTCTTCTCGTCTCCCTTCTCGTCATAAAGGACTCAGCTTCTGGGTCGGGTATCTTTGGCAATTCTTTTTCCCAAATCGTTCATAGTACAATCGTAATTCCAAGGTACCCTCTTGTCATCTTTATAAGAAAAAATCACGGGTCTCTGAATTACGATCTTGATGTATTCTTAGGAGCAAAATTACGTGTTTTCGATTATGACCCTCGGTGCCACCTTCACCCCTACCTCGTCGACCCTCGGCGTGATAATCACACGTGGGTGATTGACTTCGAGATCCTTTCTGCGACCTCCTTCCGTGGAACATACATCCTCTCTTTCCACCAAATCAAAGAACTCCACTCTTTATTATCCATTAGCCCTTGTACTAGGGCTCTAAATTGATTACATTCTTTGGATTTCATGACCTTCCTTGTCATGGAACTCACAAGAGTTCCTTGTATCGAAGACACTCTCACATTCTCTTGCGTAACTAGTCCAACCTTCGCATTTCTTTCCAAACCATTCTCAACGGGTTCGACCTCGGCAATCTCTGTTTGAACCTCCTCCCCTGCTTTCAACTATCGCGTTTACCCATTATCGGCATGACTGTAACAGATTTCTCCACTGTGGGTCTTTGAAGTCACGACCCCGCCTTGATAAGTCGCTCGACTAGTCTCTTGAATGAAGTGCGATTCTCTCGAGTGACCTACTACATCCGCATGGTACTCACATCGAAGCGTTTTTGTCATACCACTTAGGATATGGAGGTTGCAGTGCTTCAAGTAAAATGGGGACACGATATGCGATCGAATAAAGTCTTATACAACTCCTTATACGTCACCCAGGTATAGGCGTAAATTGAATCTCTCATCCTCTGTCTCGTATTGGGCTCTTGTCTCGGTTGAACTGGCTTGGCCCATGACTCTTTCTTTCGGTTGGGTGATAATAATGTTTAGGATAACCCGAGCTTATATTCCCCACTTGACTTCCCTTTTCTTTTGGCGTGGCTCTTCTTGTGCTTTCTCCTACCTTCTATCTTTCCACACTGATTCGTTCTCTATCATCTCGCCGACATCACCATGTCCGCTAAACTCTTAGTCGTGCTTCCCAACATGTGGTTAATGAGCGGTGCCTTGAGGTATTGATGAAGAGCATGGTCATTTCCTTTTCTAGTAATGGTGGTTTGGACACTGTAATGACCTCCCTCCATCTTTAGGCGTATTTCTGAAGTTTTCACTTGGCTTTTCTCCATGTTTTGCAATGTGATCCTGTCGGTGCTATGTCGGTCACATGGCCGTAATGCTTGATGAAAGCCTGCGCCAAATCTCTCCACGATTTGATTTGGGTACAACTCAACCGGTTGTACCACTTTGCCGCACCCCAATCGACTATCCTAAAAGTAATGAATCAACAATCGGTCATTGTTGACATATCCGTCATCCTCCGGCTGAACATCGTAATATGGGCCTCAGGCGCCTAGTCTGTTGTACTTTTCAACTCGCATCTTGAATTTTAGAGGAAGTACTAAATGGGACTAGACTCAAACTTAGCATCCACTTCAGCATTGGTGATCAAGACTTTCCAATGCTCAAACTTCTCCTCCACCACTTGCATCGATCCTCGAACTCTTTTGGAAGTTCTCGCTTTTACTTTCTCCCTTCTCGCCGCCTCATCAAGTCTGGACCATTGGTTTTACCAGATTGACCTCGGGGTTGGAGCTCGAGCCCATGAGAAATTTACCAATGCCGAGCACCGGATTGATCTTTGAGGCTTGATATTGACCGACACTCTCGGCGGTTGCACTTGGGAACTTGTCGGGGCGCCAGGCCGGAGGCAAACGAAATCTTCATTATCCTCTCCAAGATCGACCATATGCCTTTTTCCATTTCAGGCCCCCACAACAAGCGTGTTAGTTGGCTCATCATGCTTCTTTGGGATTCCAACATTTGATCCCTCATATCCTGCTGGATCTTGGCTAACTGTTCTTGCATCTGAGCCTGCAGTTGGTCTTGCATCTCCTTTTGCATCTGCTCTAACTTTTCTATCCTTTGATCTATTGCTCTCGTCTTTTTCCGAGTGTAATAGCGGTGTTTCAGGATAACTATAGTATGACCTCTAGTTAATAGGGTTGTCTTATAATATTTAATGCAAATGTAGTGATGCAGTGCCAATGCATAAAATGAAATGCAAATGAATGAATGCAAAAATAAAAAGAGTCGATTCGATTCAATTTCTCTTAGAATACTCATTGAAAAAGACAAAATCCTTTACATAAAAGCAGTCACATATACGACCTAGCCCTTATGCCCAAAGTTTTAACTTTCTCAAGAAGTGAGGCTAGCTCTCGACCCTGATCTGACTTTGACTCATAAAATATACTTAACACATCAGCCTGAACTCCTAGGGTTCGTAGATGATCGGCCACTTCTAAATGTCGAACCACGACTTCGCCCATAAGGTAGTCTCTTTCTCTGACCTGGTTCTGAGATTGTTGAAGTTGTTCTTTCCCTCGCTGGTTATCTGCCTCTAATAGTTGGATCCGGAGCTCACTGTTTTGCAGCATTGTTTCGATTTCCACCACATTTCCCTTCAATTCTTCAATCTGGCTCAGGCTTGATTCCAACTTTGCCGTAGAGTTGTGACTTTGACTCAATGCCTTCTCTAACTCTACTACTCGAGCCCTTAGCATCTTATTTTCGCTTTGGCTCTCCTCCGCCGTCTTTTTCAGGGCATCCTTTTGTGCTTGAACCCCATGAAATCTCTTCTTCCACTGGTCGACTTTGGTCTTCTCTTCCTGAAGTTCTTGACGCCCAGTAGTCCTCATAGATAGATGCAACTTCTTGTAATCGGTCTTCAGGCTATCCAAATCTTCTTTGGCCTTTCTTTTTCCTTTCCTCAGCTTCTCAGCCTCTGATTTCTGGATATCAATATCTAACATCAGATCCATTTTTTCCCCTTTCAGTTGTTCTATCTTTTTCCCTAACTCTGAATTTTTAATTTCAAAGTCTTGCTTTATATCTCCAACTCGGAAGGACTACTTGCAAGTATTCTTCATCGAACGAGGGCATCCCGTGTCCGGCATGGGGATATTGTCGTTCACTCTCCGCCTTGCCATGTGTTATATTCAAGGGTTACCATTGGATTTATCGTAACTCTTTTCATTCGGTGAATCGCTTCACGCATCGAAACTTCTCGAACTCTTTTCTTATAATTATTCCCACTATACGAGAATTCGAACTGAGCTAACCCATGCGTTACCGGTATAAACTGTCTCGATTGGTATTGCCTTAGCACGAGCAAAGGAGCATACCCAACAGCTCTCCAGATCCCTAACAGAGGCACCCAATCATAACTCCCACACCGGTAGAGGATTTCATCGGGAACAAACCAAGGAGCTTTCCATTCCACATCTTTTTCCTGAAGATTCTGAAGAAGCGCGATCCAGTTCTCTTCTGATATGTCATCCCTCTTAGCGCGCGGCCAACTCCTTTAATGGGAGTAATTCGCAAAAAAGACCCGACAGAATTTCTACCTACTTTCCGAAATGGCTATGGAACCACCCAAAGCATAGATTATGCGCATCCCATGAATCTTCCTCACCGCTTCTTCGACACGAGCTCAAAGATCTAAATGTTTGGCGAGAATTGCGGTACCTACGTAACCCTTTATCAAGACGGTCGAACAAATCAATAAGCGCCTCATCTACATGCCTCAAAGCCTTGGGAAAATTACCAAACCATAGATACTTAAGGTAAAATGTCGACTTTCCTCTTCATATCCGGGTGTGCCATCATCAGTCCCTCAAGCTTACCCAAGGGATGCATTTCCTTCACCCTTCTCTGAATTAGTGCATGACCCACTGTTCGCTCATCCCGGTGATGCTCATCACTTCTTTACAAAGAAGGTGCATTAGCGACCACAAGTAAATTTTGTCGACCGAGCCCTTTGATCATGCGAAGCAAAGTCAGATATTCCTCTACTAGTGGCACCAAGTCTACTTCCCAAATGTAAAACGACTATAGGCGGGATTCCAATATTGAGTCATAGCCCAAAACAAGTGCTTGTCCACTCTGATGTCGAGTATGTAAGGTAGATCACCATAATTAATGTAGAACAGTTACCTAGTTGCTTCATCCCAACCAGCCCATATATCTCTTAGTTCTTGTAGCTCATTTTGTGTCACACCGACACGAGTGAAGTCCAAGAATTCGATGTGTAGCCTTGAGCTTAGGCTATCCCCTTCTCAAGTCAGATTCTCGACCATATACATGCATCGTAGCATTATCCTCTACTTTATCAAGGAATCTGTCCCCATAACAAGTATTCGACTTAGTAATTAAAACAGAATCGACGCCTTTTAAGTATGAAATGACATGCAAATATGACCAAAATAAAATAAGTTAGTACCATATAAAAGTAACCAAAGCAAGTAAACAAAAATGTCTAACCATTACATAGGTAGCCACTAAGGTTTAGCATGGCTCTACCTAGGGTGGGCTCTAAGGTTCACTATATGTGGTTCGGTTCTAGAGAAAGAAAAAGGGTACCGAACCAGTGATTCCTCAATCCTCACCCATTATAGGCTCATATAGATCGAGTTCGGTTCGGGGGATACATTTCCTATGGCCATGCGGAGGTGAAAACCTCACGGAACCATAAGTACGGATGTATCCCGGAAGCGGTCCCCTAGCCCATGCGGAGGTGAAAACCTCATGAAGGCATAGTTTCTCGCTCCCACTTAAAGGACGTGATCACAACGGTCATGTAACATGAATGCATAGATATCCCGCGTGTCTCAAACCCGAAACAAATATATGACGCGACAAAACTCATGCAAATGGGAAAAACGAAAAAAATATTTTCGATAAAAAAAAAGGACATTAATCAACCAATTTTACGGCTTGACTATCTTAAGCGATCCCTAGTGGAGTCGCCAAGCTGTCGAAACCATTTTTTTTGTTGGAAAACGGGCCGACTTTAAAAGGAAAACGGGAGTCGCCACCAATCCTTTTTTGAAGTGTGATTGGGCCACTTATAAAACATTTTGGTCTACGAGTTTTAAGAAAACGGGTTCGGGAGTCGGTTACACACGAGGAAGGGTTAGCACCCTCGCAATGCCCAAAATTGGTACCGTATTGATTGATTAATGTCCTTAATATCGAAAGTTAGAAAATATTTTAGAGTAGGGAAAAAAATATTTGAATGACTCATATTGGATACCAAACTCTCTTGTTCCGAAAAGCTGAAATATCATGTCCAGCACGATAGGACACGATGCTTCAAACTCTCAATCCCAAGATCATCTTATGATTTCCAAAATACGTGGAATGTAATTTGAAAAAGGGTATTTCACTATTTGGCTAAAACTAAAACCAAAACCCAAAGACGATTGGGTACGATTTTTGAATTTCCAATCATGAAATATTGCCCTTATTTAAGAAATACGATAAAAAAATTTGTGAAGGATATCTCGTTGTTTAGATGAATGTAAAATCGAAACCCAAAGACGATTGGGTATGCAATTTCTTGAACTTCCAAACACGAAACATTGCCTCATTTTCAAAACAATTGAAATCTTTAAAGGACATTTAGTGATCTAGATGAACAAAAAATCGAAGCCCAAAGACGATTGAGCACGATTTCTCGAACCTCCGATCACGTAATGTTACCTTTGTAAAATCCCTTTTTATGAATTTTGAAAAAGGGTAAAATCGTTAAGGTGTCATTCAAAATCATTGACCGACATGGGATAACAAGAACAAAAAATAAATTTCAATAGTAAATTACCAAAAAAATAAAAATAATGAAGGTAACAAAAATAACAAAAGGAGCAACATTAATATTGGTAAAGAAACATAAAATAATAACCATAATAACAAAAACAAAAATAATAGAGACCTATATATACACATAATTAATATGATAATAAAATAACAAGAAACATATTGAAAATAACAAGAAATATAATAATAATAATAACGGATATAATACAACTTAATAATATTAATAATAATATATAATTAAAAGAATTAAAGCAAATAAGAATATATATATACAATAATAATAATAATAATAATAATAAAAAAAGAAAATAAGAAAATAATAGTTATTAGTAAAATAGTAAAAAATATTAGATAACAATAAAATAATGGATATAATCGAATATAAAAATTAAAGTAAACAATTATATATATACATATATATTGATGGTAAAAAAATTAATTTAATGATAAAACAACAAAATAATTAAAAAGGACTAAATTGGGTAAAAACCGAATATCTCAATGATTTTAAAAATAAGTAATGATAAAGGAGTAAATTATAACACGCTTGAAACTTAGAGGGCTGAAAGGGCAATAAACCCCACTGCAAAACGCAAACACTTAAATAGGGACTTAATTGAACTCAAAAGAAATTTTGGGGTCAAATCGGAAGGAAAAAACGATTTTAAAACCAAGAAAAGCGGAGGGCTAAGCGCGCAATTAGCCCTCCGAGGCAAAACACGCGGATCCTATCCTCGGTCGGTCGGGTTATGGGTCGAGGCCCAAACGACGTCGTTTGGCCTCGACCGATGCCTAAAACAATGCTTTAGCTTTTGTTATAAAACAATTTTTCCCTTAAAACAAATCATTTTCATTCCTTCCAGAAAAAAAAACCAAAAGCCCTCAACACTCTCTCTCTCCCTCACTGTCCGGCCTAGATTCCGGCCAGGCCTGATCACCGGACCACCGTGGCGCCGTCGCCGGCCACCGTTCACGGTGGCCGGAATCTGAAAAGGTAAGGTTTTTTTTTTATTTATATATAAAGCCTTTATATGTGTTTTAAAAAAAAAAAAACAGATTCCGAAAAAGGAAAAGATAAAAAAAATAAAAATAAAAACAGAAAAGGAAACAAAATGAAACCTTTGCTTTCTTTTAGATTTCTCTGAACTCTTTGTTTACAAATGTTGGTTTTTTCTCTCCCAAAAACCCTAATCTCCCTCCTTTGATTTCATTGTGGCTTTTATAGCCCTTTTTTTACAATCGGTTCGCTTCTGCTTTACGAGTTCGTGATAAATCGGCTTCCAACGTGGCGGCGTGGTGGCGCGAGTTCTTGACGCGACTGTTCGGAGGTGGGTCTCTGGCTGGCTGGCGTCTTGGCCAGGACTCTCCGACTTAGGTTTCTTCCTTTTTATTTTCTATTTTGTTTTGGATTTGAATGTGTTTTTGGATTGTAGTTTTGGGCTTCATTTTCTTTGGGCCTCGAAAGAAAAATTGGGCCTTATATATACTATAATAATAATGATAATAAGGTAATAATAGTAATAATAATAATAATAGATAATAATAATAATAGTAATAATAATAATAATAATAATAATAATAGTAGTAATATAACAAAAATGATAAAAAATAATAGTAGTAGACATAATAATAATAGATAGCAATAATAAACAAATGAAAAAAAATAATGATAATAGTAATATAGTAAAATAATAATAATATAATAATAATAGTATTAATAATAAAGGAATAAAAACGCGAATTAACCTAAAGGGGATTAAATTGAAATTAAAATGAAATTTTAGGGTTAAATTATGAATAAAATAAGGTTCGGGGGTCAAATAATAAATAAAACAAAGTTCGGGGTCGAATGGTAAATAAAAATAAAAGAAAAGGACCGATTTGCACACGTGGAGGAAATGGAGGGACCACGCGCGCAATAATTCCTTTCGGCCGAAACTCACAGCAGCAGGGGGACCAGATTGGAAACCAGACCAAATGTTTGGGCCATATTTTAAAATAACAAAGATCTGATTAAAAAAATAAAAATGCGGAAGGGCTAAAAGTGCAATTAGCCCTTCCGTTCAGAAACACGCGGATCCTAGGTCGGGTCGGGTCGGTCGGATCGGGTCATGTCAAAACGACGTCGTTTTGGGGTTAAAGGCCAGCCCCAAAACGACGTCGTTTTGTGGGGGCTATTTAAGGCCTAAAAATCTGAAAAAAAAATCATTTCCTGCTCTGCTTTCAAAAAAGAAAAAAACTCCTCTTCCTCTCTAGAGGGCTCGAGCACCGTGAGACTCGGCCAGCAACCACCATGACTCACGTCGACAAAGCGTTGTCATGAAACCACCCAAGACGATGGTGGCCTAAAAGGTAAATTTTTTCTTTTCTTCCCTTTTATATTTTCCCCTTTTTTTGCTTTATATGTATGTTTGTGTAAAAAGGATTCGAAATGAAATAAAAAATGAGAAGGGTAAAATCACCTCCTAAAGCTACTGGGTCTGGTTCATTTGGTTCGTCTCTCCTTCTTTGTTTAATGAGAATCTGCTGCTCTCTATTTTCTCGTTTGAATCTGTTTTGTTTTCCTTTTCTGATAAGTGAAAAAAAGTCCCTTACAACCGTTTTCTTAGGCTTTAAATAACCAGAAGAAAAATACGTGCCCCCTTTTTACAAAGAAATTGATCGAAAGACCAAAAAGAAAAGAGAAAACCGAAAAAAAACCCTCTTACATATCTGTTAATCGGCTTTTATAGCCCTAAAAAAATTTTGTATTCTCTTCTGCTCTCGGTTTCTTTGCGTGCTGTTTTCTCTTTGCAGGGCATGGGCGAGGCGGTGACGGGATGGTGGCCGGTGCTGCAGTGGTCAGAGGGCAGGTGGCGTCAGGGGCAGGTGGGGGTGGTTCAGCTGCGGCGCTAGGGTTTTTTAGAAACCCTAGCATTCTGAATTTTGTGTTTGGGCCTTTTGGGCCATTTGTAAATTGGGCCTTTTTATTTTTTATTTTTTTGTTTGTAGTGGGCCGGGCAATTTTGGGCTTTGTACAGCCCCCTCTACTAAAGAATGAACAAATTAATCCTTGTACGCTAGATTAAATAGAAAATTGGTCCTTTCGTTGAAAACTTCACCCATTTAAAATCAGTGACTTAAATGAAAACTTTTGAATAGTGCGACCAAATTGTAACTTTTTTAATTAAATGACCAAAACAAAACTTGCCTGTAGTTTAGTGATTAAGGATGTAGTTTACCCATGATTTAGGCATTCTAATTAATCGGGGATATGATCATTTGTTAATCCAGACCAATAGCCTTGAGGCGGCTAATATTAAATATTTTTATTTTTATTGAACTTAAATATTGTTCTTCTTTGCCTCCAAGTGGATTTTACGTTTATCGTTAAATTTTTTATTAAATTTATAAAATATTAATTAATTTTCTTCTCTAATTATTTCATCAAAGTTTTTAAGATAAATTACGATCAGGATCATTAAATTATTAGTAAGTTTATATTTTGGTCACTTATAAAAAAACTATAAAATGATCATTAATTATTTGAAAGTTTTCATTTAATCCACCGAACTATTAAAATCATTGCCATATAGCTTTCTCCATTTGCACCACCGATATCAACTGAAAGCTCTTTTCCCTTCCTCTTTTATGATTTAGTTTTTTTTTTTCAGGAAATAACTTTAAACGTCACGAATCTACGGACTAAAATTTGAATGATTTTTTTCTTCTCCAATGCCGACTGCAAAATCAACTTGGATCTTAGCATGACTTTTCAAATAATTATTAAAAAAAACTATTTATTTAGCAAAATATTTGTTGGCATGACAAAATACCAAATCAGCATGAGGTACATGCGTGGCGTGTCACGTGTCGTTGCCTACTTGTTCCGCCAGCCCCTTAATCACTTAACGGTGGTAATAGAAGAAATTTTTAACGGTAGGACCAATTTGCTCATTTCTTGATGTATATGGGCTAATTTGTCCATTTCTTGAATAGACGAGACAAAATGCAATTTAATTCCTAGTATAGAGAATTCCATTGTACTTTTAGCTATATTAACCCCTTTATATATTCTAAAAATAATATTATTTTATAAATATGTCCAAATACATTAAACATGGGTGTGAGGGACTAATACCTTGTATGAAACAAAAATATTATCGCTTTTCAATAGTTTAATGTCATATTAGCAAATTCATCTTGAATTTCAAGATTTTCATTTGGATTTAATTTTTTCAAGATGAACATACTGAAATTTAGAATAAAAATATCGATGTAACATTCAATTATTAGAAAATAGATACAGATGACATGACGTCAATATTTCAAACAATCGCTTCCTAAAAGATTGAAAAGTTGAAACAACGTTAAACATGATAGCATTATCTTGTACTTAATTCTATTTCTATGCAATTTAGTCCAAAAGCCAAATGGAAAACAAACCAATGTACACACCAAAGAAACTACATAAGAAAGGAAATAAAATAAGAGATAAAAAGACTTAAATCATAAATAAAACATAAAGTGAAAAACAACAAGATATAAAAATAAAAGTACAAACTACATCAAATTAAAGTTGCCAAAGGTTCAAGGTTGCCCTAATGGTATATGTAGAACACTTAACATGCTTGGATAGAGATGATAACAAATAGTGTCGATTTGGATATTCGTAGCTATTCGATTCGTTTTCATCGCTACAGAATCGAACATTACAAAAAGAAATTGAAGATATCCGACCCATTATCATCTCTATAAACTCGGGAAGAAGATCAATATATTACTTCACTGCAGTCTGCATCAGCTTCCTTGGTAGCATCACCATTGCTAGGGGGAAACCGGCAGCAAACTCCATTGAAATAGCAGAAAGAAAGGTTAAAGAAGGGAAGAGAAGGTTTCCCACAGAGAGGGCTTTGATAGGAGATCAGTTGCTTGTTTTTTAATGGAGAAAAAGATGGTGGTGTGAAGGGATCTTCCCAGCATATACTTTCAAAGCAAATATATCTTTCTTCTTTTTTAAAAAATAAAATAAAATAAAAATATGAAAGAGCTTTTGCTGATGTTTTCCTTTTTCATTTCACTTTATTTGTTTGTTGGGGTTTTATTCTTTTAAATAATTTCATCTGGAGATTTGATCTTTGTGGAATCTGCCTCAGGTATTTTCATGGCTTTAGTGGGTTCGTCGGTCTAAACTTTTTCTTAAACAATAATTCAAACATCAGCACATATTTAAGATAAAAGTTAAGGGGAAAAAAAGGAAATAAATAGTGTTTTCTTTGAACTTTCTCTCAATGATTTGTTGTTCCAACTATGCCAAAACTTATGAGAACATTCATGATAAAAGCGATGACCCTATTCTTTTTGACTCATGTCAAAGAAAGCTCGGCCTATGACTGATAGTCACGTTGGTAGGACCACTAAGAAGGTTCGAAGGAGGGAAGAGGATCAAGACGTTGGGGGAGAGTCGAGGTACCTTTGAGCGTTACCAAATGGATGATTTCTTTGGTGATGAAGATTTTGACTTAAAAGAGGGACATGTTAATGACAATCTGATCAAGGAGACAATCTGATCAGATCAGGGTTTAAGAGAATCACACTAGTATTATTGATTTGCCGCCAATTGCTGATCCTGTCAAGGTAGTTGACTTGGAAAGTAATACATCGACCTTCAGAGGTGAAGGGAGTAAGGCTAGGAATAAGTAAAAGCCCCATGCCCAACTCATGATTAATAAAGCTATTAAGGCCCGTCTGCCATATCTAGGGAAGGTTAATGTTAAAAAGAATTCGAGTCCAACACTTGGTTAAGAACAATGAGAAGGCCCATGTGTGTACTCAAAATGCTTCGGCCAATTTCAAGGTTTTAAAAACAGCCACAACTCTTGATGAAAGTCCACAATATCGTTAGCTTACCGAGAGAGATAATAGCAAGATGAAAATAATGAATGAAAGGGAAAATAAGATGATCAGTTCAATTATTCATAATCTCAAGAGCCTATTTATATAGGCAATTACATAACAGAAAAGCCAAGAAATTAGGCATTGATAAAATAAGATTCTTAACAACTAGAGAAAAACTCTAAATCAAATAAGCCCATGATTTTCAGCCACTAAATCCTTGATGTGCAACAACTACTTGCTTAAAAATAAGGATAACAATTAGATTTTATTAACAATCCCTCCTTTAAAACGAAAATTCTTTCCTTCACAAATTTTGGAAGGGAAACAATTTGAGAGGTTTGGTGAATATGTCGGCCTGTTGATCTTCACTCTTGCAGTACTTGAGATCAATTACCCCATCATAATAATACTTCACATCAATATGCTTCCTTCTACCATGTAATATTGATTTTTTTTATAGTCTAATAGTTGAGTTGTCAAAAAAATTGTTGTAGCTCCCATTCTCTTGAACTTCAACTCCTTTAAGATTTTCTTTAACCAAATAGCTTGACAAGCACAGGCTATTGCAGCAACAAATTCAGCCTCAGTTGTTGACAAAGTAATAATGGATTGCTTTTTAGATGACCATGAAACAGCTCCGATTCCCATCATAAAAACATAAACTGAAGTACTTTTTCTATCATCTAGATCTCCTGCAAAATCACTGTCCAAATAAATTTGAAATCGTGTAGTGGATATCGTCCCCTAAGGTTAACACAACCCTTCGATATTCATACACTAAAATATGAAAGATGAAACTCGATTGGTATTACTCTTCTCGAAAAATTACAGTAGGGACAATTCCCAAAAAATTTGGAAGGGTTATAGTCGGTCCTGCTTAAAACCTAAACTCTTTAGACAAAATTTTCTCCAAAGTTATTAAGGAAAAAAATATGACTAGTTTATAAAAAAAAACACACATAAAGTGGAGGAGAGGAATGTTTTCAGAGAGAGTTGTTCTTTTCTTTTCTCTGTTCAGTGTGTAAAAATGAGAAAATTAGTCCTCTATTTATAGTAATGATAGAAGGGCTATACAGTAAAAAGGCATGAGCAATTTTGTAAAAAAACCCATAACCACATCACCACAAAATCTTCAACAACCCCCACTAAATCTTCAACAATTTTGCCTTACGAACAGTTTTGTGTTGTCAATTGCCGTTTTCTTTCCTTTATCAAATTTATTTTCCTTCTATTATAATATCCAGATTCTTGAAGCAATCTTTTTGAAGATTAACAGTCAAATATTTAAAAAAGAAATGAAACAAGTGAAGTTATCCATTTATTATCAGATTCTTTAAGCAGTTCCTTTTGCATATTAATTTTGGTTTCAATAGTTACAAAGAATGATTTCAACTTCCAAGTTTATTAACGGTGGAAGTTTATTTGAAAAAGAAGCAAGAAACAAGAAGGAGAGAACACACCTAAACATTGCATGCATTGATATCAGAAATACCCCAAGTGGGTATATAAGATTTGGGGTTTCGATTTCTTCCCACCAAAGAAGTTACCTTAAACCAATCACCGACCATGATTCCATAGCTTCTGGTGTGATGATTGCGTGCGATGTTTATGGTGCAAATCACGAGCCTTGGAGGAATTTCAACAAAGATTCCGTAGATTTTGTTGTTGTTGTTTGATGATTCCATCGCTCCTTTTCCCCTTTTCTGAAAGTGATTTCTGGTCCTTTTAAAGCTCATGAGTTCCTTAATCTTTTTCACAGGTTCATTCCACACTCACCGCACCATTACAGAGAAGAATAAGGACAAACCCCTCAAAATGAAGTTCCCCAAGAGAGTTGGGTCGGATTGTAGGTTAGACCCTGGTTGGATTCTTTTTACTATAATTGTATAACAATAAGAATAGCCACTCAAAATAAAAAGTTTAGGCACTTAAAAATTAATTTTGTTTATATTATATATATTTTATCATTATAATATCTATTATATATATTATTATATTGAGAGAGTGAAAATAAAACTAATTTATAGATTAATAGTATAGGTATGAACTTATAGTAGGATTTGAAGTAGAGGTTAATAAAGAAGGGATTAGGAACATTTTGAAAGTTAATTTCCACCAATACCTCATTTCTAAGAAAAAGAAAGAACTGTAAAATAATTTAAGTATAATAAAATAAATCATACAACTATTTATAATTTCCAGTCATAATAATTTAGTGATTTTTACTGCATGTGTATTTCATGAAAAGGGAAAAATTAAATAATGAAAAACAATTCCTTTTTATATTTTTTATTGACAAATTTTAAAAAAAAGTTATAATTATAGTTATAGGCATCCGAAAGGCATGAAAGAATAGTGAACAGAAAAGAAAATATCGTATAAACCTTTCTCATCTCATAAGATATACGCTTAGTTGCTTATGAGTCGGGTCTATTAATATTTTTATGTTTGTTCAAGTTCTATCTAGCTTGAAACAAGAATCTAAAGTTTGGCCTAAATCTGTCTATATTTACAAAAGATTAACTCAAATACATTTTAAACTCGTTTATATTGTTTTTAATTTTAAAAAATTATTTATATTATTTTAATTAAATATTTAATATTTAATAATTTTATATATTTTTTATTTATTGAAATTTTTTATATAGTTATCTTAACATTATTTTAATGTTTACATAAGAGTAGTGTTATATATTTAGTATAGATTTATTTTTTAAATGTGTTATAAATATATAAAAATAACATAATATAAAAATTATAAAACTAAAAATGGGTCGGCCAGGGCTCGGGCCTTGAATATTTAAGCCCGAACTTGACTCATATTTTAAATGGACCTAACTTTTTTTATACCTAAAACTCATTTTTGAAGCATAATAATTTTACCTAAAACCTCCCAAATGTCAAATGAGCCTTCAGACCTGAGCAGATAATCTGACCAATGAATAGGTTTTTATATGCCCAATTGACAAAATTAAAATGTTACAATCAATTTTTTATGCCAATAATAAAATTTTCATCTTTAGGTATTATAATTCAAATATCAAAATTCGTAGTTACTTTAAATTTGTTTTATTTAGTTATATACTTTATAATTTATTAAATATGTATTTATAAATGTAAATTCTTATTTTTAAAAATGTTAATTATTTAAGCTTAAATATTCATTCGACATTTTAAACTTTTTCCCAATTTTGATACTTACAATTTTTTATGATTTTTTCTTAACTTGGTATCCTTACTTTTTTTCTTTAAATTTTTAAGTTTACATCTTCTCAAGCCAAGTCTCCTGCTCTCTTGCCGCCTAACCTTCCCCTTGCTCTTAGCAAAGAACTCGGGCTCCTTGAGTGAGCCTTGTCCATCCACTTTAGGCCATTCGCTCAACATGTTATCTTATTAGGTACCCGCCTTTTAGGTACAAATGTATTTTAAGTTTGGACATGTTTTAACAATGATTGAGCCCCACTAAAGAATAACAATAACTTCTTACTACATGAGTTCCACTATGTCCGCACTTGATTACGTTGTATCAATACATTCGCTATAACGACTTGCCACATCATACTATAAGACAAACGGACGCCTATAAATACCCCCTCCCTCAATGGAAAATGGATCAGGACCTTTGTCCCCTTTAGTATCTACCCGTCCTCTTGTCATAATTTTTTAATATATTTATTATAATTGAGAGTGTTTATATCTTAGTGCATTTTAATCTAGTCCTTTATCCAATTTTTTCCTTTTTAATATATCGTAATTATAGGCCTTGTAATAGGCCCAATTAGCTTGTGCCCAAAACCAATAAAACCAAATAAAAATACCAAAATTAAAAGTCCAGGTCCAATTACAAAATAATCTAAATAATTTAAAAATTTAAGCCCAAAATTAAAAGGCCCAGTGGCCCAAAAATGCTTGAACAATTTTGAAAGAAAACCCTAACCTCTAACCCTTGCGCCTCACCTCCCATGTGCGCCGTTGCCTCCATGTGTCGAGCTAGCACACTTGCCTCCCGAGGTAACCTTTCTTCCACAAAAATGGTGGGTTTCCTCTTCGTTGACCTCACCAAAACCTACTAAAGAGATAGAAAAAAGACAGAAACACAACAAAAATCGCAGCAGAAGAAACAGTGCAAGAACAATGACTATCTAATGTATTATTCGGCTATAAAAGCCCCAACCAATGTATTTTTTTAAAAAAAAAGAATCGAATACAAAAAAAAAATCACACAAGGTTAATAAAAAAGCAAAAAGGTGATTTTTTTGTTTTGTTTCGAAATAATAATAAAAATAAAAAAGAAGGCTTTTTTTTTTTACCTCTACCACCGGTGCCGGAGACTTCTCTGGCTTGGAAGGTGGTCGAACCCGTGTTGGTTCGCCGAAAACCCCGACAGGTTGACTGGAAGTCAAAGAGTTTTCCTAAAGTTTCGGGGTTTTGGCTTTTTTATTATTATTTCAAATCATTTTTTAAGAAAAGAGATTAAAAGGGTTTTAAAAAGAAAATTAAAAAGAAAAAAAGGCCTTTTTTTTTCTCTTTCCGACCACCGAGGCGACAGGTTGTCGTCCCCGATAACCGGTGGCCACGACGATCCACTTGGGCTCCGACTAAACATGGCGATTTGGGCGTGTTTCAGAGAAAAAAATAAGCGAAATGAATTTTTTTTAAAAACACAGTTGAAATATTTTTTTTTTCTGAATTTTTGTACTTTTATAGCCTCCTAATCGGTGCCTTTTGGGACTGGCCTTATGCGCCCAAAACGATGTCGTTTCAACGACCCGACCCGATCCGACCGACCCAAGACCCACTAGGATCCACGTGTTTTTGGACGAAGGGCTATTTGCGCCCTTAGTCATTCCTTTTAAGGCTGATTTCAATGGGGTCCTATTCTATTTTTAAAATTTTGCCACTTAGTTTTATTTTTGTTTCAGTTTGGTCCTTTTAGAACGGTGCGTTTTGGAGGGCAGAGAATATTTCCCCATTTGGTCCCCATCTCTCCGATCTTTTCAATGTGGTCCCCTATTTTATTTTATTCTGATTTATGCCCTTAAATCCCATTTAAATTTCAATCCAGTCCCTTTTATGTTTATTCATCTATTTTATTATAATTTAGACTCTAAATTTTATTTCAATTTCAATTTCAATTTAATCCCGTGTTCATTTAATATCAATTTTTATAGATTTTATATGTATTATTTTCATCTATTCATTTATTAATTTGTTTATATATATATATATATATCTTTATTTTTTACTATATATTATTATTTTTTACTTCTTTTTTTGTTCATATTATTCTTTATTTCTTTATTTGTGCATATTTTGTCGCTCATTATTATTATTATTATTATTATTATTATTATTATCATCATCATCATCATCATCATCATCATCATATTATTATTAGTGTTATTATTTTATGTTTTGATTATTGATATTAGAATTAATACATTATTTCATTTATTTATCTACCTATTATCCCTTATCCTTGTTATATGTATAAAAATATATATATGATGTTTATGTTTTTCTTTATTTGTATTATTGATATTATTCGTATTATTCTTACTATTATCGTTTACATTATTATTATTTAGTTTTCCTCATTATCATTTAATTAGTGTAGAATTAAAAGTTATAATATGATCATTGCTTGTTTATTTGGTGTTTTATCATCATCATTTTCGATATTTTAATTTTTGTATATCGTTGGTGTTATCATTTCATTTTATTGTAACTACGTCAGGAATTGTGTTTAAACATACTCACACATTTTTTTTACTATGCCCGAATAAACTAAATATATATCGTTTCAAATATTATATTAATTTTTACCCAAATATGCCAACAAAATTTTCAAAAAATAGGCAATGCTCTATATTTGGAAGATTCGATAAAATCGTACCCTTACTTACGGGTTTCGATTTTTCTTGTTGAACTTGAATAACCGAATATCCTTTCAAAATAGAAAACATGTACAACGTGTGGAGACACGTATTCCCACCAGTTCCAGATGAACGTAAGTGGCTGTCAGTATCGCTTGCACCGTATAAGCGGTTGTCGGATAGACAACTGAGGCGCAAACCAAAAGGTCGACCTTACTCGACTAGAATACGCAACAATATGGATATCCGAGAAACGTCCATCCAACGTAGGTTGTGCGGATGGTGTAGGAACCGTGCCATACATCTCGCCGTGTCCAAATCGGAATAGTTGACAGTCTACTTAACTTTTTCTGTCTCTTGGTGTCAATGTAAATTCTATTTATTTGTTGATGAAAACGGTGAACTTTTGTAGAAGGACTAATTTGAAAAAAAAAACTTTTAAGTTACAATAAAATTACAAAGGTTGGACTTTTATTTTTAAATTTAAATTTCAAAAAAAATTAAACAAATTCTATTTTATTAAAGATATTAAAATTAAATTACAAAAACATATAAGCAACTATTATTTTATTAAATATATTAAAACTAAATTACAAAAAATAAAAATAAAAACTTCTTATTTTATTAAATATATTAAAACTAAATTACAAAAAATAAAAATAAAAAATTCTTATTTATTAAATATATTAAAACTAAATTACAAAAAAATAAAAAGGGCTTTTTTGTAAATATTAAAAGACTATTTTGAAATTTCATAGAAAGTTTTAAGGATTTAAAGAGAAATTTGAGAGGAATTTGAGAGAAGAATGAGTAAGGACTAAAGTGTGAAAGAAATAAAAGGTTGGGGTTTTATAGCCTTAATTTTTGACTGGACAAAAGCACTCCCTTGGGGATGCGCTTTTTCCTAGTTATCAAGAAACGCTACCGACGGGACGCGTTTTGAGGGAAAATGGCCATTTTCCGTAAATTTTCTTAAAACCGCCCTTTTCCGTAAATTTTGTTATTTTTTGGTATATTTGAGTATTTTGCTCAATTTACACTATTTTTAAAATTTAAAATTAAATTTTAAAATATTAATTTCAATCACTACTTAATGAAAATCTTTTCTTTAATTTATTCAATACCATATTCCTATATTCCAACTTAGAAAAAGAAAAAAAGAATTTATACCTTTCAAAAATAAAACAGCAAGAAAGGGATAAAAGAAAAAAAAAGGATTACTTGGAAAGGAAGACAATTTGAGGATTCTAAACATTACTCTTACTAAAAGATAATTATTATCATACATTATTATTTAATATACTGGTAGAAACATGCTTTAGATCCTTATATTTTTCTTACATTTGAAAGTTATCCTTCTACTATATTATATAATATTATATTGTATCATATATTAATAATTTATATATATACGCATAAATAATTAAACGTTATAATATCGCTTAATACTATATCTTTTATTATAATCTATATTATAATAATAATTATATATATATAATTAATAGTTTTAGTAATAGTTGTATATTATAATATTATTTTATGTAATAATAATAGTAATAGTAATAAATTATAATATTTTATTATTTTATTATTTTATGTATTAGTAATATACTAATTTACTATATGAGAATAAATTAGTACATTGGCTTAAGTTGAGGTTAGATAATCAAATTTTGGTTTAAATAATAGTTATATAATATATTATTATGTTATCATTAAATTTTAATTTTATAGGTTTAATAATTATTAATTTTATAATAATTATTATACATATATAATTATAGTATTATAGTATTAAAAATATTTTATATTAAAGTAATATTTTAAAATTTATTTCATTTTATAATTTAATATAAAATTTTTATTAATTATTTATTCTATTAATAAAATTTTAATATAAATATGCAAAGGCTTATAAATAAATCTTCAAAAAATAATAAATAATGATCATTTATTTGTATTTTAAATAATATCATAAAATTATATTAATTATTAATATCTATTATGGTTGTTCAGTTATAAAGTCTGACTTTTTCGAGCTTTGAGTCAAATTTATCATGGATTCGGGCTCGGGTTCTATCAAGCTCGGATTTTTTCAGGCTTGGATCTATTATGAGCTCGAACTTTCTCGAACTCACATTGTTATAGATTTGAACCGATACAGATGAACTTTCAAACTTGAACTTGTTTTGCCAACTGACTAATCAAAGGAGTTAAATAATGAGATAACTTGAAAGTGAGAAAATTTGAGCATTTTTACTTTAACTCACAAAAGATGAAAGCAATTACAAAATAAAAAAGATGCTCTTATGTTTTGTTTTTCATATTTTTTCTAGTTAATTACTTTACTTTTAACAACTACAAAAGAATCATATTATAGTTTTGGACAAGTTATACCTATTTAGACATATAGAGAAAAGTATATTCCTATAAAAGGGATACATAACAAGTTACTAATAGTTTATTTAAAATTATTTAGTACAAACATAAACTTAAAAGATTGAATAAAGTAAAATTCTTTTCTTGCATGTAAAATTATTCCAAATATAGATAAAAGTAAAATTCTTTTCTCTTTTACATTTTATTTTCTTAAATGTAAATACGATACGTCATAATTTTATAGTGATAAAATTTATGAACTTAACTAATTATATACGCGTCGATTGAGTCTTAGTTCGATTAACATCGATATTTTTGTTAGAGTAGAAAGATGTGAGTTTGAGTCCGATGAAGTACATTATCTTTCTATTTAAAAGTTAGTGAAAGATTGTGAATAGTTTTAAGTATTATCTAGAAAAGTACAGATACGATAAGAACTTATAATGAGATTAATGTTAAAATATTTTTAATAGTATGCGCTAATTAAATGAATAATTTACTTAAAATTAAATTAACATACATAATCCTTTAAATTGGTTTCAATTTACTTTTAATGGTGAAGAGTATGTGGTGACAATGATATGCTAAGAAGTTAATAATAGATTATACAATTGAAAACATAAATCATTTACTTGATACTTTTAGAGTAATCTGGAAAAAAAAAAAAAAGAAACATGGGTTAGAAGTTTCTTTCAAAAATAATTTATAGTTTAAATCTAAGGATTAAGAAAATTTTGAAGTATATATATGGGCTTCTGGTTTTGCAAAATCATCAACTATCACACTTACAAACTTACATAGAAAGAAAAGGGGAGAGAGAGAGATGGAAGTTCTTCCTCATTTTAGCCATGTTCATCCTCTGGTTTTCAATGATGGGAGCAGCCACGAATGTGAGGAGGTTTATTGTTGTGCGTGTGGGGAGTTGGTGTCAGGTCCAAGGTTTAGTTGCGTGAACTGTGGGTTTCATCTTGACAAGAACTGTGCTGAGGCACCTGTTGAGATGAACCACCCCTTTCATCGCAAACATAACCTTAAGCTTATGACAAGCTCTCCATATGTTGCAGGTAACCCTATTTGTGGCTTCTGCAATAACATATGTGAGAAGTTTGTTTATCATTGTTCTTGTAATTTAGTCTTTCACATCAAGTGTGCATTTCTTTCTTACAAAATTCTTGAGAAAAACTTTAGGGAGCTTGTTCATCAAGACAAACCCATCTCTTCTGAATGCCATTCTCAAGAACTCAAAACAGTTCAATGTTTTGCATGTCAAAAGTCCTTATTAGGTTCTGATTACATCTCTCCTAATTCTGGATTTTACTTGCATAAAAAATGCTTTGAGTTACCTCTTGAAATCAGTCACCTTTCCCACCGTTGCCATTCTCTTTTCTTACAATTTAACATTGATCATCTCCCTTGCAAAATATGCTTTGAAACCCAACATAGAGGATTGGTTTATTGTTGTTGGATTTGTAAGTTTGTCCTTCACATTGAATGCGTGTCACCACCACCCATTATTGAGGATCCAAGTACTCATGAACACCCATTCACTAGGTGGTTAAGAGCATCTCCATTCAGCTGCGATGCATGTGGCACTTCAGGAAACTATGTTTCTTATAATTGCTCAACATGTAGCTTAATGGTCCATAAGAAATGCATTTCATTGCCACGCTTCATCAAAAGCTTATTCCACGACCATCCTATTTCTCATAAATACTTTGTGGTAGACAATGAGTGTACAACACATGATTGTGTAGTTTGTCACGAGGAGGTGAATATAGAGTGCGGGAGTTACTATTGTTCTAAGTGCAAGTTCATTATCCACGTGAATTGTGCCCTACAGGATGCTAAGTGGTATTACATAGTAGAGTCAAAAGATGATTTTGATAAGCTGCTTAATGCAATGTTGGAAGTGGGTACTATGAATCCAAGCTTTTCTGTTCTTAAGATGATCAAAGTTGGAGAAAAAATGATAAATATAGAGATAGAACATTTTAGCCATCAACATAATTTAGTATTAAGTGATGAAGTGAAGGAGCGAAGGTATTGTGATGGCTGCAGTCAACTCATCTTGACTTCCTTTTATGGTTGCTTAAAATGTGATTTCTTTCTCCACAAATCTTGTGCTGAGTTACCTAAGAAGAAGCAAATTTGGGGTTATTTTCACCAAGATCCCTTTGTCCTCACTCCAAATTACCTTTTTAGATGCTCAGGATGTGATTTCCTATGTAGTGGTTTTGCGTTCAAATGTGAGGTGCATTTGTGCAAAGAACTTGTATGTGTTCGATGTGCTCAAATTCCTTTGTCTTGCATGAGCGGAGGACACGAACACCTTCTTCTCCTTTACAACAGGTATTTTGAGCAGTGCTGTAATGCTTGTGGTGGCAGTATTGATGGTGTTTCAATATATAGATGCAAGGCTTGCAACTTTAATGTGCATGGTGGATGTGTCAATTTACGACCACAAACAACTTGGCACAAATCAGACAGACATTGTTTGATCCTCACATACCATGAAGATAATGATTATTCACAATATCATTATTGTGATGTTTGCGAAAAAGAAAGAAATCCCAATACTTGGTTTTACCATTGTCCAATTTGTGATAACTCAGCACACTTTTCTTGTGTTTTGAGAGATGCTGATCGATTTCTCAAGCGGGGGATCAAAATCAAAGAAAGTGATCATCCACACACACTCATGTTTGTGGAGAAGGCTTATGATTATCCTGAATGTCACAAATGTGGTGATCATTGCATGGATTTGGCTCTTGAGTGTTTGGATGCAGAATGCAAATACATTATCCACTGGGAATGCAGCACAACCTTCCAATTGCTTCAGGACGAAATAATAAATAATGTTGCTTTGACAGTCAATTGATGCAGAGGTTGCTGATGATCACAGCAAAAAGTTGTCAGTCGTTTAGTTTTTGTTCATAGTCTTCTTTGTAAGAATATATGATTTCCTTGTTTTTATTGTCATAATTTAATAATGTAAAAAAGGTTTGCATAATAAAATTTACATTGTACAGCTTTAATGTAATCTCAATTATATGATTTATAAATGTTATCACTAATTAATGAGTGAAATTTAATGCTATGGTGGTTCCTGAATCTCCATTTTCCAAGTTATCATTGTTTTGGTTGTGAAATTTCATTTTGTGTGCGCAGCATTTTTTTTTCTTCTAATTTTATTAACATTCCATTATTTCATCTTAGAATTAAAATAAACTAAAAATAATAATATAAATTCATTTTTCAAATCCAGATGCAGGCATTTGGTATGTTATTGCTTATTTTCATATAGTTCTTTTTAAAAAAGTTTTAATTAAGTGTTTAATTCAAACATTTTTTTAACAAAAAAAAAGTTGGCTTAAATGAAAAGCAATAATAAAAGTATTAAAATTAATTAAAGTCTTAATAAATAATAACATTTAATTAATCTCTCGAATTATGTTTTATATTTAATTAAACTCTTGGAATATAGTTTTATGTTAAAATCTCTAATGAGTTATTAAGTGACACGTAACTATTGATAAGGTGTTTGATGTGGATTTTAAAAAATTATTTAAAATTTATAATTTTTAAAATTATTAAAATTCTAGATAAATTATTACTGTTAATAAACATTATTAAAATATTATAATTTTGTTAGGAATTATAAAAATATAGGAAACTTATAGAAAAATTATTAAAATTTTGAAAATAATAAAATTATAGAGAAGACAAAAAAATTGTAATAAGATTAGAAAATTATTAGAAAAGAAGATTATATAAAAGTTACTAACAAATTACAAAAGTAAAAAAAAAAATAGAAAATATGCAAGGAAATGACATCAAGAACAAAAGTTCAAGTATTTAAAGGCCCATAGGAAATTTCAAGCCCATTTATGGCCCTTTAATACACTAACATACAGGGATTGTAGGGACTAATTTCTATTTTTTGAAAAATTATAAAATAATTTTCTCAATTTTATAAAATTGAAGTTTTTATTTGCATAGAAAATATTAAATTAATTAATATAATAAAAGCAAAGGATAAAATTATTCAAAATTTTAGAAGCTTTATTTAAGGAAAATGTGACATTGAAATTATTCACGAAATCTTAACATTATTGATAATATGAGATTACTGTTTTATATTACCATAAGTTTTGTAAACCGAATGCCTCTAATGGTATAGTCAAAATAAAATTTATAAATAAAACAAAACACGTGGCATTATTTCAATTTTATTTGTGAAATTAAAATATTTCACCGACAATACATCAAATATAGATCAATTTGATATTAAAAAATTATTTGATTCGTTAATAGTTAGAGGTGTTCATAAACGAGGTTGGTTTGGTTTTGAATCGGGCTTAATATGATAATAATACATTTTATTCTTGCAAAAGCTTGATCTAGTCCAAATATATGTCTAAAATTTTATACAAACCCATTTATATTTGTAAATGACTAATCTAAATTTATTTTAAGCCCGTCATATTATTTTTAAATTTCTTTTGAAAATATTTATATCTACGCACATTTTAACAACTTTTTAATGTTTACATTATATATATGGTAGTATTATATTACTATAAATTTAATAATTTTATATATTATTAATTACATAATATATAAAAATATTACATTATAAATTAAAAAAAATGAATCAGAGTCGATTTAAAATATTCAAACTTAAGTTGAATCTATATTTTAAAGGAGTTTAATTTTTTATTTGATACTATTTTCGGGCCTAATCTAATATTTGAATGTTGAAATCCAATGAGACCAAACCTATATAAACCAGCTGTTCCAACCAATTACATTGGAGGAACCGAACCGTGACTAAGTGACAATAGTATCAAAAAAAAAAAAAGAAAGGAAAAAAAGGTGGAGAAACATGAAAAGGAAATTCCCCGTATTCATTGGACTCTCTCTTTCTCTCTCGCGTGTGCTTTGCTATCTTCAGCGTCTCAGGTTCTTTCTCTCGCTTCCTTTCCTTGTCTTGATCTGATTTCACAATTTTCTTTTATTTCGTTTTGAAATTGATAAATATATTTTTAACGCAGATAAGAGGTTATATTATTATATATTTTTGAATTTGGTTTTTTGTGCTTGGTTTTTGAGGATCAATGGCTGCACCACCAGCTAGAGCTCGTGCTGATTACGATTACCTCATTAAGCTTCTTTTAATTGGTGATAGTGGTAAGTTTTTTTTTTTTTTTTCCTTTTATTTTTGTTGAAGTAATAATTTTTATTGTTATAACTGGAAAATAAAACATGGGTACTCAGAATTTTTTGAAATCTATTGTTAGTTTTCGATGGGTATTTAGAATTTTTATAGTTAAATAGATTAGATACTATACGTTTCTTGGTTTGAGATCAGATTGCTTTGATTTTTGTTTTTGAGCTTTTCTTTGGTTTCTAAGAACTGGGTTTTATTCTAATTTTGATTTAGGCTACATTTTCACTATACATTAGATATGGTGAGTTTGGATTGGAATAACATGGAGGAGTCTTTGTTTGATTGTAACATAGAAAACTATCAAATTCTGGGTTAGTAGGGTCCTTTTTATTTTTTATTTTTGCCTTCTGATCAGTGGGTAGTGGATATTTTTTTTTTGAGTAATTAATTTATGCTTCTCACTAGCCATGGCCCATGTTATGTGTAAATAGTGTTTGATCATATGGGCTGTTTTAGGATTCTATAGTAAATGGTTAGTTGGCAAGTCTTCTGCACTTCGCAGAAATGGGAATTAGCTGGCTTGGATTGATATTCTCGATTCATGAGTCATGAGTTTTGGTATGGTAAAAGTCAGGGGCAGGCTTCGTTGATTTTCTTAATCATAGTGTCTGTGATATAGAATCTTGATGCTGAGACTTGCTTATGGTTATTTGTTGTGAACTTGTGCTTTAACATATGAAATTGGCGTAGTTGTAAATAGGCTACATTGTTGAACGCGAGGTGTCTGTGAGCTATGCTTATTTGTGTCTCTGGGTAGGTCACTGACCACCTAGGCGAAATGGTGTATACTAACATGTAAACTCACAATGTGGTAGATAGTAGGCTTTCTTGTTCGAATCTGCACCTTACACCTTACACTGATGAAATTGATCATTTCTGTTCATGCATTAAAAGCTAATTTTTAATATGAATTTCGTTAAAAACGAAATTTTATTTTAGTTTAAAGATGAATTCTTAGAGTTTCCTCTGGATTTCGTTTTCATGCATCATTTGTCAATTCCAGCATGGTAGGCAAATAATATGCCATGTTGTTTGTCTTCAAGCTTCAGTATTTTCCTGACTGTGACTTTCTTATGTTTATGCAGGTGTGGGAAAGAGTTGTCTTCTTTTACGATTTTCTGATGGCTCCTTTACCACTAGTTTCATAACGACCATTGGGTTTGTCTCCCTGGCAACTCTTGAAAATTATAGGCTAAATTTATTTCACGATTTGAGAAGCGTGAACACAGAGAGGAGCACTTTAACCATGTAGCATTAACGGGCTTATTAACAGGGGAGATTCAAGATGTTTTGCTTTGCTTGGTTTCATTCCAATAGAACTTCAACATTATAGGGATAGAGTGGAGTTTACAGTATCATAATCTCAGTTTTTTATTTATCTGTTTTAAGCAATCCCTTGGTAATTGTTATTCAATGTGAATACTAGTATATACTCTTCCAGAGGGTGCTTTTTGAACTATTATGGCACTTCTGCTGCTTCACTCGTTTCTCTGCCTTATTTATGGTCGAGGCATCTACTCATTTGATACTAAGTTATATAAGTTTGGTCCAAAACTTTTTTGAATATATAAATTTCTCTTTTCAACTATTTTATTTTCGTTGACAGCATCGATTTTAAGATAAGAACCATTGAGCTTGATGGTAAGAGGATCAAACTACAAATCTGGGACACAGCTGGTCAAGAGCGATTCCGAACTATTACGACAGGTATCTTTAAGTCCATGCAGGTTGCATTTCTGTTTTCTTTTCATTCTAGTAGAAAAAGTATATTTAAGCTTGATGCTTGACTTTGCTGATGGATTCATGCTCTCCCAGCTTACTATCGTGGAGCCATGGGGATTTTGCTGGTTTATGATGTTACTGATGAGTCATCTTTCAACAGTAATTTCTGAATTTTCTTTATTCTGTTTATTTATTTATTTATTTTTGCTTATTGTGACATTTGCCGTCATTTCTATGCCTTGTGTCTTTCATTGGTTTAAGCAGTGAAATTAGTTGTCGATCATCCTTTATCAGTGCTTTTGTTGCAATGGATGGCTTAGGATCTCCCTTGGTTGGAATGGGATTTATTTCAGTGGTTCCTATGTCTCTTTCGAGTCTTATAAATCCTGCTTCTGTTCATGTACAGATATTAGGAATTGGATTCGCAACATTGAACAACATGCTTCCGACAATGTCAACAAGGTATTGGTTGGGAACAAGGCTGACATGGATGAGAGCAAAAGGGTTAGAATTTCCCTTCTGATTATTTATAGAAATTGCTTTTCTTGTTTATGTTCATGGGTTTAGAGTGTGTGTTCTTTGTCGTTGACTTTGGGTACTGACCTAGTTTCTTGTAATAATAAAGTGCTATGAAAAGACGAGTTGTGGCTGAATCTATATATCCTTTACACATTCACACAAGCCAGACATTTCTCTAGTAATAATTCGAAATGATCTCTTTTCCAGGCCGTGCCTACATCCAAGGGTCAAGCTCTTGCTGATGAGTACGGTATCAAGTTCTTTGAAACTGTAAGTCGAATGTTAGCTGCTGTGCAGATATTTGTATTGCAGATAATTATTTTAGGCTAAAAGATAAATAATTTATTTGCAGAGTGCAAAGACGAATTTGAATGTTGAGGAGGTTTTCTTCTCAATAGCCCGGGATATTAAACAAAGGCTCACCGAATCTGATAATAAGGCTGAGGTATTCTCTCTTCCAAAAAACTTTTAATTTTCTTGATTCACCATAAGTAACCACGTCGATGGCAACACAAATGGGAATGTTATAAACCCTTGCAACTGCTGCTTGTTCGAAATGATGGATTCTTTGTCTTTGTTTTTCGGTTACAGCCCACGGCACTAAAAATTAATCAACAAGACTCTGCAGCAAGTGTTGATCAAGCTGCTCAAAAGTCAGGTTGCTGCGGAGGTTAAAAGGAATTAACAAAAATATACCAGATTCTTTGTGGAAGCTTCGGCTTTTGGCAGTCCCTCAAATGTAAAATCGAATTGTGACGACATTATGGTGAATTCATGTATTTACTTTTCTGTTAATTCTTTTCCCCAACTACCAGGCTTAGGCTTTATTCTTCTTGAACTCAAATGACCCTTTGTTTTGTATTTCAGTATTTGTCTTTATAGCTTTGAAGAAAAAAAAGTATTTGCTTTATGTAAGATAATCTAAATTCAAGTTTATTTTTTCCTCTTGAAAAGAAAAGAAAAAATAAAAAAATCTGGAAGTTCTTAATTCATGTTACATATATGTGTGTGCTTCATGTTGTGATGCTTCGAAATGTCTTCAGAAGTCATTAATTCATGTCATATATATGTTGTGAGGTTGGATGTGAGGTTCAAATCTTTCAATAAGTAAATTTGCTCCATTCATATGAATTGTAATTTGCTTTTTATGTATTGGAATTAAGAAGTTCTATAGTTCAATTACAGTAGAGGAAATGCAAGAAGCTCTTATGTAGTGAAAAGTGGTACCTATGTATCTATAGCTTAGCATATATTCTCCCATGAGTAGCTCTTTACCATTCTAGCACTTTTCAGTTTTCGTGCAAGCCGTTAGCTTTTAGTGTGTCTTGACATGGCACTCTTCTAAAACTGCTCCTCTGCCGTGCCCCAGTCTTCATCATATATTCTTGTTCATTGATTTTGTTCACAACATCATACCCTAATGAATCCCTTCAATAATAGATCTCTTCACCTATTAATGAAAATAACTAATGAATCCCTTCAATAATAGATCTCTTCACCTGTTAATGAAAATAAATATACTTTTAATGTTTTATTAGAATCAACTATTAATTACATTTGATCAACAAATAACTCATGTAAATTTATTATCGATAAAAATTAATATAATTATAATTATGCATTACATGCTATAGTTGAAGAATTAAATTATAGCTGGATAAGTAAAATGAAAACTTACTAACAAATAATAATTGAGTGACTAACTGTAGTTTTCTCAAATATATTTAAGGAATAGTAATTTGACAACCTACATTGACATGACTTAATGATCAATTTCGAATAGTTGAATTGACCAAATTATAATTTTTATAATTGGTTGATCAAAGTGTACAGTTATTAATAGTTGAGTGACCATGGATGTAATGTACCCATTAAAATTAAAATTCAATTATTTGATTGTTAAAAAATAATGAAAAAATTTTCAAAGAAGCTAATTAAGTTTAGAAGTGACCATTTGACCCTAACTGTCTCCATTTATAAAGGAAAATGCACCACTTAACTATCAACCCCATACTTATCTCCTTAATCCTTTGAACTATAATTTTCAATTTATTATTATTTTTCATACTTAGAAAAAGAAATTAACTCATTCAATGTTACTCAGTTAATTACTGGGTTCTTTTTTTTTTTTTTAATTATTTTCCGAATTATTGAAAAATGTCAGTGATTTCAGTGTTCTAAATTATTACTTCACCATTAATATCACTTTTTTTCTTGATTTCATTCAGTGAATTTGCTGATAGATTTATTTTTTGCAATTCTTTTTGGGGTTGTTTGTGGCAAAAGGAATGGCTTGGTTTAGAGCAAGTTCATATCTAGGAAAGTTAGCAATCAAAAGAACCCTTTCCCATAGTGGATCATATGCAATAAGAAGCCAAATCTTTCATCTACGGAGTCGATGTTTTCGTTCCACCGTCTTCAATCCGAAGCAGAAAACGTCACCTGTTCCGCGATCCGTGCCGCTTTCGAGGCTAGCTGATAACTTTCTTGACGGGACGAGTAGTGTGTACTTGGAAGAACTTCAAAGAGCTTGGGAAGCTGATCCGAACAGTGTCGATGAATCCTGGGATAATTTCTTCAGGAATTTCATCGGACAAGCATCGGGACCGGCAGGAGTTTCGGGCCAAACAATACAAGAGAGCATGCGCTTAATGTTGCTTGTAAGGGACTACCAAGTTAATGGTCACTTGAAATCAAAATTAGACCCCCTGGGCTTGGAAGAAAGGGAAGTCCCTGATGAATTAGACCCTGCATTCTACGGTTTTACCGAAAGCGATCTCGACCGTGAATTCTTCATAGGTGTATGGAGTATGTCCGGATTTTTATCCGAAAACCGACCAGTTCAGACTCTCAGGTCGATATTGACCCGTCTCGAGCAATCCTATTGTGGGAGCATCGGGTACGAGTTTATGCACATCGAGGAACGGGAGAAATGTAACTGGTTAAGAGAAAAGATTGAAACTCCGACGCCTATGCATTACAATAAGGAACGCCGAGTTCTAATTCTTGATAGACTTATGTGGAGTACACAATTTGAGAGTTTCTTGGCAACAAAAATGAAAACTGCTAAGAGATTCGGGCTCGAAGGTGGGGAGACATTGATTCCCGGTATGAAGGAGATGTTCGATCGAGCTGCGGATTTAGGGGTCGAGTGTATATGTGTTGGAATGTCTCATAGAGGCCGATTAAATGTTTTAGGTAATGTTTTTCGGAAACCGTTACGACAGATATTCAGTGAGTTCGATAAGAACTCAAAGTTCGAAGATGAAAGCGGGCTATATACAGGCACCGGTGATGTTAAGTACCATTTAGGAACTTCTTATGATCGTCCCACTAGGGGTGGGAAGAGGATTCATTTGTCATTGGTTGCAAATCCGAGTCATTTAGAAGCCGTAGACCCAGTTGTTATAGGAAAGACTCGAGCGAAGCAATACTTTTCAGACGATTTGGATCGGACTAAGAACATGGCAGTATTGATTCATGGCGATGGAAGCTTTGCTGGACAAGGAGTAGTGTATGAAACTCTACACCTTAGTGCACTACCAAGCTACACTACCGGCGGAACTATACACGTTGTAGTGAACAATCAAGTGGCGTTTACGACCGATCCGAGGGCTGGGCGATCTTCGCAGTATTGTACTGACGTCGCAAAGGCCTTAAATGCTCCCATTTTTCATGTTAACGGTGACGACATAGAGGCCGTCGTTCACGTATGCGAGCTTGCAGCACAATGGCGCCAGACTTTCCATTCGGATGTAGTTGTCGATATCGTTTGTTATCGGAGATTCGGACATAATGAGATTGATGAACCGTTTTTCACCCAACCGAACATGTATAAGGTCATCCAAAAGCATCCCTCAGCGCTTGAAATCTATAAAACTAAGCTTTTGGAATCAGGAGAGGTGACTGAAGAAGACATTGATAGGATGCATAAAAAAGTTGATTCCATTCTCAATGAAGAGTTTATGAGTAGTAAAGATTATGTTCAACAAAGAAGGGACTGGCTTTCAACTAATTGGAGAGGATTCAAATCGCCCGAACAGCTTTCCCGAATCCGAAACACCGGGTTCGGCACATATGTTATTGATGTAGTTGTTTTTCAAACTCTGGGGTTTGAGCAGTGACGGAGAACCCGTCATGGTTTAAATTTAGTGACGGAGCTAGTGACAGTGTTTCTTTTAACACTACTGTTACTAATTTAGTGACAGTTTCCCCTCGCAAAATTTTGAAATCCCGTCAGAATCTCCGTCACAAGTTCTCTTACAATTTTTAACTTCCCTTTGTTTTCGACAGGGTATGTCCGGATGTACTGAAGATGGTTGGGAGAGCAATTACAATTCTGCCTGAAGATTTCAAGCCGCATCGAGCGGTGAAGAAGGTGTACGAAGATCGGGCGAAGATGATTGAAACTGGGGAGGGCCTTGATTGGGCGATGGGGGAGGCACTGGCTTTCGGGACGTTGTTGGTGGAAGGTAAGCACGTTAGATTGAGTGGCCAAGATGTTGAAAGAGGTACATTTAGTCATCGGCATGCAATAGTTCATGATCAAGAAACAGGCAAAATTTATTGCCCTTTAGACCATATCATGGAGAACCAAAATGATGAGATGTTTACAGTGAGTAACAGGTACAAAAATTTTGTTAACCTTTAGTACTATTTTCGTCCATAAACTCGAATTTAGGTGTGTTGACATTGGTACGTATTTGACATGGGTATGTTATTTGAAGGGTCATATCTCCTTATTTAAATTTAAGTCCGTGTTAGATGTGAATATTTCAAGAAAAGAGAAAATTCAAACTGACATAGATGGACTATAATAGCTATTTAGATGTCCTATATGTATGATGTATCGACCGGGTTCTAAGACGTCTCTCCCATGTATGGGCTTGGCTCGAGCCTAGGTCCTTTGATTTAAGGGCAAATAGGGGCAATGGTCAAATCTCGAGAACCCGGATTATTCATCATATATGGTGCTTTAATGGAGGAATATATATCATTGTTGGCAGCTCGCTTTCCGAATTCGGTGTTCTCGGGTTTGAACTCGGATACTCAATGGAAAATCCAGACGCCATTGTTCTATGGGAGGCTCAATTTGGTGATTTTTCTAATGGTGCACAAGTAATATTTGATCAGTTCCTAAGCAGTGGAGAGTCTAAGTGGCTTCGTCAAACGGGGCTTGTAGTACTGCTTCCTCATGGATATGATGGCCAAGGCCCCGAACATTCGAGCGCAAGGCTCGAACGGTTCTTACAGGTTTGGATTCAAGGATCTATGTTATTTAGATTCGAGTAATGTTGTATATATATATATATATATAATACGGGTATGTGTTTGATATGGATAATGGCAGATGAGCGATGAGAATCCTTACGAAATTCCAGAAATGGATGCAACGCATCGGAAGCAAATACAGAAATGCAATTGGCAGGTTGTGAATACAACAACTCCTGCAAATTACTTCCATGTTATAAGGCGACAGGTGAGTTAGATCATTATTCTTTACTCTTCTTAAAGGTCAAATTTTAGTTTTAATCCTTGTACTATATTGAACTTGAGGATTTAGTCCTATATTTTTAACCAAATATATTCATATATTTTAATTTGATATAATTTAATCATCTGTCTATTATTAATGTTATTAAGATCAATCAAACAAAACTTTTAAAAAATTCATTTGAACTTTTAAATGATAAGAAATTTCAAGTTTGAATTTTTTAAAAAAATCAACATGAATCAGCAGTGAAATTTTTAACAGTGTTAATTATTTGGACTAAAATGTAATATTAATAATAGTAAAAGATATAAGTATATCAAATTAAAGTATAAAGCTAAATCCTCTAGTTTACTATAGAAATCAAAACCATAATTTGATTAGATATATTCAAATCCGATCGTCAACCTTGCATACAAGTATATGTTTGCATTAGCATATTCAATTTTCTCCATGTTTCTCAATATGATATCCCATATTCTTGCTCAAATATGTATCAGACACTAGTATTTCAATATATATATATATCTGAGCAATAGTGAAATTATATTTTTACTCTACATCCAAGCATCATAGTATAATAATAAATAGAGTTTTTTCATTTCCAGATGCACAGGGAATTCCGTAAGCCATTGATTGTAATGGCACCTAAGAACTTGCTCCGTTACAAGAACTGCAAATCAAACTTATCGGAATTCGATGACGTTCAAGGCCATGAAGGATTTGACAAACAAGGAACCAGATTTAAACGTCTTATAAAGGACCAAAGCAACCATTCGGATCTCGAGAAAGGTGTTAGGCGACTGGTTCTTTGTTCTGGAAAGGTAACAACAGTGTTTAACTCTTCATATTAACTTGTATCTAATTAAGCATTTGAAAAGTCGTTTATAATTGATGTTTGTATGTTTTTTTTCAGATATATTATGAGCTTGATGAGGAGCGTCAAAGGCTTAAGGCCGATGATATTGCGATTTGTCGAGTGGAACAGCTTTGTCCCTTCCCCTTTGATCTCATCCAACGAGAGCTTAAGCGTTATCCAAGTATGTACTGTGAATTTATGTGAAAGTTTCAGTCCTTCTATGGGTGTGTTGCTTCGGCACTTCATTCTTTTAAGTGTTGGTGTCTGATTTTTGAGTTGGATACATAGATATGAGATATTGAGTATAATCGTCTAATTAGTAGAAAAGATTGAAGTAATGTATTTAGCATTTATGTGTGACATATATTTCAGTGTGGATGTAAGGAAGACTTGTCAATTGGGTTAGAGGGGTTAATATGGATAGCCACAATTTGAATTTTAAAATTTTTGGGTAAAATTGACTTGTGTTAGTTTCTGATTCTAGTTGTTTAAAGCATAGTTGATTTCAAGTTCATATCATTTTGAGTATCATTTACGTTTTAAGGTTCGAGTGTTTCAAGTTGGACTATTATGAGTTCAGATCAGTCCGTGTTTTAGTCAATTTAAGTTTAATTTTTATTTTTAAGTTTGAATTGGATTTATTCGAATTGTTGACTTTTATAATAAAATAGGGTTGAATTATCTTGGATATAAGTTGATCGAGTCAAAATTTTAAATTTGAATCAAAATTGATTGGTCTAATATAAGGATATTTTCTTCTAAGCACAATAAAAATACATAAAAGAAAAATCAAAATACCCTTATTAGACACATATAGGTAATTGAGTACTCACTCCTGAGTTCGAGTAATGTAGCTTTACCGGTAAAATAATATTAGCTTTTGTTTTTGTATTTTCGCCAATTTAGTTCAAGACATTTCAAATTCTAATTATTTTTGGTTTGATCCATTCCAGGTTTAAGTCATTTTAGGTTTTGGTCGTTTGGGTTTAAGATTTGAGTATTTCAAGTTGGTCATTATTGGTCTAAATTATTTTAAGTTCTAATTACTTTAAGCTCGAGTCATTTTAGGTCAATTTATTCAGATTACTTCGCTTTTGATCATTTATTTATTATTTTTAGTTTTGATAATTTTGGGTATATGTCAGTTTTGGATTAGACTTAGAAGAGTTCAAATTATTGACTTTTTTTTTACAATCAAATGAATTTGGATCAATTTAGGTTTAGATTAATCAAGTCAAGTTTTTGTATTCTAATCAAAATTGACTGGTCCAATAAAAGTGCATGATACTATAAAGACTCGTAATATATAAAAGAAATAGAAAAATCTAACATACCCTTATCAAACAAATATTTATAACTGACTTTGAAATCAGGGTAAGGTAGAAAAATGTCATTTGTCATTAATTTGAATCTGTTAACATTGATTTCTTTATTGTAACAGATGCTGAGATTGTGTGGTGCCAAGAAGAGCCAATGAACATGGGTGCATACACCCACATTGCTCCTCGCCTTTCAACTGCCATGAGGAACTTAGGTAGGGGATCCCCAGAAGACATCAAATACGCCGGAAGACTACCGTCTGCCGCCACCGCCACCGGTTTATTGCAGATTCATCAAAATGAACAGGCTGATATTATAAACCTTGCAATGCAATCTGAACCAATCAAGTATCCTTACTAAAGCAGCTCATTCAAAGGCTGTTAATATCTAATTATTATAACAATTAAAGCCTCATTTCAGGTTAGAATTCAACAATCCTAGAAATGGTAACTATTGCTTCTCTTGTTTTCCCATAAGTTTTGAGGTTTTTTTTTTTCTTCTTTCAAATTATTTGATTTGAGAACCAATAGTTGTATCGACATTTATTGATTTATGTTAATTTGTGTCAAAGAGTCTGAAATATTGTTTTTTTTTTTTTGGGTTTATGTTTTACAATAAATGACTGCAAGGTGGTTGACAGGTCGATTTGTCAATAGTGCATAAATTTTCTCTCATGTTTCCTATTGATATTTAATTTTCGCTATTGTTTTAAGAATTTGTGTTACCAAGTTCGAAGCAAATAGAAATTTTGCTCTTCTTCAAAATAGTTGTTTAGAGCCATCCTTGTTTGAAAATAGTTATGTTTGAAAAAACTTTGCTCATAATAGTACTTTAGTTTAGAGTAACTGTTATTTATTGTAGGTACTATTTAAGAATAACTTGTTAAAGTTTAGACCATCTCCGGCTCAGAATAATGATGTTTCAAGAATAATTAAGTTTAAAACAACCGTTATTTGGAACAATTTCTATTTAGAATAATTGTGTGTTTTTGAAAGTCATTATTTAGAACGAACTCTTCCAAGAAAAATAATTACCATAAAACAACTTTTGTTCGAAACAACCTATGATTTAAACAAGTCAAAATAACCCATGTTCAAGAATAACCATTGTCTTGTATTTCAAGAGATGTTCTGCGAAAAATATTTTACGTGCAACTACTTCACCAAAGTAGAAGAAGTGGAAGTGATAACTCCAGAATATGACAAACTTCTTGAGTTATCTTTATTCTTGAGATGTTCCGGAGAGTTTAGCTTGGTGGATTGGATATGGAGGTAATAGAGAGGTTTTCTTTTAACATTTTCATGTAATATTGAGTGCTTCTCCCTTCTTTTAGAAACATAACGAATACAAATTCTCTTTTCACCATTTCTAACAAAAACCTTTATTAATAAAAAAAAATTCATGTCTTTGTAATTGTAAAATATCATTCATAACTCCTATTAATTGCCAGCTTTATAACTCTCACTCTTCAGACACTATAAGTAAGAGTCTTTCACAATTAGTAAAGGTACTTTTTGAGCATTTTGAACTGTCAAAGTTCTTTCTTTAAAATTCTCTCGCCTTGTTTCTTTTCTTAGGTTTCTCTTTAACCAAATTTGTCTTTCTTCACCTTACCAACCATTTCATGCTCTTAATGGTATCGGATCTTCTTTTATCTTCCTCTCTATCTACTTTCAATCCATTTCGTTTACTTGTTTGTAGTACTTCTTCTCTATATGAGAAGAACCTTTTATACTTTCATAACTAGAAACTGAACATTTGATACAAAAAAAGTAACTCTTTTAAGTTAAAAATGAATCACCCGAAATTTGTAATTTAATTAATTCAAAAGTGATTTTAAGATATACTTTCAATAAAATTGAATATCATTTTAAGAATTTGGAATAATAACTTTATTTTATTTGCATGACTTTTACTCGGATTTTGGGTAGCCTTGAATATTTTTTTATAATTAAGAACGAGATTACTTAAGATCAAAGTCAAGCACTTATGAAACAACATAATACTCATGTCCATAACATAATACCTCTATCACTGGGCAGAAGGTTGTTGGCAAAATTTATTGAAACTTTTAGTATTTTTATTATTTCGTTAAAACTCTTAATAGTCTAAAATACTTCTATTTACTATTTCCAAATAAAACAAAATAAAAATTCAATGGTGTGCTTAAAAAATACGCACTATTGAGTTCTTAATGATAAGAAAATCAATTAGATAGATCCTTTTGTTAATGGAAATCGTTAGTTGATTAATTTGACTGTTAACAATATTGACATGGCTGATAGTAGTCACGGAGATAACACGACATTATAAAAAATATAATATTGACATGAAAATGATTATTTAAAAATTATAAAAATTAAAAATATGAAAAAATTTTAAAAAATTATTGACATAAAAAATTCAAATATGAAAAAATTAAAAATTAAAAATATAATTTTAAATAGCTTTTGTTGAGGGGGTTTGACTTGCTTGTTACATGTTTTGTTAGAACGAGAACAAATTTTTTACTTGGGTCGTGAGTTGTTTCAACCTATATATGTTTGGTGTTTTTCTGGCCTAAGGAGTGACATGTTTGACAAAACAACAGTTGATTTTCAGTTAAAATTCTTCAGCTCTTTAACTGCTCATATTGGAAGTTTAAAGTGAATACAATATTTATCTCTATCTTTTAAGAGTGCTTTGGAGTAGTTGGAAGACTAAGTTATGAAGACTTTTATTTGATAAATACTCAAGATAATTAATGAGATAATTTCAACTTTTAAATAGGAGTTTAAAGCTTAGCAAAACTTTGTTGGATGGACTCTTAGTATCAGCCTATAAATAGGTTGCTTGTGGCATCACTTAAAGAGCAATTTTAGAGTATCTTTGTCGATAATTTTGCTATTTTTGGTGGTTATTTTGTGACACTCTTTTTGATATTCTTTGAAGAGTTTATTGTTTGTATTGTGAAGTATTTGGGTGAATGATTTGTGATAATTGGGATCGATGTTGAGGCTACAATTATTTTTTTGTGTGAGGGCAGATTGGACTTAAATCAATAGGTAATCCGGACAATTGTAGAATAAAATTATTCATTAACCAAGTTCCGCAAATGTAGGACTATTCTGTCTGAATTGCATTAATAAACATTGTGTGTTATCTCTTTTTTGTGTAAGGGTAGATTTAGGCTACAATTACTTCTTGTTTAAGGATAGAGTGGGCTTAAACCAATAGGTGATCCGGACAATTATAGAATAAAATCATAAAATCATTTATTGAGCGACGCTAGGCAGGTGTAGGACTTTTGTATCTAAACTACATTAATAGACGTTTGTGTGTTATCTCTCCTTTGCATTTAACCTTTCTGTTTGCTTTATTCTCTAAGTGCCAACTGAAAGCTTTTTTCAATTCCAATTTCAAACATGCAAATTGATAATATTGACATAAAAATAAAATTAAGTTTTACTATATTTAATAGAGGAATGAGTTTATAATTTTATGTTTTTATAACTTTTAGAATTAATTTTTTATAATTTCTAAAATTTATATAGTTTTGCATTCATAATAAATATGGACAAATGATTGTTACATTTAAAAATTAAGAAAAATTGCTGATGTAGTACACCATATATCATTTCTTGGTGGTTGCCGTCAATCATATCAATATCATTAATGATTAAATTGGTTGATTAACAGATTTCGTTACAAATTTAATCAATTATTGAAAAGGCTTAATTATTTTTTTTATCATTAAAGATTTAATATGGTGTACTTTTCTTAGGCTCAATAATTATATATTTTTTATTAAAAGCTTTTTTATCCATTAAACCTTTCCTAATATTTTAATAGTATTATTTAATGAAAAACATAATGTCCAGGAAGGAGACGTGGAAAGCAATAATTTGTTATAACATAATATTGAGAAAACATAGATATGTCACCACGACAATCATGAAGGTTGAATACCCCTATATTTTCATTTGTGATTTCCTTTTCTCTAAAGTGGAAGAAAAAGTGTTTCTTTCAAAAGGAAAAAAGTGTGACATAAGTTTTTTACTTTTATTTCTATAAAATTGATAAGTTTCGATAAAAGTACCATGAAGGTTACTGTTATAGAAATTAAATTGTATTTTACTTTCTTTGAAAATTGAGTAAATTAGTCTCTCTACGTTATATCAAAGAGTAAATCGATCATTTCTGTTAAAATTTTCTTCAATTTATATTATTAAAAAATAATTGGCTGACGGAATAATTAAGTAGCGACATATAGCATGCCACATGTACCTCATGTTTATATACAAAGATAAGATTTTAATAGTAGAAATGAAATAATTTTTTAATAGAAAGACCAATTTACTCTTTGATATAATGTATAGAGAAATTTATCTATTTTTTGAGTAGAGGGGGTAACATGCAATCTGGCTTCTAGTACAGTGGCCTCCATGGTATTTTTACCACCACTTTCTATCCTAAAAGGATTTAAGGTTTTGTTAGATAAATTGAAAAATTAAGTACAGAATTTTTAGTACAAAATTATATAAGTGCTGAATTTATATTATAAAATTGTTTGTTTTGTTATTAAAAGTTATTTATTTCATAAATTTAATTTAATTAATATAATACTTTATATTATTTTAAATAATTTTGATAAATTTTTTTTTGAACAATCTTATTATAGGTTCTGATCATATCTGTTCTTCTTGACACAATACCTAGAACTACCCATAGCCCCTCCCCATCCCCATACATAGAAGAATAATGGGCTTTAACACATTCGAACCCATATCCTCCTGCATTAACAACAATACCCATGCTAATCGAACTAATACTCAATTCACGAGTGTTTCAATTTTTAATAAAAATAAAGAGACTCAATCTACCTAATTATTCAATTTAACACTTTTATTGAAAATTTGAATTAAGTGAATATCTTATCAAACCCATTTAAAAATTTAATGTCTAATTTTGTTGCATACTAGTATGTGCTTCCTAAAATTCAAATTCCACGGTTCATTTCTTAGTTGCATACTTAGATTTGCTTATATCAAATTTTGTATACTTATATTTACTTATTCAAATTTTGGTCATTAATTAGCTAACTATCCGAAATAAATTTAGAAGAAACCTTACCATTAAATCAATACTTAATTGCTTTTTATATACGCATTATTACTTTTCATTATTTGTATTTTAATCTTCAATCTATTAAATTAAAATTAAATCTATTTTTAAGCAATTCAGATTATTCAAGACAACAAAGCAAGAGACTCGAATTCAGTATTGGTCAGATGAATACATCAGTTGCTAGATAGGACGATACAATGACGAATCCAACATGTACCTAGAGAAGAAAATAAAGTTGTAAATCTTCTTGCAAAAGTGGGTCGTAGTAATGAGGACGCTTTAATTCTGTTTGGACAACCTCTCCGACGGGGATTAGTTGAAGTCATTTTAGACTCTATGTTTTGTTTATATTCACGAGAAAAAAAATTACTTCTATTTTTGGAGAAAAAGCTCACAAACCAAAAATTGATTCTTGTTTTTATATTATTGATTTAGTAACATAATTTTATATATATATATATATATATATTTGTTAGAGATTCACAGATTTTATAGTTATATTCAAACAATTGGAGTGCCTAAAAACCAGCAATATCAAACTACACAGAACAAAAAAGAAAGAAGATTAGATTTGTTGTTTCTACTAAGCAAAAAATCTATAACATATATTACAGGAGAATACATGCATGAGGGTGTTGTGGATCTGTTGCCCTTAAAGCATGGCAATCGTCTTTGTTTTTGGTGGTTCTGTTATTGGTGTCGTAGGGTTATGAGAGGAAAGAATACAAGAAAATTTTGTATTTTATATTTTTTTATATCATTTTTTATTATTTTATTTTTAGTTTAATATACAATTTTAGATACAAAATTTACAAACGTCAAATTTAATTGGAATGTTAGTTTAATAGTCGATTTATGATCCGTGTTTGATCAACTTTTACATAAGAGAATAAATATGCTTTAATTCATATATTTTTACATTACCACAATATTAATACCAATAATTTTTTTATTTGTCGTACACACTTAATGATGCAAAGGTAAAGGACTGTATGAAACAGTGACGCCACATCATCTGTATCCCTTTTCCAATAGTTTTATGTCACATCAACATTTTCATCTTGAAAAAATCAAATTCAAATTAAAATTTGAAATTCAAGATAAAAATACTGATATAGCATTAAACTATTAAAAAGAGATAATATTCTTGTTTCATACAATATTTTCTTGCAAATGACTACAAGGTGATTAACGTGGATTTGTTTGTAGTGCACTCATGCTTCCATAACTAGAAACCCAAAATATGTTGGATTAAAAGGCTCACTGTTTTAAGTTAAAAATGAAAGGGATGGAATTGGAATATTAATTTAATTAGTTCATCAATATTTTAAAATATATTTTCA